>SSNU01000094.1:45262-137698 GCA_012064415.1 Gyrodactylus bullatarudis | reverse complement strand
CTGCTACTGATTCTATTGGCCGGAATCTGGAGGTATCTGCAAGAATCAATTTGCCACTTTGCACATAATCATCCTTCGGTACCACTGCGATTCCTGTCCCTTTGTCTAGATGGCATAAAAGAACTTCAGGGTCTTTACGTAAATCACTGAGAGCACTGAAATGACTTTTTGTAAGATATGGAAATTCTATCTTCTTTTGCTTGTACTGTTGCCATGCATCTTTTGCCACTGTATTGAAACGGTTTCTGGCATCTTCGGAGGTCGCAGTAATGAGGTCTGTCCTGTCGAAAAATGTTTCAAATCCAATATCGGTTTCAACTTGTACTTTAGTTCTGCGTATTCTGGATCGATTAAACTCTGCGATCTCGACGATCTAGAAGAGCAATGCTTGTTTGAGCTTGAAGCAAAGAACAAAAGTGGCCGACCACGTAAATTAAGAAAAAGATCTAAGGAAGTGAAAAGAAGATGAATAATAAAAGAAAATTTTCAATAAAAATTTTATGGAGGAATATCAGCAACCTATTTTAAATTGTTAATATAGATGATAAACAAATAATATTTTTAAAAAGTTGAAGTTTTCCGAATTTTTTTCTGAATTACGATGGGGTTAATTTTGGAAATTTTTTTTTCAATGAATTTCATCTCACATGACAAAGTAATTATTCATAATACAGCAGATTTTTATATATCACTCTGTAGAGGATCTTTATTCCCTTGTCAAACTGCATCCGATATTATGAGTAGAGCTCAAATACAGGATGAGATAATAGTTTTTTCTATTTATATAGTTCTTTATTTTTCTGATCAAAGTTTGAAAAGATTAATATCAAGCTAGACCCCTTAATGAAAAGTCAAAAAATGTTGATCGGTAGGATGTTGAACTGAGCCATTGTGGCCATGTTTTGAAAAAAATAAAAAGATGATGCCAAGCAGTTCTTATTCTGCCCCTCAAAGGGGATCAGTCAAACACAACACATTCCAAAACAAAATAACAAGCGTATTCATACACAACTAACAAAATACGGATAAATTACTCGAAAAATCCAATAAGTCAAACAAAAAGAAGATTGAAAGACGGAATAGACGAACATCTCCATAAGGGAAAAACAGCAACAAGAATAATAACTTAAATACGTCTAAATCAAATGTTTCCCCTAAAAACTTTGAAATCTAATACAAATCTCACGGTAACAATGTTAACACGTTGAAAGGAGTTGAGGCTTATCCAAATCTTTGTGTAAAAATGAATCATGTAAAGCAGATGAACCTTCCAAAGGCCAAACCAGAAATTCCAGAAGGAGTTTTAATATTATCAAGACTGCTCATTCAAAATTATTACACGCAGGTCGAGATAGAATGAATTTTGAACTTAGAGACAGATACAAGAATATAAGAGGGTTTCCCAACATGGCAAAGCTTATATCGGTAAGAAAAAACAGGGGTCCATAACTAAAGTCAGATTAAAAATGGAATTTTATTTTCATTCGAAAACGAAAATCCCGATCATATCAACTTTGAACTCGTCTAGTTTTCACCGATTATGATATTGATGCATAAAATTTAGGCAAGTGAAACAACTTTTCAACATTTAGAAACATAAATATAATTTAAAATGTATGAGAGAGAATAGAATATAAGACAGATTGTATCTTGAGAGTAAATTCATTAAAACTTTTGAGTAAGAATTCAAAGGATAAACTAATTTCGTACTGGCTCAAAACTTATACTAGTTTATTTATAAACATACTGATTCAAAGGTTATACTGTACCATATACAAGATTTTCCGAAATCCAGATTATGAGGTTCAGTTTTCAATTGGAAAAAAGTAACTTTCCAGGTTCTACAAAAATAGCCAAAATCAATAATGAATGACACAACAAAATTCACTCAATCGAAAAAGAAGACAATTAACCTCAACCCCAAAAACTTGGAAAACAAGTGCAAAGACGAACTGAAATTGCTTCTTTCAAACAAGGTTATTAATGAAACCAAGTTCAAAGAACTCAGAGTCAAGAATAGCAACATAAATCGACTATACGGAAAACCAAAAGTACACAAAATGTCACCGGACGATGATCCAGAAACCATAAAATTCAGATCAATTTTAGATATGAGCCAATCAGCAACACACGGAATCGCGAAATGGTTAGCCGAATTATTAAAACCAATTCTCAAAAGTGAACATAGTATCAAAGACACCTTCGACTTCGTTGATAAAATAAAAGAAATAAACTGTGACACAGTGATGCTCTCTCTAGATGCTGAATCTTTATTCACCAACATTCCACTCGAAGTAACAATAGAACACATAATATGGAAAGTCAGAGAGTCTAATTGCAACTTTCCTCTAAGATGCACAACACTCAGAAGACTTATCCACTTATCTTGTAAAAAATGTAGCCCTCTCCTTCAAGAACATAATTTACATCCAAAAAGATGGCGTGGCTATGGGATCTCCACTAAGCCCACTCTTAGCCGAATCTTTCATAGAAAAGATGGAGTCAGGAAATCTCAGACAAACCATAGAGAACGCAAAACATTATTAGAGCTATGTAGACGATACAATTCTTATAGTAAACAAAAACGAAGATACTAAAGCCATATTGGAAAAATTTAACAATGCCCACAAAAAATTGAGATTCACCATGGAAAAAGAACAAAATGAAGAACTATCTTTCCTAGATGTACAACTATCGAGAACCACATCAGGAGAAATAAAGAGAAAAATATATAGAAAACCCTCATTCACAGGAAAATTACTTCATTACAACTCATTTTTCCCGCGAGAATACAAAAGAGGACTGATAATATCATTGTTTACTCGGGCAAAACGAATCGTATCTGAGGAATTTTGGGAAGAAGAAAAAGAAAAACTTATGAACATAAAAAATGAGTACCCCATTAATTTCATTAAGAGTACCTTAGAGTCCACAGAAGAAGAACGAAACATCAAACCTAACGAAGAGGAGAAGCGAGAAATAAGACTATACATACCATTCAAAGGAGATCAGACCAGCTCAATATACAAGAAAAAACTAAAGGAAAGATTTGAAAAAACATTCCCAGACAAAACCCTAAGAATATATTTCAAAACCACGAAAAAATTTTTCAAACCAAACCAAAGATAAACTAGACCCATTGAAACAGACTCACGTTGCATATAAGTTCAAATGTTTTTGCAATTTAGAGTACATAGGACATACCTATCGACGTCTTGAAGAAAGGATAAATGAACATCTATACGCTGGGACGACATCGGTCAGAGAACACCTGAGAGAATGTCCGGAAAAAGTTTCCCCATCAAATTTTGAAATCCTTTACAAACAACCAGGGAAAAACCTGACAGCTCTCAAGACAGCAGAGGCTCTTTTCATTGAAAAATAAAAGCCTAATTCGTGCGTTCAGAAAGTAGCTATCAAACAACTAGTCCTACCTAGAGGAGCTTTGAAAACAATAGACACGAATGAAGAGACCAGAGAGAAATTAGCTAATTCCCAACTTTCAACCAGATCCAGACCAAGAAAAAGGAATATGGCGGAAGGAAACCAAGATCAGAAAAAGAAAACCAGATATTTCTCTCAAAATTAATACCAATAGAACTCAGATAATTCATTTACAAAAATCAAACTCAAACCATTAATTTTCAAAATCCTGTCTAGCAAGATCTACTCCATTGAAAGACCGTATACACACGCACATGGTAATTTCCCACCATCAAATGTACTCGCATAATACCAACACCAAGAAAACTACAGAGAAGTACCTAAAGAAGCACACACGCACTCACCTCTGAGGAGGTGAACAAAAAGAAAGGCCAATCAGATGAATCCTCATCATTTCTTGTAATTTCTTTGTATACTTCTTTAAAAATTCCCTTTCCACATTGAACGTAACATATATAAATCTGGCATGTAAAATCTGATGAGTATGCCACGAAATAAAGCGCTATTCTTTTATCAAACTTGGCATCGCCTTTCTTTATGAATTCTTTTATTGCTCAGATAAAATCAGAGGTTAATCAGCACCTTTCAAACATCAAAATCAATAAACTTTCAGATACATTTGAAATATTCGTGGATGCTGATACAGAGCATATACTCGTTCGATTTTTCCAAACTTCCTTATGAGCTCAGAGTCGAGTTATATTTTTAAAAATGTTAATCAAGATTATCACTCGAATAAAAGATTTCAATCACCTGAAATTGATTCAAAATGATGTTTATTTAAACATAAAGAAAAAATTAAAGCACAAAATCAAGGCCGAGTAATTCTTCTCCTTAAAATGCCCAAAAGTTTACAGATATTTTGACTTTTCTTTTCTTTTTAACAAGAAATTTGATTGAAACTGCACTCTCTGTTGCATATATAATTCTAATTGCTAAAATAAATCACAAACAGAGAGTAAAAACTAATTTATAACTTTTGTTCGTTATCATCCCCCTGTGATGTTGTATTACGACTCGAGCCCCTCATTCCAAAGTATTCCTTTATCCGGTTTAGGGTCATTGTTTCGTCCAAAATTAAGGAGTATACAATTATGGCCATTAGAGCACCAACAAAAGGTGCAATCAGGTAAATCTGGAAAAGAAAAATAAAGTTCAAGATTCAAGATTGATTTGAATCTAATTTATGAGAAACAAACCCATTGATTATCGAAATGTCTGTTAGCTAGAGCTGGGCCAAGACTTCTGGCAGGGTTAACACTTCCACCAGCGAGATCACCCTATGGAAAAAGAACATTCATCATTCGGACTACGTGAGAAACACAAAAGCGATACATTTTTTATCTTTTCTGAGTCATTGAAAAGTTTGCGAAAAGTTTTGAGAAAATTATTCATCTTTTTTCTAAATTTTCACATTCAACTTTTTAATTCCTGTTATAGCTTTGGTTAACTACAATGAATTGAACATGGTTTATATAATATGAAAACTAAAATAAATTAAAATAATTATTGAATGATACAATCAATCTAGCTTGTACTAAAAATCTTTTGCCAACGAAAAACACATTTTCTCCTGATTAGAATAATGCTAATTAAGTACGAATGTTAAAATTCTACTGTATAGTGTATTAGATTTCTTTGATAATTTCATAAATAATTATAATTTGACCTCATGAAAGAACAACTTACAGCTATACCACCGACAATGTGGGTTGAAAGACCTATAATAGCGGGAGTAAGACCAGGACTTCCACAATAGAAAGGAGAATCTTCCTTCCTAGCATCATTAGTTGCAGAGAGAACTATTAGAGAGAAGAATAGTGCAAATGCTGTTTCACTCCAGAAGGCTTGTTCAATCGGTGTGTCAACTTGCACTAGAGTCATACCAGCTGTTTCAGAATCTTGAATTAATAGAGATTTTCCAACAACACAGCCCAAAGTAGCCCCGATCAATTGGGCCATGACATAGAATAGGAAAACGAAAATGCCAATATTCTTCCTAAGAAGCATCAGGAACGAGACAATCGGATTCAAGTGTCCTCCGCTAACTGGGCCAGCTAGCCAAATTGCAGCGGATAATGTAAGAGCTCCAGCAATTGGATTTGTCTTGAGTGAAGTGGCCGCTGTGACCAAGATCAATGTCCCGATTAACTCAGCAAAGCAGGCTCGTATGAGGAAGGAAAACTTCATTTTTGAACCGAATGGATAAAAACAGCTTGACAACATACTCCAAATTCACTTCGATGTCTATTTATATTTAAATAGACTTCTTTAGGGTTTGCGTTTTACTATATTTGCTCTTACGCGATCTTACACACTTTCTGAAATGTCATATTTTTTAAATAAATAAATTACATTGATAACGTTAAATATGAGTAAAAAGTACAATTGGGTAGATATTATTATTTTATATTATACATAAATACTCACATTGTGTAATTATGTGTTCTCTTGAGGAATTGAGTCTATAAATATATGAGTGTTGAATAGTAATTTTGGAACTTAATTAAAGTCGTTCACACTCCTCTCTTGGTGTCTCTCAATTACTCGTTGTGATGATCACAATAACAACCTTTTTAATAAGCTATATATATGTAAGAAAAAGTCTCTCTTCTATATTTCATTTAAGGGTGATGGACTATTCGTCTGCTCTATTCCAAACATGTATCATTTTTCTCGTATATATCCGAGTATGTATACATAATATGTATTACATATTCGTCTATTGGTGTGTAGATCGAGAAAAAAATATAGACATTAGGTAATCTTTTTAGCTAAATTTTGATCCAGATGAAATTTGTGATAAATGCTCTGTGAACATTTACCAGAGATCGTACCAGAGAGCAAATTAAATACATTTTTTTCTTAAAATCATAAAATTACTCTTTACAAAGAGGCCAAAAAGTGTTATGAACATTTGTTTCTCATAAAAAATGCTTTGTTCATTTAGCTGGTAATAAAATTCTTTTTTTGCTGTAAGCCCTGAAAAAAATTTAGTTTTTTATATGTTGTAGTCAATATATATAATGCATTTAGATTCTCTAATTAATTGTGAGTATTTTTCACGATTGGTTTTTTATCGTCTCGAAAGGGTTTTAATAAATTATTTACAATAAGGGTATGAAATCTATATAGTATTGATAATAAGATTTGTGTTTACTTCCACTCAACAAAGGAATAATTAAAGAAGTAAAAATTTTCATTTATTTTTTTCAGGGATGAAATTGTTCATGAATGTCCAAGAACTAGTTAATTTCAGGACTCTTTTGAGTGACCCGGAAAATTGAAAAAAATTTTGAAGCGAAGTAAAATCAGGTTAGATTGATGGAAATGACAGTGATTTAAGGCTAGCTAGTTAGTAGTATGAAGATTAATAATAATAATTATAAACTTTATTGTCATATTATGTCACAAATATTTTATAAAATTGTACAAATCTTTTTTATCGAAAGAGTTATTTTTCATTATCACTTCATTAAAGAGATTTGGTAGTCTATCAAAAAAATAAAGAGATTTGAGTGGATTGTTTAACGGTCTTTCCAATTTAGGATGGTTATTTCTCAAAACTCTAGTACAAGTTTTAGTATGAAGATTAGAGCCCAGCTTTTCTTCAAAATAACTAGCAAAATTGTATAATTAACGTTTGCAATCTGATAATTTCCTTCATGTTAAACTCTTTGCTTGAGATACATTATTCTGAGGGTTGGAAATTTTCTGTAAGCTGATTTCAAACTTTGAAGTCTGTAGGTAATAATAATAATTATTATAATAATAACTACTCTTAGAAAGCGAATCTTATTTATCCGAAAATATGATTGAATAAATAAAGATTCAAGTTTATCTTCAAATCTTAAAAACACTTCTGTGATTAATAGAATTCCGTGAGAAGAGAAACGACAAAGATTTTCTAAAACTCTCATATTATGAGGTTCGAATACAAATTGAAATTTTACGTTGACAAAAAATTTGAAAAATTTCAGTAAATATTCTTAAGCCTTTAAGTGCCGAGACTATTTCACAATTTTTATAAAAACCAAAATTTAGCTATGAGATACCAAGTTATTTGGCCAAAAATACCACTAATGCAAGTTCACATTGTGGGCTTCAATTTAAACTTTAATTGATCCAGAAACATATCAAACTGGTAGAGTTATAAAGGTTCAAAAAAAATGGAAAATGGACATAACTAGTAATGTATATGTCCATCGGCACCGAAAGGGTTAAAATTATTTCATTCAAAATTTTTTCCTCAAAAAATTCTTCGTCCTACTAAAAGAAAGAACGAGATTTTTTGTAAAAGTCAAAAAGATTCTTAACTTCTTAACAACCAACTTTGCCATAAAAATTATGTAAATTCTATTTCTAGCTCAGGTTGATAATAAAATAGACCCTGTATGAAGAAATATTTTCAAAGCTGAACATTTGTCCACACATGTCATAGACTTTCACTAAAAGATGAATTTAAAAATAAATTTGTTATCCTACACAAAGATCAAGTAGTTGTTGACCAATTTATTTATCACAACCAAAAGGTGCAAAGAAGAAAGAGTTGTTGGTAAGAAGAAATATCACTTGTATTTACATCATCTAATAATATATTAGTGTCTATTTGGAAGAAATATCTGCATTTCTACTATAATTGAGGCCTTTTTATTAATAATATATTCACAATGTTATTGTGCAGGTTAGAGCATAAACGTAGAGTGAGACTAAAGATCCATTTATGAAGAATTCATTGATGAACTAAAATGTTATGCATAAGAGAAAGATTTTCATTTGACACCAGAGCTAATTAGAATTTTTCTCTTCAAATAGCAGCAGCAAGGAGTAAGGAAAACGAGAATCGACCAAATCATTTCATGATCTAAAATCACTCGATTATTTAATCAAAATACTTTAAGAATTTAGTATGATATTCTCATATCTGACGATCTTAATAAACAGAGATGAAAAATGATTTACTGATATTATACCGTCAATGCCTAAAAAATTAATTGATTATGCCTCTTTAATATGACAATGGGCTAAGCTACTAGGCTTTCCTCCAAATCAATCTCATCTTCTCTATATTGGTGATACTTGACTCTAGCTGACTCCTGACGGCATTAGAAGACTTATATTAAGGAAAGAGTCCCAAAAAATCTTTCTGTTATGCAAAAAGTGTGGAGCAATGTAAATTGAAGAGTTAGCAGTGTATCAATTAGAGACATACCAAGTTGGAGTGGAGACAACTCACTTCCCGATCATTATGAGCTACGATCTGATGTTTCCGAGATAGTATCTCTTGTAAAAGTGTAGTATTTCATGAGCTCTTTACAATTTACAACTTTTGATTTTAATGAAATACTAACCACTAGGCTAGGGTGAAATTTTTAACCTCATATTAGGACCAATTTTTCTGACAGAACTATCAATTCAAAGCTTTATTTTGTATTGAAGCATGTGTCGAAAATGAATCTCAGTTATGTCATTCGCTTTTAAAAATCCAAAAATTTTCACACGCCGCTCAATTTTCAATGAACTTTTAACACGCTAATTACTAAAATCCAGAATATCTTGGCCATTTAATGAGTTTCTTAATTTTTATCTTTGTAGTGATCCATCACAGTCTTCTGAGCAACGTCGCCAAAATAATTCTGATTTGAGGAAGAGCAAATTAGAAAATCAACCATAAACAGTCTTGTTATCAAAATTGTTCTAATTTGAGAAAGAGCAAATTAGAAAATTAATTATAAACAAAAAATGTACAATCCAAAAAATATATCTTTTTGTTTAAAGCATAGGAGAGGCATTATTGTCTTTTTCAATTTGAAAAACCACGTGATATATGTCTGAAATTCCCAACTCTCTTTCAGGTTCCACTAGTGCCTCCGTGGATCTTGACGAACACCCAAATCCCGTTGTTTACGAAACTGCCAACTTGTTACAAACAGTTACCCGGAACATGAACGAAGCCTTTGATCGTTATGCCTCCATGATGCCTGATATGAAAACAATGTTCGATAAGAAGGTCGCCGCTCATCTCGCTGAAGCCTCAGCCCTCCGAGAGCAATCTCAACATCTTCAAAAACAGTAATCTTGTCATCAAAAGGAGCTTCATGATTAATTTCGTTATTTTATCATTTCTGTGGGATATTGTGGAAAAAATGGGCAATGACATAATCGAAAATGACTTTCACACTTTAAAATTATGCAAAACATGATCTGACTAAAATTTATCACAAGAGTAAGTCCTCTCATGAGTTGTTTGGAGAAAAAAAAATTTCACCCTAGCCTACTAACCACCCTAAAATATTTTTCTACAGGTATGCAAATACAAGTCTGAAGGCAAGTTGAAAAAACGTTATAGACAGAATATGCCTTTCTATTTACCAAAATATTTCGGAAACCAATTAATTATAATAATTATTATTATTGAAAACTACTCTTTATGATTTGAGTTTATTTATTCAGAGGTTGTTTCTGTTTTATATTCTGTATTGAGTAGATTTTCTATTTATTCTCGTTGAAAGTCTGAATTAATAATTAAATTGAGTGGAAAAAAATTGGAAAACTTAATTTTTTAAATAATCATGATTTTCTAGTAGTTAAAAGGATCAAAAAATCAAAATTCCACTACCAAACGATAAATAACATAATTGAAAAAAATGTCTCAACTAACAATGCTAGAGGAATGAATTTCCTATGATAAACTCGGATAAAATTTGAAATTTTTATTTTCGTTTTTGACAAAACCGAATTTTTGTGCCGAAATTTTCACTGATTTTCAGAAAAATTTTGCAAATTTTTTTTTCTAACAGCTCGTTTTAACAGTCTAAAAATACAACCATTTCAATCAAAATTTATTCTACTTTCAGATGGTATAAAATTTATTACCCCAATGTTTTGAATCTTTTATTAAATAGCAAAAGTTTAAGAGTTGTTTTTCGATATTTCGAAAATTCGGTTTTCGCTCATTATCTCAGCTCACAGACAGCCAAATTTTTTTTTAATACCAGATTCGTGATCAGCGTTAAATTTTACATCAGAACTAGAAAAAATCGCTGCTAAAAAATTTTTAAATCACCACAAGTGTTATTAACACTTGTAATTAGTTATTATTAATTAGTTTCCCTTCGTCTATTGGTGGTAGGGTTCTTCAGATAATTCAGATTCGGATCCGTCTGAAAAAATCCGAAAAGGTATCGAAAATAAAATTGTTAAAACAAGTATTAATTCTCGATAATTTTGTGAAATATATGTACTTTTTCAAAAATTATTCATATTAAAATTCAAGAGCTTATAAAATTTCTAAACGATAGCTTGCGAAGACATTATACAATTTAACTCTAGAGAAGAATCGTTATTTGATTAAAAATGTGTAGGATTTCTATACAATAAAAAAAATCCAAACTTATTTCATAGTTATTATTTTGTTTATATCAAAAGTAAAATTGTGGCGATTCGGAAATTTTCAGAATATTTCTGAATCTGAAGAACGCTAATTATAATTGGTGGTTCCTGATAAATAACCTTTGATTTCTCTCACCTTGAAATCAACAAAAGAATGAAAGAATCGTGCCGACTCGAAATCTTTATTCTAATAATCTTTCTTGGATATTTTTAAAATCATAAAATTTCTCTTATCCTCATCAATTAGCTATCTTTGTGAAGATCGTGTCAAGTAAAATAAAAAAATAATTTTTATCAAATAAATTTCTTGTATTTCCACAGTCTTTAGCATAATCTGAATAAAAATTATGAGGAATATTTTGATTTCTTCATTGAATTCTATTCAATTTCATCAAAATCAATATAGGTCTTTGGTGATATAAGCCAATTGTAATTGCGATACAGACAGTCATTGTCTATGCTGGCAACTCGACAGACACCATTAACTCGATATGGACGAATGTCACAGGTGTCATCGTTGATCCTTCCTTTCTCATGAAGCTCTTCGTAAGCCTAGTAGGAAAATGGAATATATTAGTCTTTTCCAACAAGTTATTGGGCAACTCAAGTCATATTTTGATATTTTAATATACTGACAAATATTAACAAATACTGAATCTACTTATAACAATCATGAAAAATTATGCCCAATTTATCGGAATTTTGAAGTCATATAATATGCTTTTAGTCTGAAAGAATAAAGCCTTGAAAAATGTGTTTTTAAAAATTTAACAAATTTAATAAAAATTAATTAATAATCATACTACTTGTGATTTATTGTTATTTTTAATCATATTTAAGTCAAATTTTAAGCATATTTTTTTCGAAATAAGGCATAATATGAGCATATTTTGAAGTTTCTGGGTTGCCCTGGCGATAACACAAAACCTCTACTGATACAAAATTTAAGATAACTATTTTGTATCTATTAGGAGAATTTAGATGACAAGCTAATCTCAACGAACATGTATACATACGTATGCATGTATTAATACGTATTAATGTAAAGACTTTTGCTCAAGATTGGAGGAAACCTTTTTTTTAGAAATAAAATCTATATATCGAAAAATAAAGGTATACAAAATAATAATAGGATATAAAGCAAATAGTAGATCTTGTGTTGGTTTAAAGTCAAGGAAGAAATCATGAATGAGTTTTTTGACTGCAATTGAATCTTAATATCGCTTATTGAGGCTATATTTTGACATAGTAAGATTAAAAACATTTTATAGCACATCTGAGAGAATGTAAACTACAACTATTCTCGATGAATTTGGGAATTCATGTTTTTCACAAGAATCTCCTTTTTTCAGCAAAGTATCAAAATTTTCTGAAGACTTTTTGGCAACTGATTCACTGATTTAAGAGAAAAATCCCTTTGTAGAAATTTGAAATTTCGAGCTGGCGCGATTTTTTGATTTATTTTAGACATCATCGATAGACATGAAGATCAAAAAGGGTCGTAGAGATTCTAGAAAACACTATCCTTTATCGTGCGAAACTCTACTTCCTTTTTTTCGATCATTAGTAATGCTTGGAAATTGATAAATTATGATAATCCAAGATTAGTTCAAAATGAGGGGTTATTTCAAAAAAATTAATTTTCGTCTCTAATGATGATCCCTGAAGTTCGAAGTTGAAAAATTTTCTTTCTTAAATCGGTGAAAATGTACTTTATGAATCGGTTACTAAAAACTCTTCAGAAAATTTTGATTAAAAAATGAGATTTTTTGTAAGAATCATGAATTCTCAAATTCATCGAGAATGACTTAAATTTTTTCCCAATATGAAGGAATCTCAAAATCCATGCGTAGGGTGCAATCAGTCAAGAACGGCTAACTATGTTTGAATCACCGAAAAAATTATTTTCCGCCTTCTCGAACGTAAATTCAATGTTTTTGAGGAAGCTATTGCTATAGAATTTTAATTTAGGGTCAAAAAAGTATGTACGAAAAAAAATTTTGATATTCTGAGAAAGAAAATTTTTCTATCAATATTGATTGATAATTTGGTTATAAACTATATAATTTGAAGTTAGAGAAATTAGTTTTAGAAATATCTGAGTCAGAATTCTAAATATGTAAAACAAACAAATTTGTGGCCCTATTCATTGTCTTTTAGGGATTAATAGGATAGAACACTCACCATTGCAGATCTCTCGTCAAATTTATTGCCCCAGATGAAAAGGTACTTCAAGGTAGTGTTTAATTTCATTGTATCAGCCATACAACATAGACCGGGCGAGTCAATTCGATTAAATTTCAAATTCAATACTCTTAGTGAACTTTTGTTGGCACAGAGTCCTTGAGCAATTAACTTGGCGCCAGCTGAATTGATTAGGTTGTGTGAGAGGTCCAAAATTGTCAAATAAAAATGTTTCCCCATCAAATCAAACAGTGATTGAGCAGTCAGCATTGAAAATTTATTTCTTGTTTTTAAAAATATATAAATACAAAATCAACCATTTACTTTAGAGTAATTGCATAAAGTTTTAGAACAAAATAATCGTTAAAAATAAATGGTAAATTTTACATGTGAAAATTAAGTAGAAAATGAAATCAAATAATAATTTCAGTATTTAAATGAATTATATAATGACCAAGCATTTTCCGAAAAAATAAAGGTAAGAATTGATTGGAATAGTCGGTACGAATATGGGGGATAACTGATCACTAGCCTAGTGACACTAGGGCATCAAAAGAGTACTATTTGGTTGAGTTTTACTCTGGACTAAGAGCTGGCTGAGTTTCAATAATCTAAAGAAAAAATCTACTCATCTAAATACAATTTAAAGTTAGCTAGCACTTTTTCTATACTAAATTGTTACCCTGGTACTCTTTCGTACTTATGTCTCAGAGCATAGTATTTTTCAACTGTAGCTAGAAAACGAAAAATCAAATTTTTTTCATTAATGGTTAACTAGATTCCTGATATAAGGTTATTATAATTTGATCATAAAGTTGCATATTTTTCATCAAAATTTTGCTTAATACTTTTGAAACAACCTAATAGTATTTCAGCAGCTAGTACTTTAAAAGTCATTCCTTAGAATTTAAAATTTCAACTAAAAAGGATTTATTTTGTAAATAACACGTGATGAAATTTTGATGACACAAGATTGGAGTCAGGATCATAATGATGATGGGGAACTGAATCTAAAGATACCTGACCCAAATCACAGTAATCTTCTTCTCCTCATCAATATTCAAAATAAATTTATAAAAAATTATCTTACTCAGAAACATTCAGTAACCTCAGGGTTGAGTTTGCTTGGAGTGGACCAAAGATGTTCTCAGTGTCTTCATCCTTTAATTTCATATTACAAATATGCAAAGCCTTGACAGCCTGATTGTTACTAATGAAATAATTGATATATATTGCATGTTCATTATAAAGTCCATTGATAATGGGACGACTCAGGTTTAGCTCAGTCAATACCCTGTTGTTCCTCAACTGATGGAGAAATGAGACAACACTTATGACATCAAGATCACAAGCCTCCAAGTCTATTTTCATTAGAGAAGGATGTTTTTCACAGACTTTTGATAGATATGTTGCTGCCTTGTAACTGAACTTGTTCCATGCAAGTCGAATAACTTTTAATGTACTGTTCGTCTAGATTTATAAAAAATATATTTCTAAATTACTCATGAGTAACTACAATATTATTATTTTGATCAGCAAAACAGAATAAATTTCAAAAGTTTATCGCTTTTTATGAATTACTTTGATGCTATCTGCCAATTGAATTATTGCAGCATCATCAAAATCATTACCTGTCAAGTCCAGTTCCTCTACACTGGATGGAGTCTAGAAAAAGTAAAAAATAACACCTTATAATGTACCCCGATGGCCTTACATATTGCCTGAATGCAATTCCCTGTGAGATTATTGAAGCGTAGATCAATCTTTTTAAAATAATTAAATTTTACAGTTGAATTCAGAATGTGTTCAATCTCTGTATCGGTGAACCTGTTGAAATTGCAACTTGGATTTTTCACGGACAGAAACAATTCCATGGGATATTTTTCATCGGAAAACTCTGAATGCTTTACCATGAGCATGGTAAGGATTCTATAACTTTCAGAGCCAGTTGAATTTGCAAATTTTTCAATAAACTTTTTCAATTTGACGCTATTGGCCAGTTGCGTCATTTCATCCACACTATCCACGTCCATCTGACCTGGACTGATAACTCTAAGCTCGGTCTTGTCAATTGATCGAGCCGATTCAGATATTGGCATTGTAGAGACATCTCTACTATCACTCTTTTCCATTCTATAATTATAATCAATAATCTCCTGATGTTCTGGTGCAGCAGCAGATTCAACTGCTTCAACAATTTGATTTTCAACAGCAACCAACGATTTTTCATCTGGATTCAATTCCCAGTCGATACTCTTTGGGGCAGTCTCCTCTTGGATTTCAGAGAATACTCCATCAGTTGCCTTGAAGGTTGTGTCAAAGTAATCTGAGGCCTCAACCAATTTGCTCTTCTCCTGAGTGTAAAATTCATTTGGCGTCTTGAAGGCAGATGTATCTAGATCTAAAATCAATTCCAACCTCTTTGAGGATTGTTTGTTCTTCTCCTCTAAGCGTTCATCCTCTTTCTTCTCTTCTGGGAGGAAGATTTTTGACCCTTCGTTATGTTCTTTTTCAATTTGATGACTTTCTTTATTGTCTATCTGGTCATCGTTCATTTTTCTGTATCAGTTAAAGATTTTAATCAATAAACTGCCATTGTTGTTTACGCATTTCATTGTGAGCGAGTGAGTATCACGTTGTTTGAGGAATGAGCATAAAATCTTTTTATTTTATCAGATGCATAAAGTGGAGGGGGGAATGAGATGTTAAGGGTCAAAAACATGTCGATTATTTTAATGGGTAACTTTTATGACTTTTACAACAATTTTAGAAAATCAAGATTTTTTCTAACGATCAAAAAGTGAAAATGTTTACTTGATTTACAAAAAGTACATTTATTATATGAGAAGTTTATCCATTGGCTGATAATATAAGACATTGATCAATACTAATCCAAAAAATGTAACTATCTGTGCAAGAATATTGAGTTCGTTTTGTATTATATTTTTTGCCAAAATTGATTGATAAAAAATCTTGATGTATTTTTAATTGAAGATTTTTTAACCATAATCCAAGGTGCAAAAAAACATTAACCCTATCGTGACGAGAATTTTTTGTATTATTTTCCTTCTACTTATTAGTAGTTAAAAAAATTTATTACTCTCGATTTTTTTTCTTGATAGGATCCATTTTTCTTTTATTCAAGATCAAATACTTTTTTTAGAAAGGCTGTAATATCTACTGCCACTAGTTTTGTTTTGACAAAACTTTATTATCATGACAACTGAATTTCATTGATTCTTGCAACCATCAAGATACCCAGTTTATCCTCTCTATTGGTGATTTTATATTAGATTGAAAACATGTTATCAATTATCCCCAATTTGAGGATTGATTCATTTTTTTTACAATAGTGAAAAGACTCAATTTCTGTATGATAAGGATGTGTTTTGTATTATTTTTATAGGTGTAAATACAAAGTTCACTCTCCTTTTTTCATTAATGAGAAGTATAGTATATGGATATTTAGTTGTATGAGAATATGGATTTTTTCGATTTCATACTGAATCAGTACTACTAATAAATGAATAGGTAGATAGATAATATATATATTAGTAAATATGTGTGTTCTTTGAGTAACTCTCTTTTTATCCGTTGGAAAGCAGTTTCTTTTAATATTTGAATCTTGTTACAAATCATTCTTGTTCTTTACATACATAGTTTGATATATCAATAGTTAAAGAATATTAATACATATAAAAAAACATTTTGCATACATTTGCGTGGCGGTAGGGAAAATTCCATAGCTACGGACACGGGTAAAAAAAAGCATTTTTCCCTTGTTACTATTTAGTGTGAATGTAAATGAAGCCTTGAAGAGATTTAGTTCAAAAGGAGGCATATATAAGGGGAGGGTGGGATCAGATTTGGATAAAAAGTGAGTAAATTTGTAAAAATAAAGATATATACAGTCATTATCAATTAGTAAAAAGAAAATAAGTGCTAATATTACTTGAGATCATTGGTGGCTGATGGAATCTTTGGTGTGTTCTCATTGAGGTCATCATTTTCAAAAAAGCCATTATTTGGAAATGGAGATGAGTTGGTAGTGTTTGAACAATTTGAAAGACGAGGAGAGGGTAAACTAATAACAGATGGACTACTCTGTCCAATCGTGGTCAATGATCCAGTATGATTTGTCGTAAAATTTGATACGATAGGACTACTCGGTGGCCAACGAGTTATCAATGTTTCAGAATCTTGACGGGTTATTTTCATTTTTTGATGAGAACTTGGCTCGGGAGAAGATTCATAGCTAATTTCGGCACTGGAAGAGATATCATTTGAGAAGCTCATGAAGGGACGTTTTCTAGATTCGTAGAGTGGACTTGGAAAACCGGGAATATTTCTTTTCTGCTGCTTAACTTGAGATATCCGATTTGTAGGACTAGCACAAGGAGATGGATGGCAAGAGCTAGATGATGTACGAACTCTAGGGCTAAGACATGAAGTGCCTAGATTTAAACTGGAATTTGGGCATGTAACTGACACCATAAGAGGTCCGTTGAAGGAATTAGGCCGATGAACAGCAGGACTGCTATTTGTGGAACTATGAGAGGAATAGTTTTCCTCTGACAAGCCATCACGATCGTTTTTCTTCAAGTTGAAAGATGCCCAGGATGATGAGAGTTTAGAAGATTCTGTCAAGAGTTTCTCATGTTTCATTTCATTGTCAACATGCTCTTTGGCAGTGCCATAATATTTAATTGAGGATCTGCGTAAATCCTTCCTTTTGGTGACGGGAGTAGACATTGCTTGATAGTATAATGAAAATGCATAAATCAAACAGTTGACTAATCAATGCAATTGAAAATTAAAGACTTGTAATATCTTCTATGAAAAACGAATTGGCTTTACAAAGCCCTAGTTGTGAGACAGACTCAAGAAGCAGATTCTAGATATTGTATTGAGTAGTTGATTTGTAAAAGGTACTGTTGTTTTTATTTTGTTTTTTTTTGGAAAACAGTTTAAAATTTGTTTAAGTTTTTCAATTTCAACTAATTCAAAAATCTAAATTGAACTAACTAATCACGAAAATTCCACTTATGATAGTATGAAGATAAATAATAAGGAAGATTTCAGCTCAAAGATTTTTGTAATTGAATATTTCTTTAATTTCAGTATTCTGATGGGATTTTTCTATACAATCAGAAGCTGAAAGCTGCTACAGAGAGCTCTAGAGAATTTCTTGCATTTTTCCGAGAACGTTCTGAAATTGAGAAAAAGTATGCGAACGGATTAAAAAGATTATCTCAGAAGTTCAAAGAAACATTCAACAGTGAATCAAGGTAGTTATTTTTATGATAATTATTTTTAGAGAAATGTTAACCCTTTGGGAAACTATTCTCAATTCAGTAGACAAAGAAGCAGATTGCCATTCAAGTTTGATGAACTCTCTTGAGAATCGAATCATTAATGAATTGGATTCAACTCATAATGATCTACTTAGTTCTAGACGGCCGGTTGAATCCTTTCTTGAAAATAGCACTAATCATTTAATCTCCTGTCGAAAGCAAGAGTTTAAAGATCGTAAAAAATCCTTTAAATTAATGAATAAGACCGCAAATTTGTTGTCCAATCAATTAGAAGTTATCAAGCCCAAGGAATCAAACTACAGTACTGATCGAAAGCTATCAATTAATCAAAGTCCTAGACCGAGAAGAATACTTGAAAACTCTAAATTGAACATGACAAATGTCAACTCTGCTACTGCTACTCCAGAAAAAAGAATCTTTCGTTCAGCTAGTCTTTCTAGAAAAGTCCATAATGAGAACAGTATCACTAAAACTAATTTTGCAATCACAGAAAAATGGAAATCATTAACGAATCAATCAATCATGGACTATTTTGAATCGTTTATTAAGAGTGAAGAGGTTAGACTTCAATGGCATATTGACTATGAGCTTGTGAGTCATAGACTTTCTTTTGCATACTCTTTCGGGTATTGATTAATTATTTTTAAGAGTCTCGATCGAATTCGTCAACTAAATCGGAAATTTTACGCTTCATTTTATCAATCTCTGCGTGAATATTCCGGATCAATTCTCGAATGTCTTGGTGTTAATTTTGCAAGAGATGTCATCAAAGATTCATTTCCAAAATTTGAAGATGATTTTGAGGAATCCGGATGCAAGTCTGAAATGAAAAGAATTGATTGTGAAGTATTTGATCAAGTGAAAAGGGAAACTATGAAAAATGTTCATCAGCTAGAAAAATATCACGACAAGATGTTATCAAATCATGGTAAGTTCTTTTCTAAGAATCTTTTGAGAATAGCAGATCTTTTTTGAGAAACTCTTAATTCTTTCTAACACACGGAAGAACTTGTTCTCAAGTACACCAGAATGTTTTTGTTGTAGAGAAATATCGAGAAATAATAAAAGTTCTTAAAGTCTATTTGTCTGATCTCAAAGTTTTCAGGGCAATGGTTTATTTTCTTTAACGTTTATTCAATTGAATTGAGAATATTACCACGGTTACTTATTATTTCTCATCGAAAGTTATTGTCTGTCTGTTTCAAAATTTCCTATATCCTTATGTAATAATAATTATGCTAAAATGTTGGACATGAATAACTTTATAATTTTTATATTATTATGATAATAGTATCATCTAAGGTGCGCAAGTATTTTCATGGTAAATAAGGGCTTGATGTTTCAACGAGGCTTTTTAATCTTTTTCAATGAATATTTGTAGAATAAAGTTGTAAATTACAACTTGTAATAGGAAAATAAAGAATAGTGTTTATCAGAGAAATTTACTAGAATTTTTATTCAATATTATTCCACAATTTAAATATACGAGGAATAAATCTAAATAATTTATAAAGTAAACTTGATGAAAAATTCCCATCAATCAATGTCAACTGGAAACACAAACCAAGATGTAAGACTCATGTACTTTGGAATGACAAGGCAGGTCCTAATCGATGTCCCTGACGAGGAATTTGTGAATGATTTTTCTTTTCAAGATAACAGCGCTAGCTATGAAAAGAATGAAGCTAGTGCTACTTTGGATAAATCAGAGACGTCATCTATCACCTGTGAGTATCTAAATATTTTTATTCTCATTAAAAAGAAAGTTCAACTGAATAGCCAAAGAAATTATTCAGCTTTTATTTGAAACTACCAAATTGATGTTCTGTTGAGTAGGCTATTCTAAGTGAAAGTTTTGTGTTGGAACATAAAAGCTGAAAGAGAGACAGAGAAGAATCAATATTATTCCTATTCATTAATCATATTCTTGCAATCTGAATCTTTGTTCTATTATCATTGGTAGTTGCATATCAAAAAAATAACTGGGAATATACATTACTTATAGTATTTGGATGGCCACCCCTCGCCTTCATTCAAATGTCTTCTCAGTAATACAGTTTTATTTTATTTCAAAATTTCCTATTGATTTCAGAGTGAGGAAAACAATTCTTCTAGTTTTTACTTTTGAAAATGTCGAATTAATTTTCGCCTAGCGGTGTTCTAATTTCAGGAGACTTGAAAAAGATACTTTTCCTTGGATTAGAATTCTAGATTTTCTATTCCTTTGAGGTGGTCTAGAGGAAGAATTATTTGAAGCAGGTTGTATTTTTTCCCAAAAAAATTTTAATTTCAAATAAAAAATATTGCAATCAAAAAAGATGGAATATCTTTTGGATTACGTTAAATTTCCAATGGAATCAGAGTGTTACTCAAATATCTTTTGTTACTTTTCAGTCGCCATAAAATTAAAAATTAAATTTAGTACAGAATTGTAAATTTTCTGAGTTGATAGTTTTTTTTAATGTTATCTTTTAATGTTCATTCTGTCTCTTTGGAGCATAATTTATAGCTCTAAATTTAAATTGTTAAGTATCTCGTGTTAAGATCGGCCTGAAAAGACTCAAAGTATGTAGAATGTAAACCTAGTTGACTCAAGAGAAAAAAACTCAATCTGGCCAAAATTGGGCTAATTTCTACTTCTTCAATGTTTGCTCTAAAATTTTTTATTGATATAATAGAAATTATACGATTAAATACCGAAATTTAGGATCAAATATAATTGTTAAAATTCGTACAACTCTTTTGTACTAATAGTAAGATAGTTGGCCTATGTAAACTTTTGAACCAAATCAAAACATTAATCTGTAATTGAGCAGCTCACTATAGTAAAACAGTATTAGCCAAGAGAGACGAATTATAAAGATACATTTTACTGTATTTTAATGTACCCGTGAGAGTGATAGAGAAAAAAGACAGAAAATGGGGGAGGGATCGGGTCAATTTTCTAGTAAACAAATAAATCATCTCCATAGTAAAGTAAATATTAAACAAGGCAACATTTGGTTCATCAAATATCAGACAACCAACCTAGAATATATAGAATAAAGGGCATTTCTTCATTTGAAATCTCATTAGGAATACAAATAAATTCAAAATGTATAAAATATTACATGCCTGAATCGATTACTGTGTTTTGAAGTTTATTTGAAATTAGTAGATATTTTCATTTTTAAAAGTTTGATTTCAGAATAGATAGACTGGGCTGATATAAACTGTATCTTTAGATTTTTTTCCAAAGGTGATAAAGATTTAATTAAAAAGATTACGGCACTTTTACACATTGGTCCTTTATTTTGGGACAGACTGTAGCCATAAGGAAACTACTGATTATTTTATGCTATGAACTGATTGATTAAAAATAAGAGTTTTAGTTTCAATAGAAATATTTTTACTGTAATTTGAAAATGTTTGAACAGAGTGATTTTGGAGACACGTGTGCTTTGAATATTAGACATTATATTTAAGTTATACTCAAACTTATTTTTCTCTAACACTAGCAGAATAAAACATCTTTGAGTTATAAAAATATAGTAGCTATATATTAATAATATTGTTGAGTAATTTTCGAAATTCTAAGTGAAATTTAAACTACGATATTTTGTTTCATTTCAATAAACTTAATGTAAGGAAGTTTTTCACCCTCAATTCTTCCACTGGTGTAATAATGAAACTCAGAGAAATTCAACTACTTTTCATAGATCTTAATGATTTTCTCATATAATAAAAACAAAACGTGCTCTAGTCTGCAGAAAAGAATGTTAAACAGTCTGGAAACAGGATTATCAGTTCATATCTTCACCAATCAACTTTTGAGTCAATTAAAAGGACAGAATAATTCGCAGTGTAACACAATAAACTCTATTCCAGGATGTAGTCTGAAGAGAGACCCAAAAAATTATCACTTATTACTTGCTAGTTCTCTAACCCTTTATTGTATCATAAGGCCTCACAAAGTTCTGCTTAGTGAAAAATAAGACATGAAGGGATGAACTTTCTTGTATCTTTAGCTAAATAAATTATTGTCTTTGGAATGAATTTTTAATAAAAAAAAACAGGTAATGTGATAAAAAATTTTCGTAATTTTCAAAAAGATAACTTTTCATCCTGTGTAGCAGAAAAAGTTCTTTCTTTGAAATGAATAAAGATTCACAATTGACCTTGAAAGGAGGACATTCTTTGTATTTTTTGAAAAGATACTTTAAAAAATCAATTTTGTCTACAAAATTTCTCTTCCGTTATTGGGATTCATTATGTATGTCTAAGAATATTCTAGAAATGAATGCACGCTTCTTTTCCTGCAACCCTAGCAAACCACATCTAATCCATGGGATTTTATGAATCATTCAAAATTTTTTCAGAAAAAGTTTTAGATACGTAGTATTCTAAATATGTAAAATGTATTTATATGAAAATTACAGACAAGATTTGGGATTCTATGGAATAAATAAACACTCTTGAAATTCTTGTATGGTTAACCCTTTCGGTGCCAAGACTATTTCACAATTTTTATAAAAACCAAAATTTAGCTATGAAGATACCAAGTTATTTGGCCATTTTCGGCTTCAATTTAAACTTGAATTGATCCAGAAACCTATCAAACTGGTAGAGTTATGAAGGTTCAAAAAAATTGGAAATGGACATGTATATGTTCATCGGCACTGAAAGGGTTAAACGAGAGAATCGTCATACTAAAACAAAACTCCTTACTTGGGAAGTTTTTCGGAATATTACTCAATCAGAATGTTATTAGATTAGAGGGATTTTTGAAATTAACTTTTTATTCTCAGTCAATACTGTTTGATAACTGTTTTTATCAATTTCAAAGTAATCTGACAATGATAGTTCGAATCGATTTCCCACAATAGTAACTGTGAAATTCTTCGGCCAAATTTGAATTAAAAAATACCAGTATTAATTTGCTTTAATCCTGTGAAATTGATAAAGATTTTGAGCTTAAACTTGTAAAAGTAAAATTTTGACGCATTTTCGAAATTTGTAAATTTGGCCTAATTTCGATTAAAGTATTTGCATAAAACGATGAAATTCCTTTTTCTTAGTTGTAATTAATTCAATTGAATTGTTCATCCGCAAAATTAGTGAGTTTGATTTTTACTAGAAACGTGCTATTGATATAGCATTTTGGATGATATTTTCACTCCGGGGCTATCATCATTCACTTGATACTTGTACTTGAAAAAAACCTCATTTCTTCTTGATAAGGAGGAAAATGAAAACAATGAAGATTATAAATTCTGATGGTTTGGTTACCCACACACTTTAGTAGTACGCTAAATTCTCTCCAATGTAATCTGAATAGAGATGAATTCTAATACAGTATCTAACCACTCAAAGTACACCATTGGGAGAAATGAAGGAGGTTGTATGTGTGTGACTATTACAGTATTTTGATAAGAATACCAATAAATTATTATTTTCATTAAACTTGAATTAAGTTCTCTCTTCAATCCCAACGTTAGATTTAAATGTAGACTAAAGGATCTGCTACACCTTGATAGGCTAAACTTTTCTTTAGATTTCATTAAAAATGACAATTATCAATACACAACACTTGAAGTACTTATCATTTGACCTCGGTGTTAAGACGAATCGAAATGAAAAACTTATAATAAATTCGTAAAATTACAAACATTATTCGATTCATTGAATAGAACACTAGTCTTGGGGTGATTACAAGCAATGGAAATGTTTATTTATTTTATCCCTCCTTCTATCTAGTGGCATACATACGAGAAAAATGAGAGCCAGATTGAATAAAGGAAAAAAGAGAACATTGGTTAACATTTTAACAATTGCAAATACACCAGTAGTATTGTAATTATTATGGTGTATTTCTGTATAAAAAAAGTTATTGCCCCATTCATCAGCTTTCAAAAGCACTACCTCATATGCTGCTTGATCCTTCTGTTCTAGAATCTTTTCTGTGTAAAATCTGTTTTTACAATTCATGCAATTTGTACTTTCTTGTTATTTTCTCTTGTTTGCAAGTTTTACTGATTTAGTTTGAAAAAATAGAATGATTTCTACTTGGGGTTTCTACACAATTAAATTATAGGTTCTCTGAGTTTGAGCATCTTGTAAAAATAGAAAGAATTGAACAAAATCTGGTTGGAGGCCAAATTAAGAATTTTCGATAAACATTCTGGAATTAGTGAAGATTGGAATATAAATTTATATTTGCTATCTATCATATTATAAGCAGAAAGTAGATAGTGATCTGAAAATAAACATCTTGTTAGATTGTAGAAATTTTCAACTAATTGAGATGAGTTAATGAAAGTTCTTACAATATCTTCGTAACCAAAGGGGATGATGATATATGTACATTTTATATTTTTCAGAAACAGGTTCAACACATTTAATTGTTAGGATATCTGTTCTACTCAGAAATAGCCTTTATATATCGTAGCCTTGTGGTTTTTTGGCTTATAATTATAAGTAATTTCTGAGAGAGTTTATAATGCGCAAGAAAATAGTTCTAAACTGAACTGTAGTTAAAATTAGTTACATTTCTTTTATTAGTTTTATCAGTTCAAACTTGATTTAAAATAATTTTTAAAAATTATGTCCTACACTCGACTGATCCTTAAATGAGGTCAAATACTTCTTCTAAGCATCTCTTAATAGGTCAATATTTTTCAAATGTTATCTTTTGTTTGTATGCAGAAAAGATTTTTTCCATCTAAGGATGTCAACCATATAATGAATGAACCCTATCTGTGATCAATTAATTTCCACTCTTCTTGGTCATAAATTATCTCCTACGCAAAGTAATGCATGTCGCATATATTGTAATATATATATACTGTATATTATATAGTTTGATTTGAACATTTTCATTACGATAAAAAATCTACTAAAGTGACACAGACAAAAAGATTACATTTGAAACTCATATAGTAATTTAGGAATTTTCCGAAAAACTAATTTTCTTTCTCATTAAACTTATTCTTATTAGAAAGTCATCTTGAAATTTATAGTATTTTCTAATTTTTTTTTCAGAGTAATTTTGTGAGATATTTATTCTTGAATTTACTCATTGATTGAATAATAATGTCAAGGCTTATTTATCAGTGTAAGTCTTTCTTATTTAAAATGTTCTTTATTATTGGCCAAAATACAGTTAATAGTTAATAATATGAAGATGGGAATTTATGATTTTTTCAAAATTCACTATTCTTCATCGATCAACATTTTTTGGAATCTAGATCACTAGGAATCCATGACCACTATAAAAATATGAAGAAAATAATGCCATAATTCAAATTTCGAGTTAGCGCCATATGACCTTTTTAAAACTTGAAATTTTTTTTGATTTCAAATTGAGAAAGTGATCAAAAGTTTTTTTTACGGATCACAGTGAAAATGATCAAAAAATTCGATAGTACCCGTGATCCTGAAAATCAGTTTTTTTCAATCGTAAAAGTTGGATTCTCACAATCTCGATTGCAGAAGAAATGTTCGGTTTTTTGATAAAAATTGAGAATTTCGCAAAAATGAAAAATTCCCATCTTTATAGTAGGTTCTGAGTAAAGTTCTTGGAAAATTTTTCAACATTTGATTTTGAATCTGTTCCTAAAGCAATAAATATAAACTGTACACGAAAAGATTCAGTAAAATCTGTAGAATTTGTTTATATCTGTAAATGTATTGAGTATTCAAAATATTCTGATGAAGACATGAATTTCACTGACTTTACTATCGGTAATTCTGCATTAGAAGCTTGCAGATTGATGTAAAGTGGTCTTGGTAGAGTTTTTTCAATGTCTACGGTTCAAAAGTAGTACGGTTTATTCAAGAATGGAATTAATATTGACTAGCTTCGATGCTGATTTTAAGACCTGAAAAATGAAATTAATATCTAAATCAAGTCTTAAAATGTTTAAGAAGAGTTGACGGAAACAAAATCGAGTTCACTGGACAATTGTATTTTCAATTAGCAAATATTTAATATGGTTGTACTTTTAAGGGCAATCGTCTTATTCTTGTTTACACAGGTCTGTTATATTTGTTATAATTTTCCAAAAAAATTTTTTTCTCCTCTATACTACCAGACTGGAGATTAATAACTGTCTATCAGGATTTCAGCACGTAAAATTCCACTACTAAGTAGTTTCCAAGATTTAGACTTTAGGGAAATGTAACCTACACCTAATAAAAAAGTATATCAGCGGTACCTTTAATCTTTTACTATTACTATCCGTTATATTGGGGAAGGATTTTCTTACAATTATGGATCTTATCATGTTTTATGGATGAGAAAGGACGCTCTTGATTTTGGTTTGAATTTAATAATAATCCACAGAGATTAGTAACTGAGTTAAGACCAGTACATACTAGGCTATTTTATTCTCCGCACAGCTCATGAGAGTACTAACTTTTCTGATAAAATTTAGTACTCAGATCATTTTTAAAGCGTGAAAGTCCTTCTGCATTATGTCATTGCCCACAATATCCCACGGACATGATAAAACAACAAAATTCACCATGAAGGCCCTCTTGATGATAAGATTACTATTTTTGAACTTATTAAACTTGAAAAATTCATTAACTGGCCAAGATATTCCGGATTTTAGTGATTGCGTAGTAAAAACTCATTGAAAATTGAGCGGCGTTGGTGAAGCATTTACATGCTTCAATACAAAATAATTCTTTAGAATTGATAGTTCTATCAGAAAAGTTGATCATAATTAGGCCGGTAAAAAGTCGAAATTTGCTCATTTCAGCCATAAAATAAACAGCTCATCTAATGATACTTAAGGTTTCAAGTAATCTTTTTTCATAAGTGAGATAAAATGTCGATAAATGTCGAAAATCATTGAATTGTCGATCAACTGTAAGAATCCTTTAGATCAATTACTAGTACCGTAAAAAATTCTATTCAAAAACTCCTTATTTTCGAATTCATCCAATGAAAATTAAAAAAACTTCTTTTTTGTTAATTTACTGACATAAATGATGCCTACAATAAAGTCGTTGGCACGCTATGGAGTGGTATTTCTCTATGCTCAGAAACGTTCTAAAAAAGAACGAATTATTCAAGACAGGCAATCTAAAAGAGCAATTTTATAATCGTTTAAATTGAATTTAATAATCTTTCAAAAACATCGTCGTTATTTACCTAGAAAACGTTGTCGATTTCGTGAAGTCAAAATTGTCGAAATTAAAAAAAATGTCGAAAAATTTTACCGGCCTAATGATAATATGAGGTTAGAGATTTTACTCTACCCTAGTACGCAGTATGAATGTTCTACTGCGGGAACTAACAACTTTAAATGACCAAATTCTTCAAGTTCAACCAAGTTCTTAGTTTTAAATCTTTAATACATTTCTTTTTTCGAATATTCAGAATCAGGAACAGCAAGCTTTCGTAGTCTTTCTAGATTCTGAGTTTCCAAGTTGGATGATGTAACAACTTTTGCTTAATTTAAAGGTATGATCTTCTGGATGAAAATCCTCTTTGTTTCCCTTGACTTCAAATGGTTGAAGATTCCATTCTTTCCTTTTGGTTCTTAGTTCTTCATCTTCTTCAAAATGAGCAATTTCCCTAGTTATGTACGACATAATATGTAGTCTATTTCATTTAAATATGATTCATCACTCTTATAATTCTTATGATAGCTTTGATCGAATAAAATGAAGGGTCCCTTCATTTTGAGAAACTATTATTTAGTTTGAAAAAACATCCCATGACCGAAAATTAAAAAAAATCTTATATAATTACTCCAAATAGAGTTGAAAAAGTCGATAAGTGTAAATTTGAATTCATGGCTTCAAGAAGGCTTGTGACTAAAATCACTATGGGACTTGAGGGGTCAATTTGAGTCTCTTTCAAGAGCATATTTGAAAACCGAACAAGTTTCGCATGAGATCGCATAAAATTTTACTAAATTGTTGCAGCTTTGAAAAATAAGTTTAACAATGAGATCCTTATTGGTGATTTCGAAAAATATGAAGTTGTGAAAAACAAGGAATTTATTAACACCGAATGTGCATTTCTTAAAGCTTCATCAGCCATGTTACTTCAAAAATGAAATTAAATAAAATTATTAATGAGATAAGAAAATTACAAATATTTGAATGAGAATAGTAAGAAACAGGTTCCATAAAAGAAGAATGATAAGAGATGATAAGAGTCTAATCGCTTTTTTGTAAATTCTAACAAAGGTTGTGTATATGGAAAGAAATTAATTTTAACTTTTTCCATGAATTATTTAGAGACTATAGATTAAAATCTGTGCTTGATTTGTTACTTACTGTTTGTCATAGAAAAATCAAATGAAAAATTAGTGCCGACTCTCTGTTTATTTTTCAAACAAAACATTAAGAGAAATTCATTCTGAATGCATTAGTCATTTAGAACGCTTAGTAAAAGTTATTTTCAATTATAAAAATTTAAGATACTACTTGTGAAACTCTTTATAGTTTTAATTTTATTGGTTTATTATTGTCCCTTTTGTTCTCTTTATCATAATCAATTATTGTTTTGATCATGCTATAGTAAAAATTTTTTTGGTGAATGGACAAAAGTATTTTTCCTTCGTGATAATAAAATAAATCAAATGGTTCGATTTACTACAATAAAAAGGAATTCTTTTTTCTAATATTGATATCAAGTATCAGCATTTGATTGCTTCAAGTTTTCAAATTCCGTAAAAATGTTGTGCTCAAAAGTTGAAAAAGTGGAAGATTAGAAAATTTCAGAAGTTTTAAGTTTTTTATGGTAAATTCTCGTCTTCATGTCTAACTAACTAACTTTATAATTATTAGAGTAACACAAAGTTACCTCAAGATATCCATAAATTTTAAGCAGATTTGAAACGTTATAAATTCAAAAAAGTTTCATTGATTGTTTCAATTCAATTTCATATGAATTTTTTAGCAGAGATGAATTTTCTTCGGTCTGCTTCAACTTTTTGGAGAGCTTGAGTGTTTTCTGATAACAAACGAAACGTTTTTCTCCAAGTCTTGACAGTATTTTGGGATTAAAAGAAAATCGATAATAAAGAGATGAATGCTAGAAAAAATAAAATTTTAAATTAGCTAAGATTCTAAATATACGTAAAATATAATACAACTGAAATAATAGTCTTTATTATATCTACAACAAATTTTGCTATTATTAGGGAATGAGATGCTAATTTGAAATTGTCTAAAACCCTTAGAAAAGTGAATGGAATTTAGTTAATGATGGTCTGGACAAGATTAATTAAAATTTTATCAGTAGTTCGAAACCTTCGTGTCTGGAAATTTCTATTTCTCGTCTGATATTTAACTTTTTAAATTGAGAGATATTACATGGGAAATTCATGTAATATATTTTTCAGCAATTTTCTAAATAATGAAAAAGGGTTATTTCTAACTGTAAATTGATCCCTACATATTTGTTTAAATTCTTATTGTTAAAGGAAATCTTCATCCTAGAGAATTATTTAATTTTCAATCGAGATAATAACTAATTTACCATTACTCAGTAGAAAGAAAATATATTTCCGAAAAGATTCTTCAACGGGCACTCACAAAACTGGAAGATAGGTTTATTTTTTGGTTGCTGACTTGGAGTCATGCTGGATGAACGAACGAAAGATGAGAACTGAATAAAAGTCATGATGATCGAAAGAGATATTTTTCACAACGAGAGGTGCAGACCCCCACTCCAACGCTTAAAAACAACCTCTCCATGTCACTTAAGCAATGAAAAAAAAACAGGGAAACCGAGGAAAGAGTTACCAACCTGTAATCAAAAAATAGAAGTATTCCTCACAGCCCGAAGAGTATGAACACACTATCTTCTATTGGTCAATTCCTGACGAATAAATGCTATTGGCTAAACCTAAATGATATCGATAGTCGGTGTTTGGTCTGACGAGAACCGACTAAAATAAAGCTTTATTAACAAAAACAATCTTTAGTTGGTTACTAATTCTAGCATGACTCCAGATCAGCAACCCAAAAATATCTTCGAGGCAATCAGGCAACTTATATCTTCCAAGACTTATTTAACTAATCGCTTATCTCATGTTACCTTCGTTTAGGAGAGATAAATCTCAAACTCAAGTGATGAAAATAAGTTCCTAGACTCTATCAGTGAAGAGAAATCCTATTTTTGCTTGACATTGATTACTTTACAAATTTAGTTCATTGCTTCTAAATAGGCTAGGGTGAAATTCTTAAGCTCATTTTCGACTTTTTCAATAGAATTATAAACTCTAAGCAATGCTTAGTAAGCATTGTTTTGTAACGATGCAGGTCTTGAAAATTCTTCTCCATAATGTCATTCATGTTTGAAACACCTGCCGCTCAATTTTTTATGAAGTCTTATCACTTTAAACTTGAATATCTCGCACATCGTTTTTCTATAATGGGATATTATAAGAAAAATGGCAATAACTATAACGTAGATTTTTCTCTTCAAAAATATGTAGTACTCTTGTGAGTTGTTAAGAGAACAGAAATTTTACCCTAGCCTACTCCTCAGTAATAAATCAGTTCTTGAATCATTCCAGGATTTCGAAATGATGACTACATGAAAATGAATCATTCCAAGAATCGTTTTGGAACACTCCTAAAAATAGTAGATAAATCATGTTTTTCAGGATAAGCCTTTGTAGATAAATTTGTATCCTGAATTTGAATTAATTTTCTTCTGAATCAATAAATGATCATACCTGCTTTAACATATAAATTAATGTGTTGGATATTTTATTTTTTGAAGTTTAAAACTACTCAATGAATAGTACTTCAAAAATGATTGTAGTATTTTTCTCTTTGGCTGTAAAACGACCTCCTACCTTGACAAAACTTATTAGAAACATTCATTTTCAAAAATACATATACATATGTACTAGAAGAAAATTGTTGAGAAAATTTATTTTTCTAAAGTAAAGAGGGTGGAAGACCAACTCAAGAAGAAGGTGGGAATATCACCGTGTAACTTGTCTATTTAACATTTCTTTAAATTTTGTATATCTTACTCAAGTTTTAGAAGAAACTAAAAGTCCTATAAATTAAGTTCTCTTAATTAACCAATCTTAATAAGAAAACTGTTGACAGAATCATTTATTTTTGCGTTTTTCTTTCAAATATTTCTTAATCGCCAAATAAGTGTTGCATAAAGTCTGCAAAGACTCTGCTAGCAAATGTTTCTGTTGGATTTCTGATTCAATTCTTTGTCTCTCATTTTCTCGTTCAAACTTGATTGCCAATTCAACTTCTCGTTGGGATATGAGGCGTGCAAAATCTGGCCGATATTGAGCACAGCTAGTCAGTAAATTTTTTATTTGACTTTTGATCATGATTCTCTGGACATTTAACGAGGCCAATTCAGTATCCATTTTTATAACGTTATGCTTCACTTTATCTTGTAATAAGAGATGATGAAGCTTTGAATTTTTCAGACTCCCGCCGTAATGCAAACGTAATTCTTGAAGACTCTTGAGGTTCACCTGGTATATTTGATTGTAATTCTTCATGGATCCATTCAAATTTGCATAGTTTACCTGGTACTCATCGAAAATTTCCTTAATCTTTGTCAAGTAGTTTGTCTTTTCAAGGCTGAAAGCCTTCTCAATTCTTGTGAATGTTTCATCATACCGTTTCAAAAGTTTCTGGTGTCTCTCTTTGATTTTTTCCAAGTCTTTCTTTGCATGCTGAAGGACGAATTCACCCCTCTTGACACTATCGAAATAGTTTATTGTATTCTCCATGTTCTGGGTAGATTTCAACCTCTTAATCTCACCGATTCTCATAAGAATTTTCAAGAGCCTCTGCTTGTATTCTTCCGCTTTATCTGTTTTAATCTCGATACTATTGATTCGCTCAACAGAACGTTGAATGTTACGATCATATTCAAGAGTTTCCATCCACGATTGATTTCATTGTGAGAAAAACCATTTCTCTGTTGTCGCTTTTTCTTCACTTCAATGAAAGTTTATTTATTATTTTGTAAAAAAATGACGAGAGTTTGATTTTTATTTGGGATGATTTTTTCAAATGTCTGCCTTTAGAGATTTTGTATGTGAGAAGTCTAGACTATACGACAGAGAATTATAATTTCATGTAATATTTTATTTATAATTCTTCAAAGCACAATTGATAAACAATCAATAAATGAACAACAAAATACTACTACGATAATTAATAAATGTATACTCATCGAAAATAATAATATTTTTAAATAGGTAGATAAACTTTACAGTATATTGATTAAAGTGAATGTTTTTATGCCAAAAATCTTATCTGGTTTTATTAAATTTTAATCTATTTATTTCTAGATAATAGAAATCGATCGAGTTCACTATTACGATCAAATTCAAAGTTACGTTTCGTCTCTCAAATTGACCGTAGGGTGATATCAAAATATTACAATGAAAATTTTAACAAATTTCTCAGACTGATTATAAGAGAAATCATGAAAGAGCGCAATACAAAAGTGGGCCTTGTAAATTTACTTGGCGTCTACGAGTCGCAGCCAACCTTTTCAGATCCAAAGAATATATTTGAAACACGAAAAAGCCTTTTTATTTCCCATAATCGCCTTCAGCATTTGACATTTTCCATGAGAAGACTGCTAACCTCTCTGAAAGAGGATCATCATCTCTTGAGTAAGATTGAAGAGTCCTTGGATAGAAATGCAGGCTCAATTATGACATGGAAGAATCTCATGCAGAATGATCTCCGACAATCCTGCTTCAACCGATGTGCCTTCTCGAAGAGTAAAATGGTAGATGGCCCACTCATGCGTTGGATTCCCATTGATAAAGAGATTGATTATAACTTTGAAGAGGATCTATTCGAAAAGGTGTTTGTTGACCTCAACGAGATGAAACAGCAACACATTCTAAGTCCTTTCGAGGAGAGCCTCATCAAAAACATATCAGATATTATCCCAGAATCACTACTCACGAGTAATACCGATGTGATTCTCTCAACGCCTTTTATGAATATTGAATTTGGAGATACCCTTTCGAGTATTACTGATGATTTGATATCAAAAACAAATGAAGATCTAATTATCGACAGTGACTTTGATAGTGACTTTGAGCGTTCTCCAATAGATTTTTCCTCTGATAACAAAACAAGACCTGATGAAGGAAGCAGCAGGGAAAAGAATAATTTGGACACGAATAAATCTGGACCTTGTTTCGATTTCATAAATGCACTTCAGATTGATTGTCAAGAGTCCATTTCCAGTAAGTCGAAAGTAAATTTCTCATTTTTCATTAAAAATATTTAATTTTTTTCAGATGAAATTGAAACAGAGAAACGACCGAAAAATCTCTTTTTCAGAAAGACCAAACTCAAGTCCCCACAGAGGATCAGAAAGGTATTTGATTCTGCTAAAATTAATGAAGGTTTAGACGTCAAATGCTTTAATTCACCTACCAACAGGAGAAAGAGTGTAAGTTACCTATTTTAACAGTAAATATCCAAGGTTACTTGACTGCCAAATTTTTCCACAAATTAGAAAAATCCTTAGATGAGATAAACGATTTTAACTGCAATTCAAAGTGCGAAATAAAATAGTGAACTAGGTGTATTCTTTCTGTTTATATATTTTTATTAGCTATAACGTTTGGGATCCTCTGATCTCGTTCTGATACTAAGTAAATAAATTTAATTTATTGAATATATATTTGTACATCAATAATGCATTTATTCACTCGGAATTCATTAACAAAAGCTTGCTTTCAAAGGTTTTTTATCTATGTAACAAGATATATAAAAAAATATCCCCTTTTTCCTCAAAGAGCAAAAAAACCCAGCTGAAATTTTAAAAATTTTAAATCTTTAATTCGAATTATTTTATATTAAAATAATCACAATGATGAAATATTAAATATTATATTATTATTAATTCAACATAAATTCTGTCTTCTCTTATAATTTATAACTTATGAATCATAAGTAATGAAAAATTATCCAACAAATATTTATTTTAATTTGTTATTACTCATGAGTATATACCCGATTTTGCATTAAAAATTTAGTATACTAATGAAATTCATTAAATTAAAATTTATTTATCAAAATACAAAACTTGGATGATTTAATCGTGCTTTTTTCTCAAATTAGACTTCAATATTCTCAAAATTAACCAAATCCTTGAGGGACAGTCAAGATCGTGGAAGTATCGATATTCCCCAGAATAATAAGCAAAATCCAAAGTCATACAAGACTGAATCTAGCATGAATCAAGTCATTTGTGAATCTATAACATTGCCGGCTATTTCGACTACCTTAAATTCTTCAACAACTTGTGAGTCAAGTAGCAGTCCAAATTCAACCAATTCGAAATCGACAAACAAAGAAAATATTAATACAATCATTGGTTGGGCTAGAATCATAAAAGAATTCTCCTATCAAGAGGAGTGTTTCAAGCCAGGCGAAATAGTGACCATCCTTTCAAAATTTAGCCATAAGAATTGGTTTGGCGTTATTCATGGCCATCAGGTTGAATGCCCAACTGATTGTTTAGAGGAATTTTGAAAATACTTTTGTTTTTACTCTTGTTTTTTTTAACTTGTGTACAATAAATATAAATTGTGTGAAAAACTCTCGAACCTAATTTATGGAAAAATGTTTTATTAATATAGTATTTCAAATATAATTACGAATTCATGAAATCATATTCAATTTTTGAGAAATTGTTGTCGCTAAATTTCATCTCTAAGTTTGACCTCGTAAAATTTGCACGAATTCAGTATAATCTATCTACCTCGAAGTAGTTGAGTAGACATATGTGGTAAAATTTACAGTTTTTAATCGAAATGTGGCAATTCATGAAATTTACTTGATTTTATCCTCAGTTCTCTGATGGAACTTTTTATAAAAGGATCGTTGTTGTAATATGGATTGGTAAAATTACAAAATGTCGCGTAATTCGATTTTTATCCTTAATATGCCATCATCATTACGTATACTCTATTACGGTTATGTCATGAGAGCTCCGAGTATTGATTGATCTGAAATTGAAAATCTCTTTCTGCAATATACTTTGAAGTAGATATATTAAATTATTCACGTTCCAAGTTTGAAAATTAGAGCCCTTACATCTTATATCGTGCCTGAAATTTAATGTTCTATCGTTTTTTGCAAAAAATCCTTCTTTGATATCATTTCATTCAGATTGACAAAGCTTTTTAGAACGTGTTCAGATGAGAGTTGCAAACCAAAATAAGGCAGATTCCTAAAGAACTTTGCCACCCAAAAATGCTACCAGGGTTCACTTAAGAAAAATAATGCTTCGGATAAATATAATGACACTAAATTGTATTGTTTTTTGCGAGAATTAAACTAGATTAAAAACATTGATTTCTAGGCTCGACCAGATTTTTATTATGAAACAGAGAATTAAAGCTAGTTAAATAAGAGAATATTTTGTTTACGAGAATCAAATTGATAAAAATGTAATCTAAAACGAAAAAATGTTTCAAATATTTTCTTTGATAGTATGGAATCAGCTTTCTTTGAATAGCTTTTAAATTATTGGTCGTTAAAGTGGTGAAACAACGAAAAATAAGGGTTCCTATCCTAGATTCCCATTGACATATCAAATAGTTTCAGTCAAGAGTGGTCACATAAATATGGGCTTAAATTAACGTACAAGAATTGGTATAATGTGAAATTTTATTGATTTTATATTGAGATAAATGAGTTATCAATCAGTTTCATACAAATTCAAATCTCTTGTATCAACATCGTATTAAACGAATCAACATAGAGACCTACTAACTGTATTATTTTGATTGATTTCAGATCACTTGCCTTCTCAAATGAAAATTACCTCTTATTGGCAAAAATATTCTATAGAGAGAACATGCAGGTAATTCCACGGAGAAGATGAAAAATTAGACCTTCATATTTCACTTTACGTAAAAGAATATTTTGTTTTTTTTTCTTCTAGAAAAAATAGCTTGATTCATTCGTCTAGCCAATGAGAAACATGCTGTTACATATACTTCTGATCAAAATATTCTGAATCATAAAAACAATTTTGATTGGTTCATCATGAAATAGTGAAATACATTTTTACATCTTGTATCTATATAAATTATAATTAAGCCTTTTAATTAAAGTAACAAGACTGACTAAATTAAAGAGGAACGAAAATTACTACAGTTTCAGCCACAGAAAGAAGAAATTAGATTGGCTCTTACTTTTGATCATTTCATCTCACACCTTGGAATATTATGACAACAAACTAACTGAAAGGCCCTTTGAACTCAAGTTTTTTCTAAAAGATGAAAGAAAACGTTTTTATAATCTCAAAGTTATTACTGGTCTGTTTCATCTTGATTGTGTCATGTATTGAGGCCTCAAGATATCAGAGATTGATACGCTATCCGAAACCAGAAAATTTTACAGCTTCTCGAAGACATCCGAATTTTCCACCACAGAGCAACTATTTCAGTCATCAGCGTAATTTTCAGAGTGATGAATCTCAAATTTTAACATTATCCCGGAGGAGTAAGAATAATGAAAAACTTGACAATCTCCCAAAACTTCAGCCTGGACAGTAAGTAGTTCTTATTTTTGAATATTGAATCAAGACAGATGATAATGCAAGTTATTTATTTTGGACCATGCTTGTCAGTGTAGTACAATACCTAGTTGAAAATCGATGCTCGTACACATCTTTCAGAACAAAATTTTAGAATAGTTTACTGGGAAAAATATAAAATATTCCATGAATAAAAACTATGGTTGTGGTTATTGACACACACTAGCCTAAATTTGTTGAGTGGATATTAAAAACCAATTCTTTTTGTTTTTTTTAATACCTGTATTGTTATCCACAATTAATGCATGACTTACTCAATAACTAAAGTATTTTAGGGATAAAAAATTAGTAAAATATATTTCAAGGAAATGAGGGAAATGTCTTTTGTCTCTTTGAGAGTTATTTTAACTAATTTGAATTTATTTGAATTTTGAATTTATGACTAATCTTGAAAAGAAACAAAACTACAATTTTTTAATGATCGATCCCCGTCGAAAATCTTGAAATCATGAAAACGTGTGCATGAGCGACTTGCCATTCAAAGAAAACTGATCAATACATCATTTCAATCAAGATAAAATAAATTGATTTGAATTTTCAACTTTAACTTGAATGAATTTTATAAAATAGGCCCAATGTATGTTCAACTCGAACAAAGGGTTTGATGCCCATCCAAAAGAAAATTCTACTGCCTGTGCGTAGACTTGAAAAGGTCTGGAAGCCAGATTGCGTAATGAAAGGAAATTGGTGTCTTATTCATGAAATGCAGTATGTTTTAAGTCCTCAGTAAATATTCTCGTCTCTAAATAACCAACATTGATTTCCAATAGAAAGCGTTATGCAATCAAATATAAAACAGCCATGGTGCCTAGTGATACAGTCACAAATGTTTGTTGTCCAGGCTTTGTCCAATTACTTGGTGTGGAAGGCTGTGTTCCAGGTGAGTATTTCTCTCTAAATATCCTTCAACTTGGAGGAAACTTGTAAACTTCCACGCAAAAATCATTGAACTTTAATTACTTTTAAATAATATTTGAGTTGATATGATATTTAACAAGAAATTTGAGTTTGGCCTTTAGAGAAACAATCCAATTTCTCATCGAAATTTACGAAGAAAAAGTCAATTTTCAAAATTTCCTTTGTCTTGGTTAATTAAATTCGATTTTTCATCTAATGCTAATATCAATATCTAATCACATCTCAAAAACCAACAAAAGCGTTGAAAAAGTGTCAATCTGAAAGATTTTTGAAATTCCAAAGAGTATTTATCTATTTAGTTTTTGTGTAAAAACGTAAATTAATTGTGTGACGCAGTGGTATCTCATTCCTACATAAGAGACCCATACACTTTTCATACTATTTAAGGCACCTTGAATCGGAATTTGGGCTTTATTTTGGCCTAATATGCTCAGAAATGCTCTTGTAAGATAATAAACGAATGACAAAATTCAATATGACGAATAGAAAAACGTTTCACGATAACGAAGGTTCCTGTGACATTTGAGAAAATCAAAAACTTATTATGAAGACTCTTATTAATGAACCTAGTCTTGAAAGCTGCAGCTGAATATTTGGGTTTAAATAATAGTTTTAAATAGGTATTTATCGGATAAATCAGCTGACTGAATATCTAATCTCATGAATATCATTCAATATCGTAGACTGTTTTTAAAACCAAGCTAATGTGAGAACAGCGGCTTAGGTGATATCTTTCAATCAATTTACATCTCATATCAAAAAGCGGTTGATAAAATTATTCTAAAATAAATATTTCAAACTTTAATTTAAATACCGACCTACTTTGAAATAGCCATGCGATGCCCGAAGGTCAAGATCATTGACTCAAGACTTCTAAAAGCTTTCGAAAGCACATGAGAACTTTCTAAATTATATTTTCTTAATTTACGTGTCTAAGTTAGTATGAAAACTTTTTTATTTGAGACTATTCGCCGGGTTTCATTTGGGTTTTAATACTTTTATTATTTAATGCAATAGAATATTCAAAATATATATTCAAAAGTGATGGACAACTTTTTAAAATTTTTTGTATGGTTTATAATACAAACAAGAATCGTCAAATTTTATTCATTTTACTGTAGTGAAAAGTCATTCCTTCTCTCAAGGAGAAATGTTGGTGATTCTCACGTCTTCTTTCGTCTTGCCTTTTCTTCTTTTACATTTTATCTCCGTCTTTTCTTATTATTTCATGGGTCGCCGGAAAGTGTAAAGAAGTAAAAAAATCGTATGTGTGAATTGCTACTTGAATTAGAGAAAATTATTCGTAAAAAAACTGAACAGAGAAAAAATTCTTTTAATGGAAGTTGTACTAGTTTTTTTAAGTGAGGGTTAGATTAACTAAATACACACTGCATATACTAGAAAATAAATTCAAGGCTACCCATATAAAGAGTATCAGGCTTACTAATACAAATTCGCTATGAATTGATTGTTTGTGTTCTTGAATTCAAAATGAGATTAAATCAACACAAAACTAATGAATCTGATTCAAGACCGATTGTTAAAATTTTAATTCAAGATTTTTCTTTCAAATACTTGACTTGATGAATAATTCTCAAGAGTCAAGTGAATTGTGGCGACAAATTTTTTAATATTTTTGAAAAGACAAGCCAGAGCTGGTTTAATATGAATTTGAACTTCAAATTATAAAGTCAAGATTGAACCTCTTACCTCACTTATTGAGCTTTAGTGAGCGTAATTCCAAAGTCTGAAAATGGTCATTGATAAATTCGCCGTTATTGATCTTTTGATCATTATCATCATGAGGCTCAAAAGTTTGATAATTTTAATAAAATCTTTAGTCCAATACTCTGAAGTCAATATTAATATTTGAGAAATTTTTAAATGGTGGAAATTTTTGCGATTATTAAAAAAGGGTTTAATTCCAAAAATCTTTTTCCAAGTATCACCGCAAAAATTTTCAAAAGAAACTACATAAAATTAATTTCATTTGACGCAAAATTTCATTAATTTATATTTCAATTCTTGATTTTTTACGACTTGGGCATGGTCATCCACGTTTTTTATTTATTCTGTAATCTTCAAGTTCTGACTCCTTCAGATTTTCGACGTCACAGAGCATGATAATCTCCTAATAAACTGCTTCCAAGGAGATAATTTTGTATTCATTTGGAACATAATTTTCAAGAGAAACTTCTAACTTATTAGCCACGGCACTCAGATATCCATTAATTTTTGCAAAACTACAAGAGCATTGGGCTTCATTGAAATTAATAACTCTTCTTATTTAACTATTTCGATCTTGAGAAACATAAAAATTAATCCTCTTCAGGGGTAGCGAAAATTTTTAAGAACCTAGATTCGCGTAAATTTTTTTCCTAATTTTGAACCAAGTAGTTCTTCAGGGAGTTGTTCGGCATAGATTGACTATAACGTTGTTCGCTTGCTACCTGACTATGTTATCTTCTGGCTAGTATTGGTCTCTCTTTAGAAAAAGAAAGGGGAGAGAAAGGTGTAGTATTTCTTAAAGAATAAGCATTATAAAAATTACAGTGATACTCTAATAATTCTGATTACTATAACAATCACTGTAATTTTTATAATGCTTATTCTCTAAGAAATACTACACCTTTCTCTCCCCATTCTTTTTCTACAGTGAGACAAATACAAGCCAGAAGACAACATAGTCAGGTAGCAAGCGAACAACGTTATAGTCAAGTTTTTTTCCATCAAAGGTTCTAATTAAGGAGAAAGTTCCTTTTTAATCTTTGAATAGAACTTTAAACGTTCAAAAAATTTATCTGACAATAAATCTGGTAGAGAAGAGAATTTTGAAAAAGAATAATTGATTTGAGTAAGTGTTGAAATTTTCATTTTGTCCTTTTTGAAGAATTTTTCCTTTGGAGCGATTATTGGAAAGTTTGGAAAACAAAAATTTTCTTGGGGTGTTTTTTGGAATTAACCCTTAAAAAATCATCAGAAGTGGCAGTTCGAAATGTATAAATTTTAAAACATTCAAGATCATTGGTTCATTAATACATTTTTGAAAGCTGAAATGATCAGCATTATTAAAGTTACAGGAAAGTAAGATTTTTCTGAAAACAAATTTATGCTGTCATCCTCATGGTATGTTGAAATTAAATCTTTTGTAGAAATTTACATTGATTTGGTTATATCTTTATAATAACACACTCGAAGCTTTGCCAAAATCAACTTTAGCTGAAAGAAGAAATGTGACAGAATTACTTTCACTTTTTACCGAAAATTGAGTAAATATTTGATGTCAAATATGAAAAAAATTATTCACATTCTGACTCATGAATATTTGCTTTAACTTGTGTAGCAGGTTTATTTATTGTGAATCGAGAAAAAAATCCAAGAATTATAACCCGATGTATATATAAATTCAAGAGCATCTGATTTCTTGTTCAGCATAATAATTATAATCATAGTGTAAAAACTAAAATTCAAAACGAATTTTCCATTGTAAATTGTTATCATCCCATTGAATAACAAGATTTATTTGCTTAATAAATTAAAGAATATTCTGTGTAATCTGGTAAAAAATCTTTTCAAAATTAGGGAAATGCCATTATAATTATAATTATAGATTGCAAATCAATTCGTTTAGTATGCCGAAAATAGCAATCTATTTTTAAGTTTATTGTTAAGCCTCTCTATACCCCTGTTCCAGCAAATCGCCATGTGATTGGATTTATCATTAACAAGTTACTAAGCTATAATTCATTGTAATAAGAGACCTTTCATATTCTGATAACTATTGTAAAGTTAATAAAATAATTTTATTCATATTTAAAGATTAGTCTCCAGGATTAAAGGTTTTTTCCATTTTTAGACATTTTTTCAACATTTAAAAGTCCTTTGATTTTCGCGCGAAATTTAAGAATACCATCTTTTCGCAAATAAGTTGAGAATAAAAATCAAGAGAGCTTCAAGTCGAACTAAATTGAAATTAAGGTTAACATTAGCAACTTGTTAGATATCTGTGTTATGTAGGACAAAAAACGCTACTTAAATTATCTATAATGATAATTAAAGTTGATTGATTTCGATTTGTCGAAATTTCATGGTTTTTCAAGTAGTGAAAATGATCAAAAAATCGAAATTCGACTCCCATAAGTTAATGAACTCATGCATTAGAACCATTTCAGCATATCTAGCTTTCTTGTCTTATAATGATCCTGAAAATCAACTTTTGATCACACTCTCACATTGAAATCATTAAAAAAATTTCAGTTCGAAAAACGGGATTTTGACGCCAAATCGAAATTTGAAAATTGACCATATTTTTTATAAAGAAATTTTTTTTTTGAATTCTTTCCGTCAAACTGTAAAAGTGGGTAACATGAATAGGATTGCAAAAATATCTTTAACATAATCGAATTTTTGATGAAAAAATTGAGGTTTTCATAAAAATCATAGATTCCCAATTTCATATCAATTAGCTCTATTTGCAATGTAATTAGAATTCAAACCTATCAACATTTAAGAAAACCATATTGTCTTAAATATTCAAATTCAGTAATGATATTAGAAGAAGGCTAAATGATCTCATCAATCAACATTATAATAACATACAATTGAAAATTGTATTTAAAACTCAGAGATTATTTAGTTTGATTCATAAGGATTTGCTGAAGCCAGAGGAGAAAACTCTATTAGTTTACAAATTCCAATGTGATTGTGGAGCCTCATATATAGGTAGAACTATTAGGAAATTATCTACCAGAGCGGAGGATCATCTGAAGAAGGATACTGCGGTTACTAGGCACCTTAGACAAGAAGATCATACAGCTTCAGTTTCTAATTTTTCCGTTTTATACAAAAACCCCAATGACGACAGCATAGATGTATGGGTGAAAGAAAAATTTCTTATTAACCTATATAAACCTAATCTATGTGTTCAAAAAAACTATTCCTATAATCTTCAATTACCTTGGCCAATGTAAGCTTTTTCACTTTTCTCTCCACTGTTGCTATTTATTGGAGAGTTTTGGTGTTTTTTCAGCTTGCATTTTATTCTTATTTTCTTTGACTTTTACTATTTCTTTCATGATTTGTAAATTATTATTTTGAATGAACTTTTAACTCATATCATTTTTGAAGAATTACCACTGATGATACTTCAAGAAATGTACATTTGGTTTTAATATATCTTCTTTCAATTTTCTAAATTATGAATTTAAGTGGATTTTCGGACGTGTTTGAAAAACTACGTGAATTACTTATTCGTAATTCAAATTTTGTTTCATCGCAAGATTTCATAAATTTCCACAGATTCATCTTAATCCAACTATACTTTCTCTGAGAAATCCAATTCCTATATTTAATTAGTATTCTTTTCCAGTTTTTATGGATTCAAAATCCATTGTTGATTGAAAAAATCTTGACCCAAGAAATTAACTCAGAGGTATAAAAATGTTAGGAAAAAATAAATTTCTCCCAGGAGAGAGCAAGACAGATTGTTGGTGGAGAAAATATATTCCATTTTTATGACGAGAAATATGTCCAGTTTTCTTTGCTCTGTAATATATAACCTGAATCACTCTGGAAAATTAAATTTTGTATATTAAATGACAAGGTAAAAAAGGTGTGTGATAGAGGAAAAATTAACTTCACCACTGGGAAAAAGTAGAGCACTTTTGGAAATCCTTAAAATCTTTTCCTCCCATTTAGAATCGAATTGTGATAGCAATGTACAAGAGACAGCTTGTGAGAACAATGGAATCTGCTACAAGAGTTCGACTCAGGGAGATGCATTCGATTCTTATCAATGTCGATGTCCTCTAGGCTACAGTGGGAAACGCTGTGAAATTGGTTTGTTATCAATTAAAAATGCATAGATTTCTTTCAAACTATCAATCTAATACACTTCGATTAGTTCTAATGAAAATATTTATCAAAAAAAGTGGTGTTATCGAATAGAGTTTTTCTGATCTCTTGAAGATAGAAATTTTCTGATAAAAATAATGTCTGAAACAAATGATTACCTAGTGTACACCTTGTAGAAAGATAGACAATAAGTTCAAGGGAACTCTACATTCGATATTTATTAATCAGTATACAAAATTAGATACTTGTTATTATAAGTGATTGTTGTATTTTAATTTGTATACATCAAAATTCGTACAAGAATAAATAATAAAAAGTAAAAGAGTAGCAAGAGAATGAACAAGATTGTAAAAGACATTGCTGAAAAAACACTCAACCTATTAAAAAGATAAGCTAAGGCTCTCTTCCATTCAATTTTATTTCATCCAACCAACACATCCATTTTTCTATCTCATGTCTTCAAATCAGAATCTACACACTGGAGAGGGTTAGCTTTCAACAGTCTTTTTCTTGCATTATAATGAGAAAATATAATTGAATCATTGATCATTGAAGTAATGTAATGGATCCATTGGAAAATAGTAATAAGACAGTTACTAAATCAGACCACAAAAGAGAGAGATCTTATTAGCTTAGGCATATGATATTGAAAATGAGATTGGAATTTCATTTTAAAATATCTGATGAAACTTCTGTTAGAGAAACATTTGATCCTTATAATCGAACGCCTTAAGAATATTTTGGTTGATTTTGAGCAATTCATTGAAAATCTTTTGAGGAAAATTAAATTAACAAAACTACGCCTAGTTAATATGAAGATGGGAATTTATGATTTTTACAAAATTCTCAATTTTTTCATCAAGAAATCGAATTTGATCAAGATTTTTTGGAATCTAGATCGTGAGGCGCACTTTCACGATACGGAGAAAAAAAATTTAGAAAAAATCAATTTTTAAGGAAAATACGACAAATTAAAAATCTTGAAGTAGTGCCTAATTCCCATTTTTTGAACTTTGATTTGAAAATTTTTGTTGATTTCAAAGTGAGAGAGTGATCAAAAGTTGATTTTTACGATCACAATTAGTCAAAGAAATCAAATATGCTGAATATGGTTTTGAGAATCACCCCATAATCGTGTCAAAATCAAATTTTGAATTTTTTATCATTTTCCCTACTTGAAAGTCGATGAAATTTAATATTTCAAGATCCCTGAAAAATGACGAATTCATCAAAATTTTTATGATGATAACCGCTTTTTTTGTCTTATTGCGATCCTAAAAATCAACTTTTGATCACTCTCTCACATTGAAATCAGCAAAAATTTTCATCTCAAAGTTCAAAAAAATGGGAATTTGGCGCTACTTCGAGATTTCAAATTTGCCTTATTTTCCTTAAATTGGGAGTTTTTTTCTATTTTTTTTTCTCCGTATCGTGAAAGAGCGCCTCATGATCTAGATTCCAAAAAATCTTAATGAAAAAATTGAGAATTTTGTAAAAACCATAAATTCCCATCTTCATATTAACTAGCTTTAGATTCAATTGGAATATAACCAAGATTTTTCAGTACAGAGGTTGTCCAATACTTTCTTCATTGTATGAGACGTTTTTAATCTGAACTCTCTTCGAATTCCTATTGGTCCAATTCTAAAAACTCATTCAAAATAATAATAAATCAGATGATCAGCTGAAAAAATCAAACTTGAAAAGCATGAAATTAACTATTTGCTATTTTTTTCTCTTGACTATCTCAGTACTAAAATTTTTGGAAGAGGCTTTGGTTAAAGGTTAAGATTCCATCATAGATCAAGACAGGTTTTAATTTTTTTTATGGGTTTTTATTCAATCCACTGTAACAACAAGATAGAATTTAAGTTAATCAAAGATTTTTTATGACTTTCAGAAATTTTTTGATTTCGTTCCTTATCGCTCAGCCCGTGTAGAAAAATAAGTTTTCCATTCAATATTCCCTTTTACTAGACCTGACTAGAGCCTAGATTATCGAAAAATATTATAGATTGAATGAAAAATTATGAAAACAGAAAAAGGTAACCTTGTTTAACCTTCGCTTGACAAGTACAAGTGCTTAAATTTGGTTCAACGTTTCTCTGCAGTATAAGAAATAGGATAAATTTAATTTTCAATCAATAAAATAATAAATAGTGCTAATTCTTATTTAATTTATAAATTCTCTAACTGATAATTCGAAAATTAAGTTAAATTCACCTGATTGATTACTGGGTTTTGAAGAATAGGTCTCTTTTAGTCTTGTACCATCATGAGTGCATATATTTTGAATTTTACAATGGTTTTCGAAAAATTGAAAATTTCAACTTTTTCTAAATGTTTAGATGTCAATGAATGTAGTAAAAAGAATGGTGGTTGTCAAGGTGAATGTTGTAATACCAAAGGGGGTCACTTTTGTCGGTGTCCCCCAGGTTACATTTTAGCCTCTGATCGTAAGCGCTGTATCGACATTGACGAGTGTAAGATAAACCGTGGAGGTTGCATGCACTACTGTGAGAATTTGCCTGGTGGATTTCGATGTGCCTGCCCTCATAATCTCATGTTGGCTCCTGATAAAATTTCGTGCATACCATGTGAGTTGTTTTGAATTTAAGGTTTTTCTTATTTTACAATTGTAATCGATTCCAAGTTTCAGGCTATGGTCTTTCGAGTATTTCAAAAATTGAAATTATCATTATTTTTCTAGCTTCTCATGAATTAGCCCAATCTTTTTTTTGAAAACCTCTTAAAATATTATATTTTTATATTCATTTTTGTTGAGTATACTTGTATTTAAATTAAATAAAAGTGAATTTACTTTTCAGAAATGTTAACTCCTTCTGAATAAATTTTATCCTAACAATTTATCGAATCCTTACAATTTGGGATTCCAATAATCATTTCAACCAATCATTGGAAAGTGTTGAGGTTTCTATATGTAGCTATTTTGAGACTTTCAGAATGCAGCAAGTGATTTCTATACATTTAGATAGGTCGAGATAAATAATACTTAATTAGGGGGTAAATATTCGTGTTTCAATAAAAATAAAATGTTTCAATAGAAATATTTGGATTTATTATTTTTATTTAAAGTAAACATTAGGAGTAGGTTTTAGGAATTAAATTTTGGTAATTTTGAAATGCCCAAAAGTTATTCTATGGTGTAAAATATTTCGAATTGTGTTTAGATTTTTGAAAAATAAGTATTCCCAAAGTAGTGACATGATAGAACCAAAGTTTGATTTCTGAAACGTTCAATAGCGAAAAGACGATCTGACTACTTGCAAGTGAACTTTGTTATTCTGGGGATTTTTAGGTTCCTGATAGATTTTTCATATTTTTATTATGTAAATAATTACAATGACGCATACTAAAAGCAAAAATATTCTGATAAAATGAGAATTGAGAAATTTTCCAATCTATTGAAGTTAATGTCGAAATTCAAGAAACTAATTTAGACTTCGACACAGGTTGAAAATTGTAGATTTGAAAAATCTACTCCCTGTAAACATTTATAATGAGACCGTTGTTTCCCAGTCATTGGTATATTCTGATAAAGTAGTAAAAACTTGTGTGTAAATTTATCATTTTAATCAATTAAATATTAAACATGCAATTATTATTTCGTTTAGCAGGATAATCTAGAAATCTTATCTACCCTTCTTGAATATAAGTTAAACATACAAAATCTGTCTCAATTAGTGGAACACTTTTTTGGCTAGACCGATATAGAAAATAAAATAATTATTTTTATAACGATACTAATATGTTAAGGGAGAACAAAGTTATCATTGTTAAATTGCAACTTTTAATTAAAACAGGGTGCACTTTTGTTCTAATTAATTTATATTTTATTATTAAGAAATTTATCAAAACTTGGGTCAATATTTCAATAACTTGTTCCCATTGCTTCATACTATAGGCATCTTTAAAAATAATCCGCTATTCTTAAATACGTGAAACCCTCAAAAACTATAATGATGTGTTTCCCTAATAATAAGAAGCTACTTTTAATGTGGCCAAAGACCATTTGTTATTTTTCTGATGCTTTTGTATTGTATTTTTGGTTTTATATAATTCTTTAATTAGACTTTGATCCATGCGTAACTCCACCCAATGGAAACTGTGAACATGACTGTACATCTCTGCCTGATTATCGATATGCCTGTTCATGTCGAGAAGGCTACCAGCTAGATAGTGACAAGAGAAGTTGTCGACGTAAGTAATACATAAAAATGATATGTATTGATAAATCCTGTAATTTATTTACAAGAATATAAAAAGATAATTCAAGTTTAAATGCTAAGGTGTAGGTGAACTGTTTTGGCTTTAGGAAAGAAGAGACAGCCTAATATCGACTGACATGATTAATTATCAAACTTTGATGGTTTATTCGGACAAACATCCACAAAATTCTATAATAAACAAATAAATACTCCTGAATATTAGGGTAATACAAAATTTTACTTTCTCCGAAAACTGTTCTATGCCTTAACCAAAATTTGATGTTTTTACCACGAAGAACACTTTTTTAAAAGTCAAAATGAAAATTTTTAATGTTCTGATATAGTCCCATTTTCCCTAGAATCATCAAAATTACCTAATTTCCTGGGATTTTCTTTCAACATATGAAAACTGACAATTTTTACTATATGCCCTATTTTTATTTAAAATGTAGGAAAAACCATTCAAAAATCTTAATTTTGTCGTTTCTCGTAGTATAACTCATTGAAAAAATCTTGGCGTATGTTCAAAAATTTTCATCTTCAATCGAGATTTTTTATATCAGGACTAACTCGAAAACTTATGGTTTTATAGGAAAAAATGCTTAGTTTCGATTATCTTCAGAATAAAGATTAAGGCTGGGAAAAGTTGACAAAATTGGCCTACTCCATTAGATATGTATAAAGAGTTATGTATTTAAAATTTTACAATCTTTTTTAAAATAACTCATAAAAGACAGAGTAGAGTCAATTTCGGCCCATTTGCTTTTATAATACATCTCCATGTTTGTAGTGGATGGGAAACATGTATTTTTATTGTATGAGAAGATGCTATTTCTCTTGCGGAGGAATCGTGACGAATTCAGTTCAAGGGAAAATCGTTTTTTCCTGAAGAAAATATTTTACTGTAAATGTTTGATGAATAATCAATAATTAGGAATGTATTCTGTTTTGTTATACTGTACGAACTTACACAAGGTAAAAAACTCATCTTTGACAATTTGAGTACTGAACTCTCAAAATTAACATTAGAATTAATTGATTTACATTTAGCAAATGATCCATGCAAACTGGAAAATGGAGGTTGTCAGCATATTTGTGAGAACAATAATGGAACAGCCATTTGTACATGTAGAAAGGGGTTCGAAATAGCCAAAAATGACCTGAGAATTTGTCAAGGTAAGTGAAACGTATCAGACATACACTCTAAGAATTTTATTATAATCTTTCTCTATAAATTCAAGAAGAGAAACAATTCTAGGAAAAATTTTGATACATTTTGAACCCAGGTTTTTGAGCTTAAATTTTTTTTTAAAAATAGATCAAAAGATGTTTTGAGGATCACCATTACATAAGGAATTCAAATATCGTAGACAAGATTTTAGTTTTAGTGTAAAGGCCTACTTAAGATTTCTTGGAAATTTTTACCATTGACTGGTCTAATGCCTTTTCATTTGGTTTTCAAAAATTGAGATTTTTGTAAAAGTCAAATGAATCGAGGCTAGCTTCATTATATTTAAACTTTGTAAAAATGTATCAAATCAATTTAGATATTTTTGTTTGCCCATATATACTCATAAGAAAGGTTAGAGAAAACAAGCCATTGTTTAAATGATTCTGGAAACTTCCCGATGAGTATATATAGCCAAAAGATAATAATATCCTTGATATAGTTCGGCAATATTACGAATCGTTCAAATTTAGATATTGACGAGTGTCAGGTGAACAATGGAGGTTGTCAGCATCAGTGTATTAATGTTGAAGGCTCTTTTACATGTGAATGCAACCCTGGCTGGCAGTTGGGTAATGATGGCAAAACTTGTTATAGTGAGTTTATTTTCATTAAATTTCAGGTCAAAGAAGAAAATTATTAATCAAAACTTAGGTCATTATTGGATTCAAAAATATGCTCAGAACCTGTCTGAGAAAATTTTTTTGTATATTCTTGCTTAGTCATTGAGAACTAGATAGGTATTATTTAGAAATCAATTTGATTAATTAAATATTGTTCATATTTTCACTAATATGTTTAGTAGAGAGAGGCAAATTTTTTAACATCCAGAGGTGCAAAGCTCATTTTAAACAGAATTTTTCAACATGAAAAAGCTTCTATTAAACTATGTATTTTAAATTTTGCTTAGTTACCCAAAATCGCAATTGAAAATGCCGATTCTTGGATTAGCGCAAATCATTTTTGGGAAAATAGGATTTTGAGGGATCAGAGAATTCGAATTTAAATTTCATAAATGGCATTTCCCACTTAGATTTAACAGATTCAAATTGCTGCTGAAATATTTTTCAGAAAAAAAAATTTGATTCGCCCTAATGTTTAGTTAGATAAAAATCTTGATGTTTTTGCTCAAGATATAATTAGTAATTATTAATTACCATTTGGTAAATATTCCTAAGAGCTAAGATAAACTACGTATTCCTCAAAAAGGAAAAATTAATAATTCGCTTGTACTACTTTTTTCAGATCAATTAGACACTAGAGAGAGTTTCTGAAATGATTTCTTGCTAAAAATTCATTCCCTTGCAAGATATTGAGAGAGAGAAACCCCCATGTCTACTTTCGTAAAGAGACTTTGATGAATAATATTGGATTGAAAAGAAGTCTTATTCTGAACAACTTGACTTCAAAGGAATTATTTTTAGGCAAGAAAATAAAATTTCCGTTAAATCTCATAATTACATTCTCAATATATACTTACAAATGATCGGCATGTATCCAAATTATTAATTTTTTTATTTTACACATAGAAGTGATAATCGAAGTGAAGGATCCGTGTGAGTATAACAACGGCGGATGTACTCACACTTGTCTTGTTAATGAAGAAGGCAAGAATGAATGTGCCTGTCGTCCCGGATTTGATCTTCAAGCTGATGGAATGACTTGTAAAGGTAACTGTACTTTAATCATTTTTCATTTAAAATAACTACAGGACCACATTCTTTTAAGTTATTCTTTAAAAGCGCTTAAAATATTTTACGCATAATTTTTTAGCTTTTCTAGGTATTTTTATGAATCTGCTTATAAGCAGTATAGTGCTTGATTTTCAAAACACAATTTTCTTAATTTAAATGAAGCCTTATTTTACAGTCAATTGTATTAGAATTTAAAGATTTTTCTTGTTAAAAATTAGATCAAGATGAATGTATTTTGGGCAAAGCTCAGTGTTATGGCCCTTACACAAAGTGCATAAACGACATTGGAAGTTATCATTGTGAATGTGAAATCGGCTATATTCATACATCTGATGGTCTTTCATGCATCGGTGAGTTACAACAAAAGAAAACTACAATGTTAAAGATAAATCAACTTTCTTCAGATGTTGACGAATGCCTCGATAATAATGGAGGTTGTGAGTATCGTTGTATCAATACAGAAGGCGGCTTCAAGTGCATTTGTGGTAATGGTGATAGCCTCAATGCCGATGGTAGAACATGTTCCAGTAAGTCTTTTCTCGATGAAATTCGATTATCATTTATTTATAGTATTTATACAAAAATAAAACAATATTTTGGACCATTTAAACTCTTACTAGTTGTACAAAAACTCAATATCTCTCTCCGGAAAGCTAGAAACACATTTAGGATTTCATTATGAAATAAAACAATAAGTAGTTAAAAGAAAAATTTTCAAAAAAATTTCAATCTTTTTGAAATTAAAAAAACGGCCTTATTTCTGCCAAATTGAATTTTTTAGAGATTTCCTTTTTTCAATAATTCATAGGCTCATTTCATTTTGGAAAAAAATAGTTTTTTCATGACATTGAGGAGGAAAAGTATTAAGGGTTTTTTGAAAATTTTTTTTTTCGTTAGACAATGTATTGGTATATAAAAAAATAAATTTTAAATTAAATATAGAGACTCTGTACATAATATCCTCGTGAATGACAAAATAGTAAATTCTCATCTTCTTTTCAACTAGTTTTATTATCAATCTGATTTTTAACCTAGAAATGAATACTGGATATATGAACACTGAAAATTGGGACAACTCCAGAGGAACTGGCGGCAGTCATTCATCTACAGGACACATGGGAATGTGGAAGAATATTTACAACAGCCAGGGTAACATGGGTAATTCACTAAGCTACAATTATCCTTCGAGAATGATGGTCATGAATAAATTTGATAATTCTAATAATTATCGAAGTCATCAGAACTACTTGAGAGATATGCCATATGCTAGGATAGATACGTTTTGTGAGTAAATAAGGTTTTTGATATTCATCCTTTCATAGCTTCATCGTGTGTGGAACAAACTATTAATACAGATGGTGTCTTGTGTATTAACAACTTTTGACAAGTTTCCCTCCATCTCAAAAACCACTCACACAAAAATAATGCTCAAGTTTCTTACTTTTTCTGCCAAATTAATCTAATCATATTTCCATATTGTAGAATTTCATCTCATCCCTCAACTCTATTGGTGAATGTTTAATAAACATTGTTTATCTATTGTTGTCCTTTAAAAGAAATGTTGTGTGAAAAAGTTGAAATTAAAATGTATTTTTCATTAAGATGATTCTTTTTGATTTACATGGATAAGAAATAATATAATTTTTCTATAATCTCTTAGATAACCACTGTCAAATGGGAAAGTTTGGTATCAACTGTCAATATTCCTGCGATGACTGTAAAAATGGATCTGTTTGTCGTCCAGATGGTTCTGGATGCATCTGCAAGTCTGGCTACAAGGGCGATATTTGCCTTGAAAAATGTCATGAGGTTTGTTTAATTTTTATATTCGAATTCCAATGGTTATAAAGTCATGTTTATAATTTTAACCCAAGCTAATTTCAAGGATTATTTTTACGTAATCTCAAATAAGTCTTTTTTAAACAAGGCAGTATCAATTTCTTTTCAGATTTCCTTTTATTTTTCTTCCTACAACCGAACAAAGAAAAATTTGATTTTTCGCATTTCCCATTAAAAATGAGCTTTCCTTAAATGATAATGAGTTTGGTAATCTTTAGCTTTGGCTATGCTAATTTCGTTTTTGAAATGAATATTTTTTTCATTTTAGGGCTTTTGGGGGAATGGTTGCCTTCAGCAGTGTCAGTGCAAAGGGGATGCTGTTTGCGACGTGGAAAATGGGCGATGTATTTGTCCAGTTGGAAGACATGGTGATAAATGCGAGCTATCGGGTTGTTATCCTGGCTACTGGGGTGACAATTGTGATAAGTCTTGTCCGAATTCATGTGCAACTGGACGATGTAATCGGAGGACCGGTCAATGTTCCTGTTCTCCTGGCTTTTATGGAGCTAGATGCCACTTCAAGTGTCCTCAGGGGACATTTGGAGACTCTTGTGCCGAAATCTGCCCAGAGAAATGTCTTAATAATGGTCCGAATGGCAAAGGATGTGATCATATAGTAATTCCTTGAATTTTATTTCTCCATTAAATATTTATATGATTCTTTTTTCTATTCGTTCTTCATAGAAGAATGAATAAGCTTTTTAATCTTCATCCGACATGCACTCATTAGCCTACTATTATATTGCAAATCTTTTTAGGATTGAATAAAACATGAGCTCATGTAAACTATGTGAATGATATTATTATAATAATTATTATTGCAAAATAATGACATTTTTTCAATGGATAATTTATGAAATATTTCTCTAACCGAAATAAGATTTCATATTCAAGAAAGCTGAAGAATTACTTAATTCGAATAAATCTAAAATTAGTTTTATTATAAGGCTTTGGCCAATATAGGTCTTCTCATTCATTTTAGTTACTTCAAACGTTGGTGATGTTTATTGAGCAGTATTAGGTCCAGCTTTTCCACAAAAGAAGGAGGCTTAACTAGGTTGGTGTGAAAATATTTTTCTTGTAATTCTAAAAGTAATCCTAATTAAAATCGAAATATAAATAGGAAATTTTAAAAATTTGTCACTCATTCGTACGGATTACGGTAAGGTTATTTTTCTCCGAACAGCTCACGAGAGTACTTTCTAATAGTAAGTTAGTATTCTTATAGAATGTTGTACTCAGAAGAAGTTCTGCATATTTTCTAAATAAACCCACGTCCTTTTTCCTATTATTTCCTGAGGGCATCATAGAACAAAGAATTTCAATTTACATGATAAGATTACTAGTTATATGTCTTGAAGTTAAACACTCGTTAAGGACCAAAAACCCAATACAAAATAAAACTTGATATTTGCATTTATGAAAGAAAGGGGTTTTTATTCACCAAATATTAATTTCTTCATAGTTCATCAGTAGTGAAATAATGTTAAAAGTTTAAAATTGATTGAAGTTAATATTTTACAGATTTTATAAGAAGTAAAAGTTGAAAATTGAGAATATAATGTAAGCTGAAAAAACACCAAAAAATTCAATAATTAGCAACAATGTAGGTGAAAAAGTTCACATAGGCCAGGGTAATTGAAATCACACAGATTTGGTTTAAAGTGATTGATGAAGAATTTCTCCTTTTATACAAAATTGAAAAATTAGAAATTGAAGCGTCATGCTTATGTCTGGTAACCACAGTATCTTTCTTGAGGTGATCGTTTAATCTTAATCGTACATTCTATATAAAAAAAGTCCACAGTCACACTGGAATTCATTAATTAGAAGAGTTTTTTTTCTGGTTTTAGTAAATTCTTTTCTTTGTAAAATATTATTGTCAATAAATTTTGTATTTTTATCATTTGTGTGTCACCACTTCAAAGAAATGTAGATTTAGTGAATAAAAAATACCCTATCTTTCATAACTACAAATACATTATGATTTTAAGCGGATTTCGGATGTTTTTGAAAAATTACGTAAATCAATATTTTGCAAAACTTGATAGCTATTTATATAACTATAGTTATATCGTAAAAGTTGATTACTAATTATAATTATTACAATCAAACTATTCGACAGTTATAATTATAGAAAATGTTAGGATACTCAACAGAAATTCAATCAAAGATAAATTTGGTTTGAAATGGAATACAACTAATTATTTTTATTTAGACTGGAGCCTGCACTTGCCAGCCAGGATTCGAACCTCTAGATTGTCGACTTCCATGCGGTTACAAGAGATACGGGGAAAATTGTTCAAAGAAATGTTCTGATTGTGAAGGAGAATGTGATTCAGTATCAGGAGAGTGTACTCTAAAATGTCCGGCAGGAAAAACTGGATCGAACTGTGATCAAGGTAAAAAATCGATATTTCCCTACTCGAAATAGATCAGCAATTGTTCACTCTTCGTATTTTTACTTTATTGTTGTTGATTTCAGACAGGTTCATTGGAATTTTGAAAAATATCAAAGTGGTCAAACAGCATTTTTTCCTTATATTATTTTGATAACTACGAAATCAACTTATTTTAAGTACAGGTGCCTTTATTGAAGGTACTTTTATTATTAATTGTCAATTTTTTTGTAAAATATGCATCTTGCATAGTGTTATTTGTAGGAATGATTCACCCGGCATCTTTTATTCCTATATTCAGATGGACAGGGGCTCATATTAACACTGGTTGAATTTTATTTTTATAGATGTTTTATATCGTTAAAATTTATTTTCTTAAGTAAAATCACGAAAAAATCCTTTGGTTAGAAAAAATACCACTTTTCTTTATAACCAAAAATGGAGAGAAACTTTTGATAGAAAGTACAAACCGAATAAAACTATTAGATAAGAGAAAAATAATCTTGTCATGAGATGATTATGAAACTTTTCACTCATACTTGTTAGTAAGTATACAATAACAAAAAGAAATCTTATTGAGTATTCTTTTTTTGATAAATCGATTGAATATATATATGCTCAGAAAATTTTCTATCAAAAATTATCAGGTTTAAGATTACAGTACAGTTTTGTGATGGTCTCTCTCTATATATTTCTCTTGTGATAAAAATCTTGTTAAGGCTTGAAATTAGAAGAAGGAAACCACTGTATAAATATATAGAAATGCTTGCAATTCATCAACTTGAAGAGAAAAAAATTATTTTGAATGAGTGCCTGTTCACTACTACTACTAATACTCTGTAGTAAATGTATGAAATAATCTACCTGATGTACAATATATAGATGGTCTTTTATAATTATTGATGAACTCGAATCAAAATGATGTTGATATTTGTTCAAAGCTACCGTTTATTTGTTTGTTTCTAACTGAAAACTTCAATTTCTTCTTTTTCTACATTTGAGAAATTCAATTTGAACTTTTACTTTTGAAATGTTAGTCATTACTTTACAAGATAAGCTTCAGAATTGCTGAACTTATCATTATCAATATTCAAAAATTTATCAATAATAATAATTTTTACAGACTGTGAACCTGGATTTTGGGGTCGCAAGTGCCGAAATGAATGCAACTGTGGTATAGGAGAAGACGGCGAAGTTATCAATTGCAATCCTATTACTGGCTCATGTCCCTGTAAGCCAGGTCTTTATGGACCATTTTGTGATAAGCGTAAGTACAATTGAAATATATTTCATATATCTTGCTAATGAAATATTTGACGACTAAAGCGTGCGAGAAAGGATTTTACGGATCTGGATGTAAAAAGACCTGCTCCTGTCCAAGTGGAAGTGAATGTAACCCAATTTCGGGAAAATGTATGTGCCCCGACGGCACTGACGAATGCTCAAATATGCGTTAGTGAAATTCAAAATCTATTTTATCATTTTAATAATTATTGATGAATAATTTTGTTCCTTATAGAAAATGATCCATCCATGCTTCAAATTAGATCCGATGACCAGAATCAGATAACCATGGAAAAAGGTAATTCTTTTAACAGAATCCATCAATTAATTTTCGATACTGAAATGGGAAGGGTGTAAGAGAAATCATATTTAATGTGTATACTTAAAAGTAAAACGAGGATTTTTAATTCTAATTTTATCAACAGTCATAATCAGAACCAAGAGATCAGGTAAAAGTTTAGATGTTGTGGTAATAAAATGTTTTCTGCATTCTCATGTCAGCAGTAGCGTAAACAATTTCTATGTTTATTTATAGGATGTCCACGAGGATCATGGGGAGAAAAATGTAGTGAAAGTTGCCAATGTATTAATGGAGCCGAATGTAACCCTATTAATGGTGAATGCATCTGTTTCCCTGGATTCATCGGACCCACTTGTAATGAGAGTAAGCAACTTTATGCATAATTTTTTGTTGTGTAGAATTTATGAATTGATGTATGATGCTTCCAAAAGCAACTTTTGATTTGACTTTTTTTTCGCCTAGAATGCCCTGAAGGTAAATTTGGATTGAACTGTCAAGAGGATTGCAAGTGCGTTCATGGTGTGTGTGACTCTGTTGCTGGAGCCTGTGAGTGCTCCCCTGGATGGAGAAACATGCATTGTAATTTACCTTGTGCTCCTGGATTCTTTGGCGTTGAATGTAAACAAAAATGTGATTGCTTGAATGGGGCCAAATGTGATCATATTAGTGGAGAGTGTAAATGTCAGCCAGGTTAGTCAAATTGACGTAATTGTTTTTAGTTCAGGAATTGTCGATCAGAAATTAGGTAATTTTTTGATTCAGAATTTGACTTTATTTGAAGGTTTAGCGGATAGAGTTAAAACTATTAGAATTCTACTGGCATGATTATGAAAAAACAAAGATTTAATTTAATTAGTAAAGCGAGTTATACAGCTCAGATCTCTGTGAATTCCATGAGATTAATAGATTTCTTATCAAATGGGGAAATAGTTTAGTTCAATTTAGAGAAGACTCGTTCTTGGCGTGTATCTAAATTACATATGCTAGTATATGCTAGCAAATAAAATAATCCTGATAACAGAACTGACTATTTGATAAAATATCTAGGCTGGCATGGAACAAAGTGTGAGAAACCATGTGATGACAACTTTTATGGAAGTAACTGTAAAGAATTGTGCAAATGTGCCACTGATGTAGCCGGAATAGTATGCGACAAGGTTACCGGGTCATGCAAGTGTCCACCAGGAAGACGAGGAGAAACATGCTCAGAGGAATGTCCCCCAGGAACCTATGGACAGAACTGTGCTAAGCGTTGTGAATGTCTAAGAAATGCAGAATGCGATCCTGTGTTTGGAAAGTGCAAGTGTCCTGCTGGCTACTATGGAGAAGTCTGTGAATCTAATTGTCCCGAAGGTCGATATGGCGAGGAATGTTTACGAGTAAGTGAAAAAGAATTCGAAAAAAGTTCAAGGATATTTAAAAATAAATATTAGACATGTAAATGTGAGACTGGTGGTAAAGAGGGTGGACGCTGTGACAGATTTACTGGAAAGTGTCAATGTCCCAATGGTTACCACGGTGTGGCATGTACAGAAAGTAAGCAAAAGAATTAATAAGTTGAAATAGAGATGATTCTTCAATCATTTGAATATGTTAGCATGTCCAAGGGGTAAATTCGGATCAAATTGTAGCAAAACATGTTTATGTCGTCATGAAAAAGCAACTTGTGACCCGGAGAATGGTAAATGTGAATGTCCTCCAGGTTGGATGGGGCCGTTGTGTGATGAAAAATGTCCTCTCGGTACATTTGGACTTAATTGCGCATCAAGGTAATTTTAAAATTAGATTTGATGAAAAATATAGTTTTGTTTATGAAATTACTCTCAAGTAGTTTTTACTTAGAAATAAAAATTCTTGAAAAATAATATTTATTTCGATCAGATGTCAATGCCTAAACGGAGAGATGTGTGATCGTGAAACTGGAAAGTGTCCGTGTGCTAACGGGAAGACAGGCTCAAATTGTAATTTTTTCTGTCCCCCAGGAACCTGGGGAATGAATTGTGAAGAGAAATGTACGTGTAACAAGGAGAATCAAGTATGCGATAGCAGAGATGGTTCATGTATTTGCCAGCCAGGCTACTCAGGACCTGATTGTAAAAGAGGTAAATTTCTGATTTACATTAAAAATATGATGACTATCGAAAAGAATTATTTACAGATTGTCAACCTGATCGATATGGAGAGAATTGTGATAAAGTCTGTGACTGTAACAATGGAGGAAGTTGTGATCCAATCTCTGGGAAATGTATTTGCGAATTGGGCTACTTTGGACCGAGATGTGATCTCAAATGTCCGAAAGGATATTTTGGATTTAATTGTGAACTCCCATGCCTTTGTAAGCATGGAGAGGATTGTGACTCTAAAACTGGTCAATGTGACTGTATCGCTGGATATCATGGAGAAAAATGTGAACTGAGTAATTTTAAACTGATATAATATAATAGGGATCTTGAATTATATTCTGGCCATCTACAAATAATCTAGTAATAATGTTCTTTTATGTTAGTATGCAGTCCTGGTAAATTTGGACCAAATTGCTTGAATGATTGTCCGATTTGCCGTATCAATCCTGAGCTGTCGCCTATTGGCATTGAGACTGATGTGTCTCATAGCTATTGTCATCCTCAGACAGGAAAGTGTCCTTGTCCACCAGGAACTTCTGGAGATGACTGTAGTATCATTTGTCCAGATAATCACTTTGGACCAAATTGTTCACAAACATGCAAATGTGAAAATGACTCAATATGCAATCAAGCTAATGGTCAATGTGAATGCCTTCCTGGCTTCTATGGCCCATTGTGCGAATTGAAATGTCCCCCGGGAAAATGGGGTAAAGGCTGCACAAAGAATTGCGAATGTTTAAATTCAATATCTCAACAATGTGATTTGACAACTGGCCTATGCAAATGTAAGCCAGGATATTACGGAGCAAACTGCGGTTCTAGTGAGCTTACCTCTTGCATCATTTGTATCTAAATTAGTAAAACTATTTGAATAAAATAACATTTTAGGTTGTCCAACTGGTTTCTATGGAGATGGTTGTTGGAAGAGGTGTAAAAGTTGTTCAAATTGCAACTTTATCACTGGAGAATGCGACTGTCCTCCTGGTAAATATGGTCCAACATGCGAAAGTATGTCGAATTACTACTTAAAATATAAACGAAATAATGCTTACTATTTTTCTATTGTCAACTTTAGGAATTATTTTGTACAAATCATATCACTTTCAACCTTATAAGAGTGTAAATTTAATCATTTTTTAAGTGTGAATATGTAAAAAACGTTGTTATATTCTGTTAGACTTTTGTTGTGTAAAGAACCAATAAAATAGGTTTCAAAAAAACGTTTTAAACTAAAATTAAATTTTTGAAAAAAATTGACACTCTTTGAATTAGTATAGCACGAATTTGACGAATGATAGAGCCAAGATCTTTACGTATTCCAGGAGATTAATAAATTTCCTATCGAATGGGTGGTGAATGGAGTATTTTCTGAGGCTTAGATGAACAATAATGAGTCGCTCAAATGACTTGTGATAGAAATAACCCAATGGGACTTTAAGGGTTAATTCGCTATATTCTTATTTATAACTGGTTTCAATTCATTTTACTCATGGAATAAAATATTACTAAAGATAGAGTTAATAGAAATTATGCTGAGCTTTTTCCAAAGCCATTCACAGACTTTTCTGTACAAAAATACCTTCTTCAGAAGATAAGAAACTTTAAAAACTCTTTCATCCAAAACCTTTAGAGACTTGAATGGTTCGGAAAAAGGTTGACAAAACAAGTTAAAATAATCAGTTGGAATATTTTTTCAGAGAAATATAATTATTTAAATAAACGTTATCAATGTTGTGATGTCTTACTCATGTTTTTATATTTGAAAGATTTCTAAATTATTCCAAAAGTAAGTTCATCCTTTTATTTTATTCTTGCTACAGTTTGTTTTTCTTTAAAATCCTTTTGCAGGTTAATGCTTCCTATTTCCTATAATATAATTGCAAATTTTCTTTTCTTCGGTTGTAGAATCTACAATTCTCTAATTACATGTCTAAATACCAAATTCTTTTTTTTCTCCAGCCTGTAAAGAGCGCATGTTTGGCATTAACTGTGAATTCACTTGTAATCATTGCCCTGCAAATATTAACTGCGATCCAATTTCTGGCGACTGTCTTTGTCTAAATAATTCAAATTGCCCAAGAAATGATGTTGAACGATATTTACCAGAAATCGAAGAAACGCCAAAAGATTCCATCCTAAATATTCCTAGTCTGTTCTCTTAAGATGATTTTAAAAGTGTCTTTTTAAAATTAGCTTTCTCACACAAGTCCAAAAAGTAAATTATTCATCAAAATTTCTTTTAAAAAAGGAAAATAATTGAAACTCTTCAAAGAATTCTTTTCAATATTTCGCATTATTTATTAAATAAACTTCGATTAATTAAAGATTTCCCGAAAAAAAAAATTTCTCCAGCATTCATTTATCAGTGATCAGTTTATAAGGAAAATTGTTTCCGATTGAAATTTAGAACAAACTAATTTTTCATGTATTTCTGAATGCTCATTTATGTTATATATTCATTTTGAATAAAATTTGTAAATATTTTTCTATTTATTAAAGAAACTCTTGCTTTTTTCAGTCAATAACGATCCGAGAATATCTGCTAGAACTCATTGAATTGAATATAAATTTTAGTTTTCAAGAGACGTAAAGAGCCGATAAATTTTGTTCTGTTTTTCCTTCTTTCTGGTTCTCCAGACTCTTTACCGAAGATGTTAAGCACTTACCAGACGTAAACTTGCATCATCTTTTGCATGAGATATCTTATTTAGCTATTTAAAGTATTTACTGAATTGTAATCGACTAATAAGTAATATGAATATAGAGTACACAAAAACTAAATGATTTTTCAAGAGATTTGGCAAAATTACCTGCTGATCTATTAGGTGTCAATCAGCGCAGGGCTTTGCACTCTTTAATAATACTATCAACTAATTACCTAATTGCATTTTAAAATAATTATCCTATTTATTCCCAGAGGAATTGTCGATTTTTTCTCATTTTTTACTTTGAATTTTTTAATTTTTTAAAATGAAAATTCGGTATTATTGTATCTTTGACCACAAAAACCTCAAAAACGGTTCTAAATAAAATTAAAAATAGTTTCTCATAAACTGAAAAATAAGTAGAAAATACTGTAGTACCTTGAAGAAAACTTATGTGGTTTTGAGTAATAAATAATAGTTCCTAAACGTACAGATGGGTGTGGAAAATTAACCCCCTCTTCTGAGAAGAGTCTTCTCTCTGCCCCCGAAATATATAAACATTTTCGAGTCATCACTTAAAAGTAGGCCTGATATCGTTTTTCGACCTAAAAATTTAGTTTTGGTTAAACTTTAGACCATTCAAAAGATTTTAAGTTGTAGATAAAAACCGCACAATAAACTGCTTACATTAGATTTAAAATAACCTAGTTATCATCAATTAAAGTTGATCATGAAATTGTGAAAACATTTTTTGGAATATCATACCTCTTTTTATCTTTTTAATTCGTCAATCCTTAATCACGAAAACCCGTTTTATGACTACAGGGAGGATAAATTAGCCAGATTGATGTAAATTACTCATTATGGTTTATGAATTCATTGAATCCAAGAATAATTTATTAGTTTTTAATCTTTATAAAGATTAAAATAGGTGAAAAATGTGATGACATAAGTATTTGATCACTGGCAGTATATCTGTACCAGCAATCTTAAAAATTGGATTAGATGAGTAGATTTTTTCTTCAGATTATCGAAATTTATCCAGTCCTTTTTCTAGAGTAAAATTGACTAAATAGTACCTTTTTAAGGCCCTAGTGATCACTGATCAGTATTTTATTTTGTATTATAGATGAAAGATTGTCAGTTATACTGACTCAGTAATATTTTTTTAATCACCACTCATGTAATACTTGTTGTATTCCCAGTTATTAGACTTTTCTTGGAACTAATACAAAGTTATGAATTATGTCAAGAGTACTAACTTTTACAAAAATACTTTGTTTTAATTTTCAGTAGATGAAAGAAGAAAATTTTTCAACTTTGTAGATTTCCATTTTACCTCATTCACTATTTAGAATCCTCAATCAAAATCAATAAACTATCTCCTTGCCATCTATCTCTGATGCCATTTTGAAAAATCAAAGGCAAAAAGTTTCTTTCAACTATTTTACGTAACTATTGGTAACAAAAATTAAAGATCATGTATAGAACTATAGATAATGATTGATTTCTTTTTTTTACAATTCAAGCTCACTCAAACAGAGAGATTAACTCGAAACATTAAGTTTTATTTCAGGGAAGAAGAAAGAGATTCCACAATTTTCACAAATAAGGGCCTTTATTTCGGGCATGCTCATCAGTGTGATACATGCCATATACATCGGGTTATAACAAAATTAGGAAATAAAGATTGCTGGTTCTATTTTTTCAATTATGATTGCCTCAAACCTGTTACCAGGTTGGAGCATAATAATTTGTAATCATAAAGTTGAATAGAATTTCATGTTTGTTAATTGCATTAACTATAATTATTATTTATTTTTAGTTGAACGAAAATAACGTTACTTACTATAAATTGGGGTGAATTTTTTCTCCCAACAACTCACGAGAGTAATAACTTTTCATGTTTTGCATATTTTTAAAGCCTGAAAGTCACTCTCCATTATGTCATCGCTATTTCTTCTCACAATATCCCACGGACTTGATAAAACAACGAAATTTACCATGTAGATCCTCTTAATGATAAGATAACTATTTTTGAAGATTAAACTAAAGAAACTTATTAAGCTACCAAGAAAAAACCAAATTTTAGTGATTGCGTGGTAAAAATTCATTGAAAATTGAGCGGCCATATGAAAAATTCTTGATTTTTGAAACTGACATAATGCTAAAGCATCATACAAAATAATGCTTAGTATGACTAATTCTATCAGATTCCACCCTACCCTATTATAATAATATAAGCTTGAAAATGGAAAAAAAGTTAGATCAAATTTATTTATGCTTTACTGGAAATTGCATGATTTAGTGAGTTGGCTCAAGCATTAAAATAGCTAAATTTTTTAAATAAATGATCAAAGTTGAAAGCTTAATGGCTACAAATTTTGAAATAAATTTTCTAACTTTATATCCATAGAATATGAAGCAATAATTTTCGCATTACTTGAGACGTGAGTCCGAGCATTGTCCTGTAAGAATGTATCTTGAGCAAATTTTGGGTATTGCTCTCTGAGCTTATTTTTTGTTAGAAAGTATGGTTTTATTGAGTTAGGAAAGTAAAAATAAATAAATATTTGTAAATAAATATTAATGCAATATAGCATGTCTTGATATAATATGGCGGTTCAAAAATAAAACAAAATAATTTGATTAATCTATGTTCGTGAAATATGTATAATGAGAATTGTAGAAATAGCCTTTCAAGAAATTTCATTAACATTCTGGGATTGATGAAGATTAGCATAGAGGAGACTCTTAGAATAATCAAGTTTAGACCTTATGTGAAACATTATAGTTTTAATGTTAGTCAGGTCATGACAGTCAGAGATTTTATATTTTTTATCAATCATATTATATGAAGATAGTAAATAGTGATTTGAAAAAGAGGGGTTTCTGAGGTTATATGAATTTTCAAATATGTTAACAGATTTAGCAAATGATTTAATAATGATGGCATATCTTCTAACCCAGAGAGGGTTAAGCCCAGAGATTAATATGCGAAAATTATAGGATTCTAAATCTGGATATAAGAAATAGAGGAATCTAGATTGAATATGTTCAATCTCGAGAGATTTTTCAAAAGTCAGTGAGGGAACAAGGGGAGAGATATAGTCAAGGTTATTTAAGACTTGACTTCCATATCTCGAAACGACTGGATATAGTGACCTCTAGTCACTAAAGCATTAGGTTTGAGTGAGACCCTTTCTGAACCAGACCTTTCTTGTTTAGGATAATAAAGAGCTCATATAATCTATTTTCTCTTTCTACCTACAAAATTAGTCAGCAAAATGATAATTAAAAATATGTTGAAGATTTTACTGAAAACTTTTCGTAGCTTTTTATACTTTACAGGAGTTGAAGTATAATGATTTGAAAATTTTGAAGAATTAAAATCTCAGGTTTTTCTAAAATAATATTTCAAGTCAGTAATCTCAAATCATGGAGTTAAATTTTGTTCAGAGTAATCGCACAACATTCAAGTCTAATCAAATGGATGAAACTTTACTTCCACTCAATAAAGACATTATAGATCACTTTTGGTTTACATTTACATGTCAGAATTGCACCAGCTCGAGTCATTGAGAAGATTTATCAGATCCCTCGATCATATTCCGTGATAGACTTCAAGAATCTTCGTTTAAAAGAAAAAAAACTCAAAAAATATGGATTTTAGTGATATTTGGGAAGATCTTTTTATGGTTTCGTTATATAACTACTTTAAGACCATGTATCACGATTCGTGATGGAAAATTCAGAAAATTTGGAAACTGTCCTTTATTCAAAGATATTCTGCACAATCATATGGTAAGTTTTCCAGAAGATCAATCAGAGTCCAGAACTATGAGAATAGAAGATTTCTTAAATAGAAGAGATGAAACAGTCAGTTGAAATTCAAGTTGTTAGAGAAATGTATCCGTTAGCTGAAGCTTCAATTCAAAATGAAGTTGTAAATGCTGTTGAAGGAAAAAAACAGATGAATCTGCTAATACTGTATTGCCTGGCTCGAGTGGTTTTCCAGGAAATCCTGCTGGTAACCAAGAGCGGAGAAAATACAATATTAGAATGCCAAGAACTTATTATATCAGCACGGTGTTTGGAAACTGAATTAGTTTTTATTGAGAAAGTTATCCCTAGGTGTGAGGTTTTATTTAGATAACCAAGAGTCGTATTTTATTTAGTAAAATGTATTAATATTTTGATTCAATTATTACCTATTCAAGATTCAGATTAACTTCAACATTTCGTAGTATTCCAAGGTAAAAATTCAGATTTTAGTAATGATAAAAAATCTCCTATTTCATATCAACTAGCTCTCTACTTGAAGTTTCATGATTGTAGCGGAATACAGTTCTAGACATGAAACATGAATTTTCCCGTCTTTATTTGATGAAATAAAAAACTATTGTAGTTAATTGAAGATCACGTGTGAATCAGATTGATGTTGAAAGACGAATATTAAAGGTTTTTAATATTTTTTCCCATCGCAAAAATTTTTTATTTTAATCTTTCAAACATTTGCTAAATTTTATCCTCGGTTAATTTACAATGGCTTCAAATTTCGGTAATGGTCTAAATCAGTTACAGTGAATCTAATCTAGTTTCAGTGTCCAAATGGACAAATCAAAATGAATCAATGATAATTATCGATTATAATCGATGAATTTATACCTATATTCAAGTATTAAATAAGAGGGAGAGGTATAAGTATATTGCATTTTTTGACCTATTTAACCTGTTACTAAGTTATAAAAACGAATCAAGCCTTTATTAAAATTAATTTTTTAAAAAATGAAATGAGTCAACATACAATTTCACTTTTCAAATCCCTGTACTACCTCTTATTTAATATTCAATTCTTAAATGTTTTTTTATATTTTAACTAAGGCTGGATTGATTTCTAAAAAGATTTGATAGAGTTCAAAATTAATTTTAATAAAGGCTTGATTCGTTTTTATAACTTAGTAACAGGTTAAATAGGTCAAAAAATGCAATATACTTATACCTCTCCCTCCCATTTAATACTTGAATATAGGTATGAATACATCGATTATCATTTATTCATTTTGATTGGTCCATTTCGACACTGAAACTAGATTAGACAAGGAGGGATTTTCGCTGTAACTGATTTAGACCATTACCCAAATGGTAAATTTCTTCCTTATGTTTTCGAGAAAATTTTGATTCGACAATTTTTAAAAAATTTTGTGAAGATCATTATGATCTGACTTGGAGGAAAATTTCCAAGATTACTAAAATCGCCCATCGATATTAGAGGTAGATGAAAATAGATTTTTAAAAAAAATACCATAAGTCTGAGGATTCATTCAATCGTTCAAGGAGCAATTCATCGAAAAATCTTGATTCCATCTCAGAATATCAATTGTAAATCCTGTGGTTTTCCATTTTCAACTGAATTCAATAAACTTTGAAGTTTAGACAGGAATTCATTTAAAGAACGCAAAATTGCAAAAGTAAACAAAATATTTGTTTTAAATAACTATTTAGTAATCATCGGAAGTTTGGTACTAATTTAGAAAGAATTAACGAAGTTGATATTTTGAGAGTTGAAATTTTCATTGGTTGGAACTTCTCATACAACTTTGAATTTAAGCTCAAACACTTAAAAAGTCACGTAGTTGAGTAAAAGATATTTCATTCAGGTTTTCCTATGAATAATTCGCTAATTTGAAGGAATCCTAGAACTGTATGAGTTAAGTGATTCAATATTAAGTTAATGAGTAGAAAAATAATTTTGTAATAGAGCTTGAATAAAATAAATCTGACAAAATAATAAGTGATAAAATGAAAGTTCAATGTCCAAATCTGTTTACATAATCGAAAAAATTCATTCCTACAGGAAAAGATCTTCTACTCTCAACGACACTCGCAGTAGAATGATCTAATTTCTCGAATTTTCTGATGCCCTCAGCAGCATTTTTAATATCTGCTATGAGTCTCTCAATTCCTTGAGTGTTTGAGGGGAAATCAGGATAGAGAATAAATCTTTGACCGTGAAACTGGATATCACACAAAGGATGGTAGCAGAAGGGAGTTGCATTGAAGTCAATCATTTCTGAATAATGATTAGCTTCAAAAATTAAACTAGGTTTTTGATAGAAGCGAAGGCCAGGAGTAGCATTTTGAAGAAATGCTGTTGCAATCTGCTGGAGTTCTGGGTCCTCTCCAGCCATGAGGGAAAGAATAATATTTTCAGGATGGGCTGCAAAAGAGTTCATCATTAGGGATTGCTTGGCTATTTCTTTTATCTGGCCTATTGTAAATGTATCTATCCTACGCATCATGTTGAAAAATACTTTGGCTGCCTCAACAACACTTGTCTTGTGCTTAGCCTCAAACCAAGATGGAACGTAGATTTCCATCACAAATTTGACTAGCGCTAACAGGCTAACTTCGGGTACAGTCCTTGAAACGTATAGACGTAGAATTCTGCTTGCAGTAATAGTCCAAATAGATAGTTCCAATAGAACTTGTAAAAATATAATCAACTAGCTCAGGATTTCCATCAGGTCCTATTAAATAAATAATTATATTTTTATCATGAGGAAATTAAATAAACTATTTTATTTTCTTGTTATCTTATCTGTGACTATTTATCTGCAATAACTTATCACTGATAAGACTTAAATTTTTCTAATTCCTTTTATTAATTTAGACTAGATCTATGGTCTGGTTAAAAAATTTAGTTATTTGTCCAAGTTGAGAAGGCTTGTGTTAAAATTTGGGATTTAAAATATTGAGAAAGACTTGTTAAAAAGCAAGCCTTCAGTAAGAAGTAAAAATAAGCCAAATAATATCAGGTGAAAAACAGCATTTTTATGGGTGTTAAAAATAGGGGTAATTACAAAAACAATAGGTAGGGTGAGTAAAATGGTCAAAAACAATAGGTGTCAGATAAAGTATAATAGGTGATATTCGAGGTATATCCAAAAACAATAGGAATATGATCACTTTCAATATCTGGGGCAGAGAAGTATTCATATACAATGGGATATACAAATATATATGGTCAAATACAATAGGTCAATCGAAGGTTTAATCTGTATTAATACCTATTTTGTACCTATTTTTTCAAGTTCAATTAAAAAATGGTAATATAACTGATATTTACGTGAATTCTTTTTTTCTTAACTAAATTCCATTAAGTTTTCACTTGCAAAGAACCTCACATCCATCGATTCAGAAAGGAATGTAGAAATACTATATTCAAGATAGTGAACACTAAATCATCTTTAAACGAATCAACTCTCTCTAATGAAAAAGTTAGTAATTTTAGCTATTTTATGATTTGAAGTCCGCGAAGCATTAGATTAAGGATCAAAATCTGAGCCAAAATATTGAGCTAGAAATAGGATAAAAAATTTTAAATATCACATAAAGCATTATTGAATTCAATCCGAGGAAGTACAACTCTTAAACTTCATACATATCTAATCTTCATGTAGCTGTGTAAAACATTTTGAACTTGGAAAATAGGTATTAATACAGATTAAACCTTCGATTGACCTATTGTATTTGACCATATATATTTGTATATCCCATTGTATATGAATACTTCTCTGCCCCAGATATTGAAAGTGATCATATTCCTATTGTTTTTGGATATACCTCGAATATCACCTATTATACTTTATCTGACACCTATTGTTTTTGACCATTTTACTCACCCTACCTATTGTTTTTGTAATTACCCCGTTAAAAATACTTGTACTTTCAAATCAAAATTTTTTCAGTCTTATAAAAGTTGGCAAATATTATGATAGCTCTTAATTAAATATTGAAAATTTTTACAAATAAATGAAAAAAACTTACCACGATTTATGAGCTGGGCAATTCTATAAAGATACTGCTGTTCATGGCCAAGTTTCTTTATAGATGCTTCAGGCAATGGATATAATTGCGATTCAATCCTCATGAACTCTATGATAACGGCATTCAATTGTCGCCCGATAGGATCTCCGAAATTGAATGGACCTAGAGCTCTTCCATCAAAATCATTAACAACTTTCCTTAGCACATTTTCAACCGTGTGCAGAACACAAACAATAGGTTGAAGGTTTCTGTTCAAAACTGTCTGAAGTACAGTAATGCAGCCAGTACCAGTTCCAACATTGGCTACTGCTCCATCACATGTTATCGCTCGCAAAGTTTCAGCAGACTCTGTTTCATTGAGTACATCCATGATAACATTTGCGAAGGTAATACCTGTCTGATCAGGAACTTCCTTTGATGCAACCAACCTGGCAAGTCGCAACCAAAATGTTTGTCTTTTCTGATTTGTCATGAAATTTCTTTAGTATTTTCACAGTTGCATCGATTTGAAGGTTTTTAATTCTCTTGGGGGCACCAATCTCAAATGCTTCCTTTGCAAGCTTATCTTCATTTTTTAATTTGTACTGACTTAAGTACACAAAGCCATAAACGTTGTTCATTTCTGAATTTGCTATGTTCACAAGACCAGTAGCAGCAGCTATAGATATTCCATGACGCTTACAAAATTTATAAGTCTCAGGCATCCTATATTCATTATAGTTCCTATGATTTTGGACTTCTGGCGATTCTCCATCATACGGAGGATCAATCTCTACGTTTTGAATTGTCCCATTAGTCGTCTGAGTTTCATTGGTCATATCAAGAGTGTTTGGCCTGGAAACATTCATAAGATCCGTATCTGGAAACTCCTCTAATTCAGGAAATGCTTCTCGAATCCTCTGTCGATCGTTCTCTGCTTGTCCAACAGAGTCCTTGTAATCATCAATTGTCATATTTCTCTCTGTAGACTGATCTCTAAGAAAGTCCTTAGTCAAATGATGAAGATAATTTTTCCTATTACAAGGGGATTTTTGACTTGATAATCAGGAGCATCGTGCAACAGGAAACAGTTTTTCCAAAATTTAATTAGACACTTTTTATTTGCTCTCATATCATGCCGATCTTTCTGCAATTTATCAATACTTGTTAGAATAGGACGGTAATCCTTTGGTTCTATCCCAGCTTTAATATAAAAATTTATTAGTTCATCTGCAACCACACGTCTAGTCTTTGCTTTATTTCGGCTTCGATGAGGTCCACTCTCAAAACGAGGTATATTTGAAGGAATTCATTTTTTCGATAGAAAGGTTTTATTAAAATTGACAATGATGATAGAGTGAATCAAAAAAAAATTTTTTGAGATTAACATGTTTTACAAACTGATTAAATTGTCTCATGTGCGATATTTTAAAGATCACTCATCCAGTTATGATTTTTATTTTTTCAAGAAAACTAGATTAACATTTTTATTTTTTTTTATATTTTCCATTGTACATATCAATTACTCTATCAATTAATACAGATCATATTTCTAACAAAAAAAATCATAATACATAAAATTATAAATCACATTAGTAAATAGTTTGAGTTCGAATCTGAATAATATGGGATCAACATGAACAGAAAGGCGCAAATGTTTCTTTGATATGAAGAAATTCATATTTTTATCTCTAACTTGTTATTTTCAAACCTGATAAGAAGTTTTGTTAAAAGTGTATAAGAAATCCCAATTAGGGATCCTACATTGTTGGATCGTTGGATAAAAATTCTTCAGACCAAACACCGACTATCGATATATTCATTTAGTCGAAAAATTTAGGTTTAGCGAATAGCATTTATTCATCCGGAGTTGACCAATGGGACTTGAGTGTGTTCATACTCTTCGGGCTGTGAGGAATACATCTATTTTCTTTTTTTTATTAGAATAAAATCTATATTGAAAAATAAGAAATGCAACAAAATACTAGTGGAGAATATAAATAAATAGTAAATCTTTTAATGGTTTATCATAAGGATGAAACATAGTCTTGAAAGAGTTTTTGATTGCGATCGAATTGACTTTTGGAGTAGAACATCATCGATGGTTTAGTGTTGGATGTAAATCTGAGAAATTTAATCGAATAGCACTTGATAGTTTCTACTTAATGAAGAACAGGATATAGGAGAGAGTAGGTTTAGTCGATTTTAGATCGAATATGTTTCATAATATTTTTATTCGAGTTTAGGTTGTCACAATTAGATAAGTCATATTTATCGTTAAGTTTATTATAGGTAGAGAGTAAGTAGTTATTTTCATAAGACATATTTCTTAGATTGTAAGACCTTTCGATTCTGATCGAAGAATCAGAGAATTTTTTTATAATGAAAGCGTAACGACGGACCCATAAAGGATTGAGGCCAGACGCCGAAATGCGAGCATTGTATGAATTAAGTTCAGGGTAGAGAAAATAAAGAAATCTACTTTGAATTCTTTCGATACATCTAGCCTTAGTCAAGGTAATTAAAAGGGTTGAGATATAGTCAAAGTGTGTGAGCACTAATGACTTATACTGATTGATTACCGGTTGGTGATCCTTTTCTCTGTTTTCCCGTATTTTTGTGTTGCTTAGGAGATATGGAGAGGTTTCTTTTTCGTGGGGGTCTGCACTTCTGGTTGTGAAAAATTTCTCCTTCGATTATCATAGCTCATATTTAGAGGACTGTGCCTCGAGAATCAAAAGTTTCCCAAGATGATATGGCAGAAAGTCAAAAAAGCTAAGATGAAAATATCAATAGCTTATGTCGTCCATGTAACTCTGGATTTAGTACACACAAAAGAAAATGGAATAAAGAGGAAAGCTAAATGATCTTGAACGTATGAATGCTTCAGTAAAATCACTTCCAGACAACCTGAGAGCTTCATTCCTCGATTACGTCCAACAGGTCACTGATGCCCGTTCAAACTTCGGTTGGTAATCCTTTCCTCTGTTTCCCCGTATTTTTGTGTTGCTTATGTGACATGGAGAGGTTTCTTTTTCGCGTAGTTCCTTTTTCGTGGGGTCTGCACTTCTGGTTGTGAAAAATTTCTCCTTCGATCATCATAGCTCGTATTTATATCCCGGTTGTCAGGGGAGCGGAGGTTAGTTTGACATGATTAAAGCTATATTTTATATCCGAATAGCTTGTTAATCTTGAAACCTGGTAACAAGTTTATCAAACTATTTCGTTAGACTTATCTGATAGTCTAAATGTATTTCGAATAAAAAATTCCCATATTATCACCTATTCTTGAGACTATCAGATAATCTTGAAACGGACTAGCAAGATTAACTGAATTGCCAATGAGTCTTAAGACTACAAGAGTAACAAGATTAACGGCAACAATCAGTTTATTAAATGAATGAAGGAATTTGCAAAAAAATTTCAAATCATGTATTCCAATCTCCTTTATCAGAGAAGAAGATAAAATTTCTCGATACTCTTTATAGTCAAGTTTGACATTTATCAAAATTTGATAAATATTTTGAAATTAAACTTCAAAAGTGACATTGATCTTCCCTACTGTATAATTATTTTCATTTTTGTATGAATTTAGTAAGATATTTAAAAAATACAACATGTTGAGTACTGAAACAAAGATCAGTTCATATACCAAGTTGGAGCAAATTCTTGAGTATTTGGATATTTAACGCGTATAAAAAAATTATTTTACCACGCTAATGAAAAGGATAAATTTGATATAAATTTTCCCCAAGAACAAAAAATCAATCAATTCCAGTCAATGAAGAAAGAAAAGAAATTAATTCATACAAGAAAAATCTCTTATCATCTATAGTTTATCTTGATTTTCATCTGCTCTGTTGATTTTGTTTCACTCCTTATTCTTCCTATTGTCTATCTTGACAAATTTTTTGTCAATTTCATAATATTTAGATTTCTGTGTACATTTAAAGTGGTTTCCATTCCTCTCTTGTTAATAATTTATCATCTCATTACTTGAGTTCAGACAATTCTGGTGTCCATATGGATTTTTGCTTATTATGATGAAAAAAACAACTCATATAATGGTTATTATCAATAATGGAATCTAAAATCTTCAATAAATATTAGTAATTGTAGAGTCAAGTGATTCAAGCCTTGAATCCAATGCTTTGCGGGCTTCCAATATTACCAAAATTGTTATCACTTTTTATTAGGTTTAAAGAGACTCATTAGAATAAAAAAAATCATCATAGAAAGTAAAATAATTTGAAAAACGTGTATGCAGAATTCCTACTTTTTGAAACCATCAAATGACAATTTTTTCAACGAGAAATATCTGTAATTACTACCTTAAAATTTATAAATTCATTAGGTATCGATTCGATAGTTTTCTTTGTAAGCTTTTAATAGAAAATGTTCGAAAAATTAAAAATAGAATCCTTAGTTTTTGCTATGTCGATTTTATTGTTAGCAATGCGACATGGTAGTTTCTTTTTTTCAATGAAACTAAATAAAACCTAAGATTTGTTGAAATCCCTCATTTCGATTCTCGATTATTTGCTCATCATACTTGGCTGAAAATCCATGCATACGAGTAAGATAATATTACCCAATAAATGGTATAGAGCTTAATCCTTTAAATTGCGAGTACTATTTACTAGATTCTACTAGATTCAGTAATGTACTATTGAGAATTTTATATAATTTAAAAATCGATTAGATTTTAAGTGCTAGCCATCCACTTGAATGAATCTTTATCTCATTATTACTAGAGCGTCAAAAATATGACCTAAAAAACTCATTTATAGGCGCTTATAAAAAGGCACTTATTTTTTTGAGTCATATTATATGACTTTTAAATTTTCCCTACTACTTATGAGTCAATGTTAATGAATTAAAAAATTATTTGCTTTGGTTGGCAGTGCAAGATCATATATTACAATATAGATCTCCCGTTCTAGATTCTAGGAATACATTGGGTCAGGATTCGATAAAATTCGTTATTTATATGGTACTTGTGTTGGAGTTTTTGGCATGGTTAAAACATGATGAATTACATCATTGATGTAATCAAAATGTCAATCATGGGAAATCAAAGAATGAATGTGATTGGTCAATTAGATTAGGTGTGGGTATAGTCTATGCAAAGTATACATTATGTATTAATATGACCTATAAATATGCGTTTTAAAAAATATGACCTATTACAAAATATACGACTGATATATGTTCTTATAACTTTTTATATGAAACCTCACACCTGTTCTGATTATACCAATGTGCTTTATTTGTTTAATATATACCTTACTTGTAAAATATGACTTATATGACTTTTTGATGCTCTAATTATTACTCAATTGAAATTTAGATTCATTGGTCTTATATCTCTGAAAAAAAATCAAGCAAGACTCTAGTAACAAGAGTCTCATTAGAATGTAAAATTAGAAAATTAAGATGGGTATTCTCTTTTGCTAACCAAAGTTACTTTAATAAGGTTGAAGAAACATTGTTTATCTGAGAAATCAACTCAATAATTAGCTTCTTCAGATAGTTCAGATTTAGATCCATAAGAAAAGGTACCGAAAGAAATTATTTAAAAAGTATTAATTTTTTCACAATCCAGTGAAATATTTAATATTAATTTTTGACTTTATTCCCAAAATTTAAATTATGTTATAAATGAATTCATAGTTTTAACTAGTAAAAGGGTAAATATTAATTCCCTCTTTCTCTTGAAGAGGAAAAAAACACTTGGAGTGGAAATCTACCCTAGGCATTTATCCTCTGACAGAAACGAATAGATTAGTTGGATCTAAAAATAATTCCCAAATATTTATCCATCTATCTGCTCTGCTAATACTTGACTAGAGAGAATTAGTTATTTTCTTCTTTCTCTCATTCTCTTGTATTCAACTCCTTACTCAAGAAAAAAAAACATCCTGACATAAATGAAAGCTGTTTAGATAACTGAGAAAATGATTCATTCACGATACACAACTTATTTTTGTTATTGTGAATGATGATACCGATACGTCAAAAGTTAATCTCATCATGATTACTCAAAAAAACGAAAAAATTAGAAAAGAATCAAGAACTACATCCATTTCATTCAAGGATTTTACGACATAACAAACTCTACTCGCTTTCAAGAGTCATTTGACTTATCTAATCAAAAATGCACTATTTAACTTTTAGTTAATAAAGAGTTTATACTCTGATACGCGATTTGATATTCTCTAAATAAAGAATATTGTTGAAAGAAGCATGAGAATAGTTAGAGAATTTATTAACCAACATATAAAAATTCTCATTTTCCATACTTAAGCTCCGGTGACTTTTACAGGCAAGGTTAGAAAGGGCATAACGTAGTTCATGAAATGCTGAATGCTTATCTAAACCTAATTGACATGAAGACGAGAGTTCACTTTATTTACAAAAAAACTCGATATTTTTCTTCGAAAGTGAGGAAAAAATTTATATTTTTCGAATTCAATATTGAAATAAGCGAATAATTTGTGGAAATTTTCCAATTTGAAGCAGTTAAACGCAGATAATCGAGATCAGGATTAGGCAAAAAATTCGAATTCAGCTGCAAAAATTCGTCATTATTGTGGGAAATCCAAAAATATGAATTGATTGATTATCACGGAGGGGAATGATCCGAAATTTAAAAGTTAATTGTCTTTAATTATCTTTTCTTGAGAAAGTGATCAAGTTGTAACTGCCTGCTACATCTTTTGACCCTTCGTTTTTCAACTGAACAATTTTATTTCATTTTAACCCTTTCGGTGCCGATGGACATATATGTCCATTTTCCAATTTTTTTTAACCTTCATAACTCTACCAGTTTGATAGGTTTCTGGATCAATTAAAGTTTAAATTGAAGCCCACATTGTGAACTTGCATTAGTAATATTTTCGGCCAAATAATTTGGTATCTTCATGCTAAATTTTGGTTTTTATAAAAATTGTGAAATAGTCTCGGCACCGAAAGGGTTTAAGATTATCGTATAAGATTTATTGGATTAATTTGAAAATTAGCCTAAAATTTTAATATAAATATCCGGGTTAGATAAACTATTTGGAAAGGGCATTCTTCGGTTAAGAGAATGATTTTAATCAATTTGGAAAAAACTAATTGAATTAATCATGAATGAGGCTATGAGATGAATTGTTAAGAATGTCCTATTTCTCTTCTTGTTTCTTCTCGAAATAAAAATAAATGTATAGCAATCTAGTTACAAGATTCATTTCTCCAGCATGAAGTATTTCTCCTCAACAACTCTAGAAATCGATTCTTCTTGCATTTCAGTAAATCTGAAGTGTTCATTTTTCCAATTTGTAAATCAACTCAAAAATTAACATTTTTCAAATAGAAAACTACTGGCAAAGTTTGGCTACTTTTACTAATTGTATGAATTTTATCTTATTTTTTTATAATTAGTATTTAGAATTAATGGATCATTAGATAAATAAAAATATTAGTCTAACAAGTACAAAGTATCTAAACCAGTTTCTATTCGAAATGAATAAAGTATATATCTTGTAGAAGTTGCTGGGGCTTACTTCAACTTTAAATCTTCCTTTGAGAACTGCAAGATACTCTAGTCTGATCATACCCAATTCAACATTCGACGAGTTGAACTTTAAATGGTATGCCAAAATCTCCGAAAAAGATTTTTCAACAATTTGCTCTTGATTAGGGTTTTTCTTTTGTTTTCTCATCGGCCTTTTTTTGTAAGACACTTATATTTCAATAAAATAATAATTACAAATAAATATAATTATATTTATAATATAATATAATATAATATAATAATTATATTATAATATAATCTTTGAAGAGGTTCTTATTAAAAAATGTAAAAGGAATAAATAGATAAAAATAATTTTCAATCAAATTCATCAATTTGGAGAGTGTGAAAAGTTATCATAAAATGCATTAAATATGAAAAACTAGTGTCTGCAAGCAAAACGAAAATCATCTGGTCAATGAAGATATGAGTAAAGTAAAAACTTAGTGTAATCCAATTTAGATCTAATGTGAGACATGACTAATTTAAGATTAGTCAAGTCATCACAATCAGACAGTTCATATTTAAAACTTAATATCGTTGAAAGTAGATAATAAGTAATTAGATTCATATTTAGAATTCCTTAGGTTATAATTATTCTCAGAAATAGAATAAGACTCATAAAATTTTTTGACTATAAATGCAAATCTAGGAACCCAGAGCGGGTTAATCCCTGAGATCGAGATAAGCGCATTGTACGAGTCCAGATGGGGATATAGAGAATGTAGAAATCTATATTGCACCCGCTCAATTGTTAGAGTTTGAGCATCATTCAAATTAGGTAGAAGAGGGAACATGTAGCCGAAAAGAGGAAATACCAATGACTTGTAAGCTTTTAGTCTTACTTCACTGGATTTAGAGAATTTTCTTATAGAATATACTATAGTATTTAATCTAGGGATGTTAATGAGAGGATATAATTTTAAATTAGATGACATACTGAAACCTAGATCCAAAGTTGAGGAGACAATTTCTCCAGGAAGTAGAAGCGATTCCATGAGGGTTGCAGGGAGACCAGATGAGAGCATAATTTTGCATTTATCTCTATTGATATAGAGCCCCATGGCCTCAAGAGAATCTTTAAGAAGAGAGAAGTTATGATTTATTTTTATGATGTCAAAAGCATTATTTATTCTAAAGACGAATTTTAGATCGTCGGCAGATTTTAAGTGGACACCCTCAATATCCTCAGAGAGCTGAATATCAGCGAAGCAAAGATTAAAAAGAAGAGGGCCAATAGTAGAACCTTGGGGTACCCCAGAGTTTATCTTAACAAGTTTGCTATTAGTGGTGTTGTAAGTAACATATTACATCCTTTTTGTTAAAAAATACATAGTGAGGTTTATGACAAAAGGATTAATCTTTAAGTTTTTTTTAATATAGGAAAATTTCAATTTACCAAATGCCTTAGAAATATCTAGGTACTGAATTAATAAATAGGATTTTTTTTAACAGAGGGATGGAGTAATCCAAGCAATTCAATAAATTGCTAGAAGTGCTTTTTCGGGATAAAAAACCGTGTTGAGAAGCATCAGGGAAAGGAAATGGCAGGGAGGCTCTTATTTCAGTCATCAGGAATCTGTCAATTAAAGAAAGAAAGACGTTCAGAGAGGATATTGGTCAAAGATGGGAATATTCCGAATAATTTTTGATTTTCGGAATTGGAGTAATTTTGACAACAAGCCAGTCCTCAGGAAGAAAACACTCAGTGATACAACGATTTAGGTAGTTACATAAATTAGCCAAAAAATTATTATTAAGGGAGATTAACAGGTTTAGTGAATTAAATTTAGAACCAATTCTTTTAATATTTTTACATGAACTGATAAGGGATTTAAATTGTTCAATACAAATAAAGGGAGGCCTAGAATCTGTGGGGATTTTTTCAATGTCTTCGGAATCACCAAATGAGTTTTCAAAATACAAATTAATTTCTTCACAAAAATCCTGGTCAGAGAGTTAAGTGAAATTCTTAATGGACAAGGTTTTGTTTATATTAAGTAATTTTCTGAACTTGGACCAACCTCTTTGAGGATTAGATCCAAGATCAGACAGAATATTTTCTTCAAAAGAGTCCAGGGCAACGGATTCAATATTAGAGGACGTTTGAAAAAATTAAAGGAGTTTTTAGTGATACGAGTAGACTCCATCAAAATCGAGTAAAATAGATCATAATTAAATGTATTATTAGAAAACAGAATGGAGGAGAAAGTTTGAATGAGACCTTTATATTTTTTATAATCAACAGTTTTTTCACGTTAGTATAATAACGGGCATGATTAGAAAGAGAAAAATTGAAGAATATGACATTATGGTCCGAATCACTTGTTTTCTTAAAAACCTACTGATAATTCTTAATTGCAAATTCTTTATTATAACGCAAAATTTCATGATAAATGATGTCAAGCCGTTATGTAGTTATTATTTTGCTTCAAACTAGAAAAATTGAAAATAGCACGTCAAAAAAGAGACATATTTTCCTGCTTAAAAAACAAATTCCATTTTCAAATAACCAGTGATCCGGATGGTTTATTTATTATCTGTTATTTAAAACAAAAATATATTTATTGATCTCCCTTACATCTATCATGCTATATTATATATTAAATGCGTATTAAGCTCATTCATTTTTTAACTATGTAAAGATTCATTCAATAGGATTCATTTTTGCAATGAGGAAAATTCTAAAGCTATAGTTGACATGAAGATGAGAATTTACAATCTTTACTAAAAGCTCAATATTTTTCTCCTAAAAGTCAGGAAAGAATTTATTTCTTGAATTTTCCACTTTTTCAACCTTTGAGCTCAAAATTTTTATCGATTACGAAAATTCGATACTGATCTTAAATCGATTTTCAAGAAAAAGCTAAGCTTTTAAATCTTGGGTCTTTCCCTTTCGTGATGATTGATAAATCCAAATAGTTCAATTTTCCACGCTGATGACGAATTACTGTGAACTACTTTGGAAAAATTTGAATTTCATGCCCATTAATGATCCGAAGTATCAGCATCGAATTGCTTTGAATCTTCGAAATCGATAAAACTTATGAACTCGAAAGTTGAAAAGATTCTGAGGGACGAATTCTGAAGAAATCCAGCCTCCTACTGATCAAAAGTTGTATTATTTTTCAATCAGTATTCTGTACTGTATAAAACTGGGAGATATAAACTCTATAGTAGATCCATACCACGTTTTTTTCTCATGTTTCTTTTTTCTTTGTGTTGTTAATCTCTTTACTATCTGGGGAGTTAGGGGTGGATGTTATTTCATGTAAAATATCTTTTGTCATAAAATATGTACAAAAAATAAATAAAAATAACATTCTTTTTTCTCTACTGGATGAAGGAAATAAATTAAGAAAATTTTTGTTAGTTTCTAGAAAGATTCTAATGATTAGATATTTTTATTAGCTCAGATTTTGCAGTTTATTGAATTGTGCTTCCAAATTTGCCCTTTTACAACGTTTGAGCTCAAATTTTTTGTTGATTTCAGAAAATTAAATGATGATATTTGAGATAAACATATGGTCCAAAATCAATTTATGAACTGGCTGCAATAGAAACAATGCATTTGTTATTAAAATCAACAATATGAAAAATTTACTGAATTAAACTTTAGTCATTTTCTCACTATAGAACCTAGAAGGTTTTTCTCTCATCAAAGTGAAAATGAAATAATTCAAAGAAAAGTATTGCTGGGCTTCTTCAAATAGATTTAATGAGGAATTCATTATTAGGATTAGAAGACAAGTGAATATGTAGTTATAAAGCTTTCATTTCACTGGATCTTGTCAGACTATTACACCGGCTATTCAGATAATTGATACATTTATGGAATCCTCAGATTGGTTTTTCATTTATCACGAAGGGAAATGACCCAAAATTCAAAAGTTTCTTGAAAATCACGAGAAAAGGCTAATCTCCCTATGATTTAGGATGCGTAATATAGGTCTTGAATTCTTCTAAACTACTCTTCTGATCAAAAGAAACATTTTCCTATAATCTATTTTTCCTTATAAAAGTTGTTATTATGACTTAAGAACTGAAAGTAGTATAAATGGAAGAATATCCAAGTTTCAAAAACATTTATTTGGCTATTGTTTGTTTTAATCGATTAATTTATGATATGTAGAGCCTCAAAAACGCATATGTTGCATATTTTAATCACAAGGTATACTTTTTCTCATTCGACGAAAACTGCAATCAGATTTCTTCTTAGTATAAGGGTTAATAAGTTATAACTGCATATATCTGCATATGTCAAATATAAAATGCATGTATTTTATATAACGCATAAAAATTATCAGCCAATAGAATTTTACCTACAAACATGAAAGGCCAATCAGAATCAAGTTATGAAGTTAATGAATAAAATTTATTTTTTGCAATGGCGTAGGATTTCATAACTTGATTACAGCATGACTAAAATCCCTATTTCAAAATCGGTTAAAATTCAGGAATATATATAAATAAACAGCAAAGGTTTTTCCTATATTCTAACCAATAAATTGATTTTTAAATAATATTATTCTATTTATTAATTAAATGTGCCTACCTGTTATTTACTGATTAGTAGTAAAATCTTAAATGCATATTTTATATGCGCATATGAGTCTATCAAAACTGCATATTAAAATTTATTAAAAAATTATAACTCTTTTCTGTTCTGATTATCTATACTTTATTATCATAGGTCAGCCTCTTGTATTATTCTATTCTCTCATCTGATTGGACAAAACTGATAGGTATGAGATCATGAAAGTATATAAATAGTAATTTGTTTTTTGACAAACTTGTCGTACCACTGAAGAAGGCGTGTGAAGACAATCACCGTCGAAACGTTTGGATGACCATGGCTGAGAATTCTAATATTGACCTAAGTTTTAATAAATTTTATTATAAAACTAATTTTAGATCATTTTTCACTGATTCGGAAAAAACTGCATATTTTTTGAGGCTTTAATGATATGTATCAAATTCAACAATTGGGATTCTTTCCGGCAATTTTCCTGGACGAACCTTATGTATAATTCAAATTGGGATAAAATAATTGTTGGATTTCATTTATATTATAAGACTTTATGAATAGTTCTAATTTATCTCTGAAAACTTTCAGCTATACATTATATTTTCATTCCTCTTTCGTAAAGCATTTTGATGTTTTCATGCTGCTCGGCTATTAACCACATGACTAATTTCCAGGATAATTTTAATTTCAAGATAATGTAATTGAAAACCAGTTTTTAGAATAAATCCTAAATTTAATTTTTCTGTGTTTTAAAGGGTCCAAAGTAAAATGTATTATTTTTAATTTAATGAAGTAGACTGATCATGAATTCAATTAATCCATTTGTTTATATGATTTAAAATTAAAATTTAATCTTGAAATAAAACCCCTGAATAATTTCACTTTCTTTTATCGTTAGTGCACAAAAAGAAAGTTAGTAAAATATTCCATAAGGCTTTTTTTTAAAAATAGAATCAGAATAAACAAAAAAGCTTTTCTATAGTTTCCCCTACTAAGTTGTACTTTATTTATCGTTTCCTCTTACTTTTTTCATTTATGAATAACTATGCCGATGTAGAAAACAAAGTTTTATAGCGTACAATATCAATTTTCGTACATCATTCCATTCTTTCAAGCTTGATTGATGTCTGCTCCGAAAAATTACTTAAATCTTAGTATATCACACGTGGAATTTCTATTATCCAGTTACTATATAAAATTATAATTGGATATTTGATGAACTTGAATCTCTTACGTGTTGAATGAAAAGCACAAAGTTTATTATAATCCATCGCCTGAACACTAGGACAGGTAGTTTTCAAAAATTTTACAAAATTCAAAATATTCGGTCGAGTTTTTTAGACCTCAATCGATCAATGGATGGATTTTAGTGTGCACATTTCTGAAATTTTTAATGAACTCATATTCTTAGGAGACTAAGGATCTTGTAGACCCAGCTTAACCTACCCTCTAAAATCTATCAAATCTTCCTTTTTTCTCATTACCATGTTATTTATAACTGATTAATTCGTTCTTCATCATTTTTCTTTGGTTGGTTACTCAAGTTTAAAAGATAATTCTTAAAAGCAATTCAAACACACTTTTTTCGTGCCTAATCTCAATACGCATGAAATATTCTCAAGAGATGATATAATAAAAAACTTGAAAAATATAAATTATACTTTAGTAAGGGTTGACCCTCGAAAAAAAATTATTGAGTACCGGTAACCAAAAATGCTATTTTAGCTATAAGTTTAAAATCCTCAGTTCTTTCGAAGATAATATTGACTATTCGTTATCGACTGCTATTTTGTTTTAGCAGAATAGCTACTTATTTTCTAATTTCAGTCACCTCAGTTATTATTTTCATCATGAATGGATGAATATGAGTTTTGATTGATTGTTCATTTTGGAAAAAAATGGGATTTCCTCAACCTACTGTAAAATATCATTTGGAAATGAATCTGTCAACAAGAAAAGTCTGACTACCTAGAAACATATACTCTAGTTGAAGACAAAACCTTACTGGGATATTTAACACGAATCAAATGTAAAACTTTCTTAAAGGTAACCAAAAAAGTAATTTAATGACTCATTATTTATTAGACGAAATTTTGCAAAATTACTTAAATCGCCCATCGATATGAAAAAATTAATCTTCAATTATTTAAATATAATCCCACTAAATTTCGCTTCAAAATACCTTTCCATGCTCCTAAAAAAATCTAAAAAGATTTTTAATTTAAAACGTTTTTGAACCATCAAAATTGTAATTCATGAAAAATAAGAAAAATTTTGTTTTGAGCTATTGAAAAAAAAATTTAAAAAGGATCTAAGTCATTTTAAAAACTTTATGTAAAGAAATAATTAATAATGTGAATTCAACTTAAAAATTATAAATATAAAACAATAAAAAACATTCTAAACTTGAAAATTTTAACAATTTTGTTTATCTTATTCCAGAAGCATGGAAAGGTATTTTGAAGCGAAATTTGCTGGGATTATATTTAAATACTTGAAGATTAGTTTTTGAAGATCGATGGGCGATTTAAGTAATTTTGCAAAATTTAGTCAAAGTCTATTATTTATCATTGATATGGAAGAGAACAATAATAGAATACCTTGACTAACTAAACTTTCTGGTAGTTAAAATTTTTTGATCATGAATCAGCTAAAAGAGGATGAATATTTCCGAGTAGGTTTTTTGTATTTTCGACGAATTTAGAAATCTGTCTGTAGATGATATTTTTATTTTTGCTAAAAAAATTACGAAAATAATAATAATTACGCTAATTTTGGCTATTCTCTGCGTACCCTAGTTAAAGATCCACTCGCAGATTCAGATAAGTAAATACATTGGAATCTACTTGAATATTTTATAAATTTTTATAACTCTGAATTATCACGTTGAGATAAGAAAACCCGCAGAGAAGGAACACGCATTAAACAGATTTATTATAAAGTCAAATAATAAAACTGCCCAAATGTTTATAAATAATTCAAAATAATCTGCGCCACTAGAAAAATCGAAAAATTCATCCGAAAAATTTCCCGAGGTTTCCCATCTAAGCTAGTGGAAATACTTCGAGCGAGAATAAAATTCAATAAAAACACGTATCAAACCAATATCACTTCGTCTTTATGTTGCTTAAATTTTAATCTTTGGAAATTCACTCATCATCAACTATAGAATGAAAGTTATACGATGAACATTTTTAGTATAAAATCTTTAAATAATAATGTTTTTAGATCAATTTCAATAACACATATTTTTAAACGTGAGATTCTAAAAAAATTATCCATGAATATCAGGTGATGAAAAATAGAAATTAAAAAAAAAGAAAATTTGAAAAATCTGAGAAGTCAACAGCAGTTGATAATCAACCTGCAATTAACAATAGGGTAGATTCGATCAATAAACACTCAATTAAGCGAAAACGGAAGAGAAACAGCGGTCAGTTACTAATGGATGAATTCTTGAAAGGCCCCAATCTGCTGAAGAGACAAAAGTAATGAGACCATGGTTACAGGATTGCCAGTGTTTCCCTCTCCCTCCGTCCCAAATTGAGGGATTTCCTTAACCAATGGAAGAGCAGAAAATGTTGCATTATAAGAGTATAAAACTATAAAGTCCGGGGTTAAGTCTGAAGAGACACGGCTAAATAAAACGTTTATCCCTTATTATTCGCTTGTTTTCTAATATTCTTTAAGAATCCAAATCAGAATAGAAAATTTGAAACTTTTATACTCCTTTAGGGCCTTCGATGACGTGAATGAATATGATGGGTTCACGTTGAGCATAATTTGATTTGTACCTACAAAAATACTATTCATGGTTTTCCTTAACGCTTCTTGAAATAAAATTTTTTCTATTCCAAAATATAAATGTTGGATAAGAAATTTTTAAAAAATTAATCAATTTTGTTGGTTAATTTTTAGTTCTCTTAAAAATGAGTTTTCAGACATTTTGAGGACCTATATTTCAACCTTCGTAATGAATTTCTCATTGAACTAAAAAATTAATTAGTGAAAATCTCGAAAAAAAATAATTTTTAGTTATAGACATAAATGGAAATATCATTAGAAACACAATCTTTTTGGAAGACATATCTTTTCAACAATGATCTTGTTTCTCCGAATTCAATCTAAACCTGATAAAGTTTAGTTTATAAATTTTTTTCATCAAGATCTCGAGAATGATTAGTTATTTCACTAGATCCAGATGCTCTTTATAAGTATGATTTGTGTAAGCAAAAAATTTTTAACTAGCTAGTAAATTCGATTTTGAATTTCCCTTAAATAAAATGTGAAAACCAAACTACCCATTAGTATAGTAACAGTTTTCATGATGAAAATAGATAAAAATGTTTCAAATAAAGATGACAGGCTAGTTATAGAAATCACAAGCAGTTACTAACTAAGAGAGTAACAAGAATTTTAGAATGACAAATCGGACGTAGCTCCTCAATGAATTAAGGTATTCCCTTTATAGATTTTATGACCCGGATTTCCACTTTTTCAACGTTTTTTTGATTTCTGACAATTAAATGCTGATATTTGATAAACATTAGAGTATTTTTTTGCAAATTTTCGATTTCTCTCCAAACATTTCTTTAAGGAGAAGGTACCAGTAATTTTGACTTGATTCTCGAAGAATTTTGAATTCACAGATTTGAAGAGAATGTATTCGGATGGTTTAAAATACTGAGATAACTGCTTAATAACCTAAAGAAATCTGATCTTAATTCAGAATTTGAGTGCAAGAAAAAGGGTCGAAGAATAGAGTTAGATTAAAAGGAATGTTTCTATAATTATGATTGAAGCTATTTTAATAGTACTTTGCTAAATATACCCCGATTCTATTATTATTCAAAAATATTCAACTTGAGCCTACTTTTTTTCTCTAATTGACCCTGCTAGAAGAGAATAAGTTGTTAAAAAGGTGAACTCTACAAAATCGAGAAACATGAATCATTTATAAATTCAATTTTTATTTCTTGCTTATTTTAACTTGATAACTTAATAAAAGCGTAACTTCTAGTCACTGATGCAAAGCTTTGTCCTATATTCTCCCAAACTTATTAACTATGCTTGTGCAATCCAAATAGAATTTTTGGAAAAAGTATTTTCAATTTATGAAGTCATTGAATCTTTTGAAAACTAGTTTTTCCTCGTCTAGGTAATGAGGGTGTGAAATTAATCAAAAAAAGTTATCGTAACTGAAAAATGATTGATTTGGAGATAATCTGTATGCAATGGATCAGAGCGAATGAATATCTCTCTCTTCTCGATGTAGTATCTTTCATTTTAATCTATTAATTATTCCAAAAATAACTTGGTTAGACCAAAGCTTACATCTTTTTTCTGTCTAAAAGATTAAGATTAGCTTCGTCACGTCAAATAAAAGATTTGTGACAGAAGATTAAATTCAATTGTTCCAACATAATCTTTTGAAACTGGTTGCATAAAATCTGCTTCGAATTTCGCGTATTAGACTTTTTCTATTCCATCGATAAATTCTTAATTGAGTGTGTTCATTGATTTATAGATAAATCTAGTTAATTTAAGGATATTTATGATTTTTACAAAAATCGCAATTAAAAAAAATCAAATTTGATATTCTAGAATCTAGATCACGATGTGAAGAAAAAAAATTTGAAAAGATCAATTTAAATTCAAATCTCGAAGTAGCGCCAAATTTCCAATTTTTTGTTGATTTCTAAGAGAGTGATCGAAAGTAGAAAAGAAATCAAACATGCTAAAAATCGATGAAATTTTTCTGGTAAAAATCCTTTTTTGAGTCTAGTCGTGATCCTGAAAATCAACTTTTGATCACTCTCTCAGTTTGAAATCAACAATAATAAATAATAGGAATTTGGCGTTACTTTGAGATCTGCCATAATTTCCTTAAAAATTGATTCTTTATAAAATTTACACATCTCCCAAATCCTAAGCTAACTATTTAATTTTGCTTGTTTTTCAAGGAAAGCGGTACTCTATTCTCTGAGTCTCTCCAAAATACATTACTGTAAATATGTGGACTGAAACGAGTTTAGATCTGCTCCTATGGTTTAAAAATTAATTGATTCCTTTTAAATTCGGCTATTTCTAACTTCAATCTCCATGAAATCAACCAACACTTAGCTATACTTATTAGGGGTGATTCGCCAAAAATCAAAAATTTTCACATCCGTAAGCTATTATTACATTATTATAAGTATTTCTTGTATTTTTTATTCTTGATTAATTGGTAAAAGTGGGTTACATTTTAATACTCATTTATGTCGATTTCAAAGTTTTGTAAGATCAAAAATTTTCATCTTCATATTTACTAGCTTTAAATTAGTTTTGTTTGCTTTTAGTGCTCGAGTTGAAAATTTATAGATTTCATATTTCCAATTGAACAACAATAAAGTTGAAGACATAAATTCTCCTTGTTCAGCCGCTCTCTGTCTAATATTTAGATCATGTCCAGAGCATATTCCTCTGTCTCTTACAAGCTCCAGTTCATTAATTTAATAATAAACACTTGTTTGCAAAAAGCTAGTACACTTTAGTTTTCATTATAGTTCCTAGGAATAGTGGCCAGTCGAAATTGCTAAACAGATAATGAGGGATTAAAAGTTGTTAACGATAAATCAGTTTATATTTAAATTGAATGGTTGCGAATAAAATAATTACAATCTAGACCGTATTTTCTCAAAATGATGTATGATATAAATAGCCCAACTGGCTATATTTTCTAAAATATGCGGTAGAAAAGTACAGATTTCATGTTTCATTGCATTAAAAATGAACAGAGAACAAATCATGACATTGTTAAAATACAGAATACATTAGATGATATGAGATGGTCATAAAAATATCAAAATTCCATATACAAAAGGTTTTATAGCATAATTCAAAAAAAATCTAAAGTACACATTCCATCTAATTCCAGGCAAATTCTAAACTCCCTTAATGGGATTAATATTTCATTTATATTTGTTAGGAAAAAAACAAATATTCTGCCTAATGAAATTTAAATGTTTATCCATTAAGCATTCGTGTTGTTCACACCTGAATCGGGCTATATAGTTGGGATAAAACTCTAAAACTAAATTTCATTTCAAGAGTCTTTACCTTTATGAACATTTTCATTATTTGTCTTCCTTCATGAGATTATTTCAAATGAAAAATTATGTGAAAAGACTCTATCAAGCTAATAGTTGACATGAAGATCTGAATTATGAACACAAATCATCTTTCAAAGATTTGAAGCAATTTGAGGTCTCATTTCATTGTGGAATTCAAAAAAATAAATTTTTCCTGATTTTCTAAAGATCTTTATAAAATTAATGATTCTGGTCTTCATGTCAACTAGTTTTAGATTTCCCCGGACGTTGAAAAACTAAAAACTTTGGTAATAGGTTTAGTATTACCAACAAGGAAATTTCATTTCCATCTTCCGCTCAAGATTAAAATTCAATCACTAAGGCATTACTGTGCAATAAAACCTCCTATTTTGATATCATAAAAAACAATCTCCCACAGAGGATATTCTATAGTAAACTTTTTATGATCTTGAATAGTTATCTCATCATTTTTGTGTATCTTCTCTTTTTTATATGCATGAATGAGAGAGATTAATTCAGGAAATTCATTATTATGTCTATCTTGTAAGGTTCACTTCTGTTACCCCAACTGTATTCATTACAACACTTTATTGGGATAATCTTTTATTTCTGTATAAGTTATGTATTCCATTTATGTATTGATAGATCTTTTATGTGTTAGCCATGAAGCTATCCATCAAGATTTCTTCCATTTCTTTCCTATGTATACTATAAGCGTATGATGCATTGTTAACAAAAGCAAGTGAAAGAAATCACAAATGAAAAAAAGAGAATGTGAGGAAAGAATTTCACACTCTTGCGTTCTAATTGCTACGAAATTGGGAACATAGTTTAAAAATTGAACAATGTACAATGATCATGTATTGCACGAAAAATCAATATCCTTCCATAATTATAAGAGATGAGAGACTATTACAAATAGTTCGTACCCTATTTCTTCCTTCTGTATATGAATAGCTGAGAATCGGATTGTCAAAATTAGATTTAGATTCGAACTCTATTGAGTGTTGCACTCGACAATAAAGAATTTAAAAATGCCAAGAAATTAATTAACTGTCTTACGTGAGACAGAGATGATGAAGAAAATAGGATTATTATTATCTAGTTAAATGAGTAGATAGAAAACTTAATTTTTTGATATCATTTGTATAAATATCTTTTTCGTAAACTTGCCATTGAAAAAGAAAAAATAAATGAATTCAAATGAGCAATACTTTTTTATTGGGAATACCGCTCAGTTTCATAAGAAATAAATCTTTTTTTATGTGAACTACCGAATGATCTTATATTTTAATCGTGATCCATCTATACACAAAGAAGATGAAATTGGAATAAAAGTTTCATATCTATCTATTTAAGGATTACATCTTTTAATTTACAAGCAGTTTTATCGGTCGAAAGATGCTTCAAAACCAAAAAATTTGTCATCATTGACGAGTCCCTTCTTCATATCAACCACCTTTCTGATTTTGGACGATATTTTTTCTTTAGGTAACCCTCATGTTACATACCTTGTTAGGTTGGCCATTTTCTGCCTTAGAAAACGTAATAACGAATTTCGTTTTCAAAGATTTGAAACAACTATTTCCAAAGGATTTCTTTCTGAGTATAATAAAATATAAGGGGGGAACATCTTAGGTTTAGTAAATATTGTTTACTCAAAACAAAAATGAGACGGAAGTAATTTATATTTCTTTATTTACATTTCATTTCCCTAAAAAGTAGACTAGTGGTGATATTATTTATAATCAATCGATTGTTATTTTTTTGATCCAATATATGTCTCTTAATTCTTCTAGTCATTATCTTACTCGGCCTGATGTGATCACTGATCAAAATACTGAGTTGGTTTCCCATAAAGATGATTATCTAAAATGCATACTCGAGGCTGTTCAAGGGAAAGAAATATTCATTCTACAATCTTGATGAATTCAAAAAAGAGTTGATTCCAAATATGACTCCAAAGAAAAAACTTTGCTGATAAAAATTTGGAAATTTTCCAACTATGAAGGAATTTTCTTGAGGAATTAGAAGTCAATTTAAAATTCCAATAAGATAAAATGAGTACATTTTCTATAAATATCCAACAGGTGCAATTGTCTGACGAGCTCTGGTAAAATATTATCTTCATCATTAAATATTTATTCGACTTCTAATGTTTAGAATCTAATCCCTCTAGATGATTATATCATCGTCAAAAAGTATTTTTGATGAAGTCCAGCAATACTTTGTGCAAAAAATAAAAAATTATTGAACTAGAATTTTTAGGAAGAAAAAGAACTTTGAGTTGAAAAACTCTTTTGATTTCTAAATTGTGAGAGAGACCAAAAGTTATTTTTCATGATCATCAGTAAACGCGGAAGCCAGAAAATATTTAGATACACACTTTTAAATCAATCCTTTTCCTCAATGTCCAAAATGTTGAAAATCTCCGATGAAATAGTTGAGATCAAACCCTATGACCCAACCAAATTTGTTAGATAACTATCTGAGTACATCCATATTTCTTTTATGACCTCAGTTCATGATATAACCGCCATTGAGGTGATTTCAATGCAATAAAATTTTTCTTATCTGCGTTTTACTGTTGCATAATTTTTAATGTAACTTAAACTCAGAAGACGCAGGGGATGAGCAAAAAATTAATTTCATTATTTCTCAGAAAGGAAAGAGAATTTAATCTCAAAGATGAAGAGGGAAAATGAAAATAATCAGAAATGTTGAAATTAATTTCCATCTTCCCAATGAATAGCTCAGAATTTGACCTCTTTCCTATTAATAATAATAATGAGGGAAATGTTAAGCCTCCAGGGGCAGAAGAGGAAAAAGATGAGGGAAGTGGAAATACAGTACAACTGTCCCTAAGAGTGTTTTTGAGTTAATTCCTACTCCCCAAAAGTATTCGTCCAATTAATTTAGAATAAAATTAACTTGAATCTTCTACAAAAAATGAATAACAGAGAAGATAAATTGTGAATTTATAAAAATAATTCGAGAATGATAACACCTATTAAAAATAAAGAACTTTTAGATAAATATGGGCATTAATTAAGTTGGGTTTCATGTCACAAACGATGCCTGACAATAAATATGATGCAAATGAGGGGTATTTACAGCTTTTCTCGATGAATCTGAGAATTTATATGAATTTTGCAAAAGATCTCAAATTTTCCCCGTTTTGATAACCGACTTTCACCGATATAAGAAAGATTTTCCATTTTTCAAACTTTGAGTCCAAAACTTTTGTCGATTTCAAGGTGTAAGAAGAATCAAACGTTACTTTTCAGGATCATTTAACCATTTGTATCACTATTGAAGTTTTGAAAGAACCGTCAATTTGAACTGATTTCGGATCATCATAATTTATTAATTTGCAAGCAGTAAAAATGCTGGAAAAATAGGAAGTAGACTTTCGCACAATTAATGGAGTGTTTCCTGAAATTTCAGCGACCATTTGATGACGAAAAATAATGTTAAATAAACTAAGATATTTCTCAAGGGAAACAGTTATCAATTAAGATCTAGGAATCACTCTTACCTTTTGAAAACTTCAGTGAGCTATTCGATAGACGTAGAAATAATTTTAAATTGGAATATCTTAAAAGTGGATGCTAGAAATATATCATTCAATCTCGAAACATCAAAGAAGTAAGCAAAAGACTTTTTTAGATTTATTTTAACTGAGTTAAGTGTTCTTCGAGATTGGTTTTGAGCTGAGCTACCGATGACATAGGAGATTTGAGCAAAGTAAGAAGATGCCAGATTGTTTCACAAATAAAGATCTCTATTTCGGGCATACTCATCAGTGTGATACATGCCATATAAATACAGGTTTAACAAAGGTAAAGAGATGGCCTTATTGGCCCAAATTTTAATAGTTATACAATTGGCTCATCCCTGTTACCAGGTCAGAGAAATTAATGTAAGAGATCTGAATTATAATTATTCGGAATTTGTACAATGAAAGTGATAATTATTATTGTAGTCAGCGTTTAGTGGAAGGAAAATTTAGTTCTGTTAGC
>SSNU01000094.1:0-45146 GCA_012064415.1 Gyrodactylus bullatarudis | reverse complement strand
TAAGGTAAGCTTCAGCTGCTTTCAAAATGTAACCGTTTTTCCCTGATGGTTTGTAAATAATTTCAAAGTTTTGGGGGGAAACTTGGGCATTACATGTTTTTAGATGCTCTCTGATCGCGGTTTGGCCTTTGTAGAGATGTTCATCAATCCTGTCCTCAAGTCGTCTTGTTGTCCGTCCAATGTACACTGAATTGCATGGACATTGAAATTTGTAAACGACGTTGCTCTTCTTCCAGTTATCCAATTCGTCTTTTGAGTTGTTTGTGAATAATTTTTATTTATTTTAAATTAAAACGTCCTTTGATAGCAGGGCTTTTGACAAATTGAGAAAATATCACCAAGCTCATCCCCAATCCATTATTTCCTGTGGAATGTTCTCATTACACACACTTTGAAAGTAATGCTTTGAAAGAATTTCTCTTCGTGTTCAAGTAAAAAAACATTCCTTTTATGATTGATTTTGAGTGGATAATTTAATATTCCTTTTCCCTGAGCAATCCTCTCGAGTATATTTTGCGTACATATAAAAAATACTTTATAGACTCAAATAATTGTCTACTCTGCATTTGGAATAATAATTTCGAGTGTGTGTCTGTACTACTCAGGGGTAGTAGTCTGTCAATTTATATTAACCATCGTTTCATTTCATAATCATAAATAACAATAATGCTTTATTTAATTTTTCTAAGGTGAAATTGTCAATTCCCATGGAGATATAAAAATCTTTTGACTTTTTTTATAAATTTAAATAAAATAATCCAATAAAATGCATATTGATAAGAGTATAAAACAAACCCCTGTTATTCAATTCAAAGTTCTTTGGATTCTTATTGGTCGAGATCTTAAAAATTAAGAACCAATCAGAGTGTACCTGTGATAAAATCAAACCAAATTTTCTAGATGAAATTGAAGAATTTTGGTAATAAGTTTAACTGAAGACTATCAAGGGAAACAAGATTAACGGTAACATTGATGACAGTAATTTTGATCCTTAATGGGGGTATCTTTTGACTTCTAATCTTTGAAATCTAATTAAATTAAAAGCTCAAAAATTGAAAAATTCTCATCTACATATTGACTAGCTTTAGTTCCGTAGCTTAAAAATTTTACGGTCTAAACGGAAACTTAAGAAAAAGCGCACAAAATCTAAAAAATAAATAGAAAAAAGTATTGTTTTGCTTTGATTTGGATTTTCATAGTCGTTATACTATTCAACCAGTCTTTAAAGTCTTTCCGTTTTTGATCGTTATGATATATATTTGTAATTTTCAATATCAAACATCTGTTTCTCAGATTTTTCTCATCAAATTTCATCTATTTCTACCATGAAAATGAACTATTCTATTTTTACTTGGAGAACTCCTACATTATTCAGTAAGCTATTGTGTTTGAAGATACTAACCATTCTACCTTCAAATCGTTAGAGCATTAACACATTTCAATGTTAATCCAGATTGTAGTTCAATAAATAGCTATAGAGGGGAGAGGTTGGCTTAGACTCTAAAACTTTGTGTCAAGAGTATTTCTAATAGAAATTTTCTATCTTTCTCTCTGTGCATTTATTACAAGGTAATAATAGAGTTAAAGTAAGATCTACTGGTAATAAAATAGCAAAATTCCTTAAAAAAGAAAGGCAGACAGCCAGGTAGGCAACCAGGAAATAATTATAAATGTAAATTATCTCCTTTACATCACAGAATTTTTTAGATCTCTCCTTAATCAGTTCAGATGTTTAGACTCTAAATTTGCTCTCTCGGATTGCGATAACTGTTATGATCTAAAATCAATACAGATCTCATAAGAGCTAAAGAACTAGTCTGGATTACTCTTTAATAAAGAGTCTTTATCTCTTCTTTACTCTAATTTTCATTTGACTGAATAAGTCCCCTTTTTCAATTAAACCTTTGACTGTGAGAAAAAAGTTTGAATTGATTTAGCACCTGGTTTGTTGTCGTTGCACAACTTGCGATCAATCTCTACTCAGTGTGTGTTAGAGACTGATTCTGCTGAAGGACCTTAAGCGGATGTGCCAATTACAGAAACCCAGGATGTCTCGTCTTGCTTTTGGAGTTTATGAATTATGCTTTGAACCTCTGTCATTACAAGCACTCATTTTTCGTACATATCTATTTTATCTATCTGAATTTATTCAATAAAATGTTGCAATTTCAAAAAAAAGATTTCCTTTCTAGAGCCTCAAATAATCTTTTTAAAAAATTTAACACTATCTTTTGATTTTAATTCAACACGAATTCACTAAAAAATCGAACATAAACTGGATTTAAATAAAAAATTAAGTTAATATCAAATTTATTATCTTCAAGATTATTTTTGAGCTTAGAAACTTGTTGACACCTATGTAAATCATCTCTATACCTCAATAATGAGTCATTATTAACCCTTTCGGTGCCGAGACTATTTCACAATTTTTATAAAAACCAAAATTTAGCTATGAAGATACCAAGTTATTTGGCCAAAAATATTACTAATGCAATTTCCCATTTTGGCTTCAATTCAAACTTTAATTGATCCAGAAACCTATCAAACTGGTAGAGTTATGAAGGTTCAAAAAATTGGAAAATGGACATGATAGATTGAGTCTATTGATATGAAGGAAATTGATGAAATCGAAATAGGGGATAATTGGTTGTAATTATATGAAAAGAGAAGAAGACCAATATCAACGTTCTTAGATAAAATTGAAGAGAGTTTAGGTTACAAGCGTCTCATCCGCCGAAGAAGGTACAATTTATTATCTCAGGACTGAAACGTCTGGAGAAAGGTTGGTTATATTCCGATTAAATCTAGTTTTACTAACATTTATTGAAGATTTCAGACTTCAGCAGGGATCAAAAGAATTTTCCTTGTTGAAATACCATGCTACAATAATGAATTAATATTTTAGTACCTTATCTTTGAAATAATAAATTTTAAGACCTCATAACTTAGAAACTTGATGCCCCAATGAAAAAATTTTGCTATCATGCGATCCTGAATAATACTTGAGTATATATCATAATTTTGAACCAAGTAGTTCTTCAGGGAGCTGTTCTTTTTCTACAGATAGACCAATACAAGCCAGAAGACAACATAGTCAGGTAGCAAGCGAACAGCGTTATAGTCAATACTTGAGTATGTTGATAGGAAGAAGCCTCCATATTAGCCAGCTATCAGGCTTATCTAGAACTTATCTAGTCTTCAATGAGAGCTATGCTAATATGAGACCTGAGGTTCGATTCTCGGAGAAGAAGTAAGGCTTACTGACGATCCCTAATAAGGGTGAAACTATATTATAAGTTCTTGCTTGATCTTTGGATGTGTGAAATTTGCAGTAAGTTTCATTGATTTAGCCATTTGAGTTTTGACTAGAGCTACTGTAGGATAAAACTGCTGACCATAAAATGATTGATAACTTAAACAAAAAAAGGTGCATCCTAATCAACATATTCTCGTCTGTGAAGATAACCTTGTCCCAATTTATCCTTTGGCTTAATTCGTTATTAATCTAACTAGCTCAATAACTTTTACCAACTTTGAATAGTTCAAAGGGAACGGATTTTTTCACTCATCAATGAAAAATTGAATTTTTGTAGAAAAATAACAATAAAAAATTATTATTATCAAATAGACTGATAGTGAATTTAATCTTTTACCGATTCATCGAGAAAACTAATTACGAAGCAAGCATTAGTGACATTTCTTTTCATGTACTTTCAGTTTACTTTCGAATATTTTACCAAATTTCAATTATATATTTGAGAAGTTACCACGGTGACATTCAGTTGAGAAGGTAAATATTTATTAGTTCTATGTGTTTCACAGTTATTCCCTTAGTTTTGATCTAACTTCAATTTTTATTCGTATACTGATGGAAAATAGGTGAATATTTTTCACTTTATAATTTATAATTAATAGCCTTCTCTAATTTGAAATCAGGGAAATTTTAAGCACGATAGAAAATTTATTAGTCCCCTGGAATACACAAAGATCTTGGCTCTAATAGAGCCGCTCTATCATTCGTCAAACTCGTGCTATGCTAATCCAAAGAAAGTTGATTTTTTCCAAAAATTTAATTTTCGTTTAAAACGTTTTTTTTGAAAACCTACTTTCAACTTTTATCGAATAATCATACCTATAGAATTCAAATATCCGATTGTCTGAACTCTATCTGCTAAAGCTACAAAGATAGCCTTTTTTGGGTCAAAAAATTACCTAATTTTTTCCGAACTAAAATAATTGCATTAAAACAACTGTAGATTCGTAAAACTTCAGAAAACTCGGAACAATAAAAAATTTTACGTACGTTTTTCTTCCATTTGCATTATTACTTATCATCACTTTGGACGTTATAGAAGAATGAATGTTATCTTTCCATTGAAAATTGAATAATCAGATTTGTGACAATAAAAATTTCTTTCTTATTGTCTAAAAGTTTGACATATATCCTTATGAATACTATTCTCATTCTTGGTTTTGTACAAAATTGAATAAATTCAATGAATATGTATGACGTTCTTGTCATCTAACGGAATCAATAAATTCTTCTTATATATTTTTCAATATATTAATGGTTCAATGAACATTGGAAAGGGCATAAAGTTTTTAATGAGAATGTTTTTGAATTTTGAATGGTTTCTTGACTGTTTATTTTTCTGATAAAGCCGGTAATCTCTGTTCAAGAAACTGCGATAAAATTTTTGATCTATTTATGTTCTATTCCTACCAAAATACATTAAATAAAGTGTTGGTTGACTGATGAGAAATCTGAACATGAAAAAATTTCACGGAAAGCTTTATCTTTCAACATAATAAATTTGATTCCAATAACAAACAATGCATTGAAAAATGAGATCTTTAGAAAAAATAAGAATTTTCAAATGAGTAAAAGTCTCTATTCGTAAATTTAGGAAATATCTTTAATTTCTATATCGAAAAAAGGTCAGAACTGGATTTCAATTAACATTTGCTAATCTCGTATTTTCGTTTGATCAATTATACCAAGTTCTGTTCTTCATAGAAAGGTATTTTGAAGCGAAATTTTGTGGGATTTTATTAAAATACTTGAAGATTAAATTTATCTCATCGATGGTCGATTTAAGTAATTTTGCAAAATTTCGTCCAAGTCTACTATATAGTGCATATATGCATGCTTTAAATTATTTCCTTAAAAAAATCAATATTGCTGTTTTTTCGAGTTAGCTAATCAATCAGAATTATTCCTTGGAAACATACATTTCTTGAATAGAACCTGCCCAACAGAAAGCACTGATGTAGTTTAATCATCTCTTTAAAATGATTGACATATTTTCTCCAGATATCTTAACCTTATCACGATATACAGATTTTGTAAGATCTCCTAGTGACTCCTGTCAATAATCCTTATGAAATTTTTATTTTTTGGCCCTTGATGAATATCAAAAATTACTATCCAATGATATTCATAAAAGGTTTATTAGGTCGTGTCAAAAGTACAAAAGTATTAAGCAAAATCTTGATGAAAAATATGCAACTTTATTATCAAATAATAAAAGTAAAAATTTTACAAAATATATATATCCTTTGAATAAATACTTTCTCAAGGGTTATACTGATTTCGTACTGGCTCAAAACTTATACTAGTTTATTTATAAACATACTGATTCAAAGGTTATACTGTAACATATGCATATCATATATCAAAATATTCGCCGTTCTTTTCTATACATTTCTCCCATCTTTCTGGAAGTCCATCAATGCCTCGTTGCCAAAAAGCAGGCGATTTTTGGTTAATGTACTCATTAAGGCTATTAAAAACATCTTCTCTTGAATTGAAGATTTTACCTTTCAAATGATGTTGCAGAGATCTGAAAAGATGGTAATCTGTAGGAGCGAGATCAGGACTATAGGGAGAATGATCCAATACATCCACTTTGCTTTCAGTAAAGAAATTTTTGACTGATCTCGAGACATGGGGTCGGGCATTATCTTGCAAAAATGTTATACGGCCAAATCTTGGAAATTTCTCTCTCCTTTCATGGTCCTGAAAGATTCGATATACCTTTGACCTGTAATTGTTGTGTTAGGCTCAAGCAATTCATAATGAATTACACCTATTTGACACTAATAAACCGTTAACATTACTTTTTTTGCAAATCGATCAGGTTTAGGTTGGGTTATCTGCTGATTTTCCCTAGTCCACGATCTTTTACGGCTTTGATCCTTTAGAAAGATCCATTTCTCATCCGTCGTCACAATATGTGGTAGGAAGGCATCGTACGTCAGTCTGTGAAGAAGTTTTCGACAGGATTCAATTCTCTTCATTTTCTGTCCGAAAGTGAGCTCGTGGGGTACGAATTGGTCGAACGAATTTGTGAAATTCTTACTATGGAGAACACGAACAACTGAAGAGTAAGAGCTATCAAGATCAGCAGCAATTTCTATTCTACATTTTACAATACATTATACATATTAAATTGGATAGTCTGGCTGATAACTAAATAATCTAGCCAAAGTAAAATTCAAATAATTTTATCTCTTAACTTCTATCATTAAATGGTTGGTACAGCTTATGGAATCAGAATATCTGCTGTATTTATGAATTATTAAACAGAAACTCCGACTTTTATCCCTTCTAAATTCTCTTCCTTTGATAAATTCCTTAATAATTTAAAAGTTATACAAAATGTTTCTACCTCACATAATCGCATAGGTGCACTAAGCCATTTTTCCAAAAGATTTTCTTTAACAATATATCATTTTACTGTAATGGACCTTTAAATCTAATTCTTATATCAGAAACAGAATGTCAAAAAAGTGATGTCTAACGAGAAAAGAAAACTAGTGAGACTTGAGAATAGTATTTATATTTTTATCAAATCTAGAGAATAAATAAAAAGGAATGCAATCAAAGCTGAATGTATATTTTAATCTTGATCGGAAGTCCAAGATATACATAACAATATTACATGCTTAACTATCGTTTATTTCAAGATGATGAGAATTATTTATCTGTATCTTCATTAGTTGAGTTCAATACAATGAGTGTTTTTTAAAAAATCAATCAATTTGTAATGAAAATAAGTTTGTTCTTTTAATTCATTTGGATCCACTCGTACAAATTGGAATGTTCCTTAACCAGTGGTTAATAACCATTGTAAAATTAAAATTCTCTGTCTTACGCCCAACATACAACTGGTATCTCAGATTAAGGACCTGGGACTGAACTATAAGGATAAATTTGACACTTAATTTCATGCCGCCGCCATACTTAAGAATCAAATCTTACGTAGCTTCATTAAAATGTAACCTACCAGTGGGCACAATTAGAAAACTGAAAAATATCAGTTCCTCTAATCTTGTTCTGGACCATATTCATACAAAAAACTTCTTAAGAAATCAAATCTCTACCCAATTTGGATGAGAGATTGCCTCATCTGCAATGTTATCATCTATCTACGCTCCTCAAGAGGTTTTACTATACTTCTGATCACCCTGCACCCTCTCAGACATATACTGGTCGAATTAATATGTGAAACACTCATAATATTTTCAATTTTAGGACTATTTTACATGATAATTTTTTCAAATCAGCACCATTTGATACATCATAAAGTTCTCTATCGAATGATAGCTGAATATTTTTTTCTACCATTTCATCTTTCTCTGCATAAGTAAAAATAGAACTTTTGATTTGAAAAATTTATCATTTAAAATAGTTCTAAAATTGAAAATATTGTAAGTGTTTCACATATTAATTCGACCAGTATAGATTTCAATAAAATTTTAATGTTTTTAAAAACCAGAAAATATCCTGGTACTATTATACTAATTTTTTTAAATAAAAATCTTAATTATTCGGGATCATCTAGTTTAATTATGGACTAACATACATGTTTATTGAGAGGAAAAAAAATAGTTTGTAATCTGTGGGGTTGAGGTGTTGATCATCGGCTGGGAACTTGAAAGGGGGGTTGGATTCACTGTTCTCTGGATCCTAGTGGGCCATTTTTTTCAATTTGCTCAAATCCCCCTTTCAAGTTCTCAGCCGACGATCAACACCTCAACCCCACAGATTACTAACATACATGTAATCGAGACAGATGTATCTGAGTAAATTTTTTGATTGACATTAAAAGTTATACTCTAACTGTTAATGTACACCTAAGCTACTCCATTGGTTATCATTAAATTTTAGATTTTTTAAATTCCCCTTTATCGTGTGACTTTAAGCAGAATAGCCCATTGAAGAGAGAGAAATACAATTTTTTGTTTTATTCAGACGAACTTACTAACTACTAACTAATACTAATATCTAAAAAGCTTGACGATTATCTCATGAGATCAAACATAGGGATGATCCTTTGAGAAATGTATTTTTGGTCATAAATATATTATCAAACACAGTTAAGCGCGTTATCCCAAATTAAGGGAAATTGAATGAATGAACAGAAGAGTAATCTTGATATTGTATTCTGAAATCATTAAATTTGACAAGTTTTTAGTGTCAAAACATTTTATTGATAAAATAAGTTTTATTTTCAATAGTAATACTCTTTTTGTACAATTTGCTTGAGTTGAAATCCAACATTTTAAAGCACAGTTAATAATACATCTGACATTTTGATTTATTTACAATTTGAAAGACAAGAAAGCATGTATAGAATCTAGTTTTGGATTTTTGATATATATCAAACAGTATATATTTTTGAAACAGTATAATGAGTAGTAGGATCTCACTTGATAAAATTGGAAATACGATTAATCTTTGATATTAGTAAACTGTATCGGTTTACTGTGGAGAATGCATCTTGATTCAAATTCACATTTAGTCTCAAGATTATCAAATATTGCTGCATGACTTTCATCAAAGTTCCCAGTATAATCCGATGAGATTACTGTAGTATTCAAATCATCTGGCAGGTCAAAAATATCAAAAAGTGAATCATTAGATGAAGACGATTGAGTGATAATGTTTCGGTTTTTTAGTAAATGACTTTTACTCAAACTCCAACTTTCAGTCTGAGAATTGTTGGAAATTTTGGAAAAATCAGCAGAAATTGAAGGAATCGTCAGCTCTCCTGAATCACTACTAGACGATGAAGTACATCCATCTGTTGAGTCTCCAGAAATATCAGAAATGCTTTCAGATTGAGATGTGTTCGAATCCAAGGAATTTCTCGAGTTGTCTTTTGAAATACAGTCCGGGATATTTCTAGTCTCCTTTAATCTGTTTTGAAAAGTTATGGCCTTATTGACCCTTAATCTAGAGAAAGATGAGTTGCTGAATTTTTTTTGTTCGCAAATATCAAAAGGCATAATTAATCCATCTTCTATTAGCAGAGTTGTTAGATCTCATCTGTCAAATGATCCAAGTAGAGACATTTTAAATTTAAATGCGTACATTCTTTGTTTTAATGGCTTTTTGAATAAACATGGTTTTTTGTGTTTTATTTGGAATTATAATTAGAAAAACTTTAACAATCCGACAATGCCTAGTGGTAATCAATTTGAAGATACTCATATCCTTATCATCATCTCATGTCGGGGCAGAAATACATTTTTTACAAATTTTATTGTATTTTTACTCGATACTTTTATATAATCAATCAAATCTTATCTTCTGTATAAAGCACATTCTTGAGGGTCCCTAATTCTTCCCCTAAAGAAACTTCCCAATTTCATCAATTCCAAACGAAAAGTCGTTACCAGTGACTAGCAATATGAGAGATTTTATTGGATTGCAGTAAAATAATAAAATGCTGGTACAAACGTCGTTGTATTTATTCATTACAAATCTATTCAAATAAGAATTTTTTCCTATGTGCTGTCCACTGGAAGAAAATGATTTAGAGAATTATAAAAGAGTTGACTTTTGTGACGCATTTGGACACACATTTGAAATAAAAGTGATTTACATTGTATTCATTTCAATAATCATTGCCGGATTAGTACCCATGGGAATTGGCTGGATAGCTACAATCCAATATAGTGTAGATCCTTACATATCAGCTCGGGAAAACGAACAGAAGGCAATGGAAGCGCTATATCTTCAAAGGAACTACGATGCCTGTATTTTTGCTGGAATATCAATCATTATTTTGGGACTCTTGGCTTTGTTGATTTTATTTTTATCAGAAATCATAATTTGGGCTATCAATGAAGATCGATATAAAAAGTATATGAGAAAAAATAATATTGGATGAATAAATCTTTTAATTTGCGCAAACTCTTTCACTCAGATTTTTATTATGAAATTGAGAGATTTAATTGCCTTTCTAGCATTTGATTTACTAGTCAGAAGTTACATTATTTCTGAATCTTATGATTTCTTGAAATGTGTCCAAGACCTGAGCAAGACCGAATGTGCCAAGAGTAGGAGAAAAGTTGGCCTGGAAGAAGAACTTAAAATAGCAGATTATATGAAATGCGAAAGTAAACGTTTGAGAAATCTATTAAACAAAGTACTTCAAGGTCTCATTGATGATGAAATAATTTCATATTCCAATATAATGGACGAAAAGGATAGAGTAAAAGCGCTTAGCTTCATCAAAAATTATGAGAAATTGTCAACATGTCTCAAAGATGAAATTTTCAAGGTTTGGATGAGAAGGATGATGAACAATCAAGAAGCCACAGTCAACGATAGAAATGTGAGCTCAGATCAAATCGAAATAGCAAAGAAACATGCTAGTTCTTTAAGCCAACTTAAAGTTCAATATGATAATATTGGTGTTGGGCTAAACAGAGATTTGGTAAAGTATAACACAGATTCTGATGAAGAACTGGGATTCAATCTCAGAAACGGCAATATTTATCTAATAGAGCATTCTTGGTATATCAAAAAAACTGTGGATTATACACTTGTTATGATTGATAAAATTTGTAATGAGCACCAAGAAGTATGTGGAGAAGTTGATAAGAGATGTTAATAATTATAATTGATCAACAAAAAATATTAGATATTATAATAAAATATTAATTTGAAGATAATACTATTATTATATGTTATAATTGAGATCATCAAGATATTCTTGGAAGATTCTTACAAACAGTGGAAAAATTCAAGTCTCTGTTGTTACTGAACTGATTGACAAAATAACGATTGTTTGGCACAGATTCATCGATAATTGAGGATGTTTCTAGTGTATCACAATCATGATTCCAGGAATGTTGTTTATCTGTGTCCTGTGAAATTTCATCAAGATTACATATATTCGGCAAAGGGGGTTTTCTCTTGAATCCATCGAGAATTTTTACTTTTTTATCAAAAGGTGAGTCTTCTTCATTGATGGTAGGCTGAACTGCTGATACTAAGAAACTAGGAGGATAAGCATATTTACCACGCAAATTGTGAACTGGAGTGCTGCTTGAACGCTTGAATTTTTCTAAAAAAATATGATACATTTTAACGAAATAATATCACTTGCACATTGATTATTTAATTCATTACATGTTTAGAAAAATATACCCAAAAACAACTATCAGATATGCTTTCAGAACGCTGGCAGAAATGTGTAGAAAAAAATGGAGATTATTTTGATATATAATATGTATATATTTAGTTATATTTTGTTAATAAAGATCTTCATTAAACACAAGTGACTAATTTTTCCGAGAACTTTTCTCACAACCTAATAATAACTACTATGAGAGATTAAACAAATTTTATTTTTTGAATCAGAAACTCATAATCAAAAAAATGGTATCGAGGAGGAGAATAATTTTTGCATGCACAAAAACATGTAATATTTTTACATGAATGCATTTAGGTACTTATCTCAGATTTATGCTAGAAAGGATTAGATAAACTTGTAAGAAACTAGCAGAGTGAATCTCATGACTAATTGGCCTTTTCTTTAATCAATAAGGAAACATGACTAATGTGAGGTAAATAAGTGAATTAAAGATAAAGTAAAATTGCAAATTTATGGATAACATTCGTGATAAATGCAAATTAGATTGAAAAATAGATAACTCACCGCCTTGGCAAGAGATTTTGTCCATCCTTGTGTCAAATAGTTTGCTTGAAGATTTTATATTCTTTAGATACTTTTTAGCTAAATCTTGAAAGTAAACACTTTCCTGGTTGCAAGAGTTATTCTGATTAATCCACTGTCTACTATCTGTTTCTAAATTAGTCTTGGAATTTAATAATAGAGTGTTATATTGAAGGTGCTGGTATGTAATATTTTCACTGTCATCAGTACTATCTTCCAAGAATTTTTCTGAATTAGGTATTTCAATTATGTGGCTTCCTTCTGGTTGAGAACGTGGTTTTTCTTTAAAAAAAGAAATATTTTCAGCTATGTTGCTATTCTGTTTAATATTAGCATTTTTGAGACTTTTTTCTTCAGAGATTAAATGGGAATTTTCATAAAATGATTCATCAGAGGTACTTAGAGAAGAAATTCTTTTCGTCAAATCTGATGAACTCATATCACAACAATCTTGATTAAACTGATTAACAACAATGGGACTCGAAACTTTTTTTAAGTCAGGAGGAATTTGATAAATTTCTGAAATCTCCCCGCTGAAAGAATTGAATTCTTGACGATTGTTCGAGTTTTCTTGGAAATACGTTTCTTGATTAATTAAGATGTTGTAGTTGCCACATTTTTCACAAGGTAGATTCACTTGTGTTGAGATTTCCTTTTTATTATTAAATTTATCATTTTGCGTTGGTTTCGGAGAAATGTGATTCTGTTTAAGCAGTTTGAATACCAGACTTTCCAAACGATCCAAACGAGATTCTGACCGTGAATCTCTCGAATTAACAGCTGAATCAGAGAAATTACTGATTGATAAATTTTGAGAGTTCAACCTAACGTGATTTTGATCATTATCATCTTTAAGCATTTCTAATGATCATTTTAGAAATTAAATAAGTGCTCTCTAATCTTATAACATAGATAGCAATCTCTATCTGGATCAATTAAAACAAATAATTAATTCATCCTAAAATGAAATATTTAAAAGTAGTTGATTTCTGAAATTTGAATATTAATAGTTACATTTAGCAAATATTATATTTGCATAGATAAAAACGTTTTTAATAATCAGAAACATTAAATCATTTCTAAAATAAATTCAGCGTATAAGAATGTTTTTATTCATTAACTAATAGTATTTTCCAATGATAAATGTATTATGTGACTATAATTATCTTTTATTATTCTATTTTAAAATAAACTACTATCAAGTAACAGTAAAGTACTATTTTCGTTGTATTTTAGAGTTCACATTTGCGTATTTTTCACACTGGTTTTATCCAAATCTTAATTTAAGATAATCATAATCAAACTATCAATTTTTTCCTCCGATTATGACCTCGATAAATTCATTGATTGTGTTTTTCCTATTCATCCATTTATCATGGCAATGCGTTCGAACAATTCAACTTGAGAAATTCTTACTTGCAGTGCAAAATTTTACACAGTTGTGGATTAATCAGGGCGATAACCCTAAAACAAGCAAACTGTTCATCCCCGGAAATCGATTTGATCATCATAACGATCCCTTTCCGATTAATTCATCAAGCATCTTGTCGGCTTATACAAAATCTCATGCTAACCTCATTTGTGAGACAGACAACGCAGTCCGTTTTCTTGAGAAAAAGCCCAATAATTTAGTACTTCTAACAAAGGGACCTGAGATGAGCTTTGTTTTCACACAACCAGTTCAAACCGAATGCATTTTCAATATTGATCTGAGTCAACACGAATTCTCTTCAAAGTCTCAGTCGGAACTGCTCAATCTTCTCAACACGACAACCATGGAAATATTTAGAACCGATGAAATTTTAAAGACTAAACTCGAAAACTTTACCAACCTTCAGACAATACAAGAAATGATTGATTCAAAAGAATTCACCTGTCTATGGTCAGCTAAAAACATTATGGATGATATTATTGAATTTATGAGAAAGATTATGAGTTACATCTCCACCTTGGATGGATCATATCCTTTCCCCTCGGAATGTCAGAGAGGATGAGGTTACCCGAAAGTTGAAATCATTTTTAAGATTAACGAATATTTATTTATTTTGCCATCAAACCAAAGTAAGGTTGAACATTTTTTTATCACATGGAAATAAATGAATACTGTATGACTTAATTTGGCAATTTTCTTTTTGTTTTGACCTCTTAACTCGGAATCATATTGCATCGATACAGAGTAAAATAACTCTTAATTTTCGGTTTTTATCAGACTATATTTACATATATATTGTATTCTTCAATGTGATATTGAATTTTGTTGAAAGAATAAAATATTATTTACTTCTTTTTTGTTGGAATGAGTTGTTCCACCAGTTATTACCCCGACTCTTCCTTGGTTTCAGCATATGCAAACAGAATATTTCTAGAATAGCTTTATAAATAAATCAAAAAAGCTAAGAGTCGAAGATCAATTATTGATACAATCAAATAAAATATTTATTATTATTTTAAATGAACTAAATCAAAAAAGAGAATTTCGTAAAATCTTTGCATGAAATTCTATAAGAACAAAGGTAGGAAATCTCAAAAAATCAAGATTCACAGATACTATGAACTCAGTGGGTTATTTAGGCCACACCAATCAATTTCATTAATCTATTCAAAGTTTATTCAATGAGCCCAATTCAACTTCTCTTTTCAAGAATTTTTAAATACATTTTCTAAATTATGTGTAAATTCTGAAAATACTTGAGTATTCACTTGAACTTAACATCGATAAAATGTATTCCTATGGAGAAATATTCCTTTAAAATCAATTGAGAGACACACCCATCAAAATAAAGATGATTGTTGATCCAAATTTATGGGAAAAACAATAAATTGAGGAAAAAAGCAAGAAAGGATCTATTTTGATCTCCATTGTACAGTTCTTATGGATTCTTCCTTTTCTTCAAAAATCTAAAGAATGAATGATATAATCGACAGGCATGTACAATGTAATTTCCTGACGAATTAATTAATATTTGAGTTAGGTTCTAAACTCATTTGGTTTAGAGAACAACAAGCGTATATTTGAGTGATGGACGTTATACTTCACCGGGTCTCTTCAGACTCTACCCCAGTTAACATATAAATACTAATTATAATCGGGATAGAGTCTGAAGAGACCCGGTGAAGTATAACGTCCATCACTCAAATATACGCTTGTTGTTCTCTAAACCAAATGAGTTTAGAACCTAAGTCAAATTTTCTTGATGAATTTCGTAAATATTATCGTTCAAATTAATTAATACGTTTCTCCCAACGAATTGGAAGCTGTCTGATTTCATCAGAGAAAAATTCTCCAGATTTGAACCTGAAAAAGCCATCAAGCCCATTTTTACCTCCCCTTATGCCCTTAAGATCTAATGAGATGATTTAGATGCAGCAAGATCTGGGCTATAAGCTGCATTCTCGAAAAATCTTTTAAACGCCTTTACCCAGATGAGGTCTTGAGTTGTCCTGGAGAAAAGTGACTCTACCAAATCTTTGGCAATTTTGCCGAGGTGTGGTTGCCATATCTTTCAAAAATATGACAAATATCTCTGTCTTGTTGTAATCTAAAAGCTCGTTATGAACAATGCCTTCCAAGGTACCGTTAACATGACCTCCCACTTTCTTTCATGATCTTTTATGGCTTTGATCACAGAGGTAAATTAGTTTTTCATCAGTAGTAAAAATATTCTTCAAGAAGTTATTGTATTGAATTCTGAGAAGCATCAGCTCAATTCGTGAGAAACTAACTCATCAAAAGAATTCACAAAATTCTCTTCCCAAAGAACACGACAAACTGAGTTATGAATCATAAGTTATGATCACGGAAGGCAGACTTGATTTTTCTTCATCAAATATGAATCGGAGTTAGAATATTCCCATGAATCTGGTGTTCTCAGAAGTGGGATTTCCTCTTAATAGGAAACAGGTTAAAAAGAGAGTCCAGACTCTGAACGAGAGTGAGTTACATCTGGATTAGTGTACTCAACACCGAAAATTATCTCATATGTGGAGGCACTGGCTCCCTTACAAAAGAGCTATAAAAAGTAATCGGTGACCTTGTATTCGAATCTCTTGTATTCTTCAACTGATATTTTCCCCTATTCTTCCAGAGTATCATCTAATGCCAAAGTTGTCGGGCCAATGATTTTTGGCATTTTACGATATTTCTTGATTTAATTCAAATCAAGTTAGGTCACTGAAAACTGCCATTATATAAGATATTTATTCAAAAAAGTTGGTAAAATAATCGTTATTATGTGGTACAAAAATAAAGCATACAATCTGTTTGGTCTTTAAATGAATCAAGGAATCTGTGCCTTAAAGAATGAAGAGTAGTGAGGAAAACTGTGAATCCTCTTGAGGAGCGTAGATTGTGAGGTGGTTTTGTTTTGGAATTTTTCGGTAAAGAGCAACTGAGGAGAGAATTCTTCTGGGTATGAGTAATGCCCAAGGCACGCGCGAATTGAATTCATAAAAAATTACCTTATGAATATCCAGATCTATACAGATCATAGCGTTTGGTACAATAAAAGCATCTAATTTTCTCAGAGCAGTTTGGAGAGTGATATTTGCAATGTTTTGCGTTCGATAGAATCTCAAAACTTTTTTGCAAACATTTTCATTCTCTGTACGAACTCTTGAAGTATCATTTGGGTTGTTCCTATTGGAGACCTCCAACAAATATGCCCAATAAACATTGCCATTTTTCATAAGATATTCCATACTCAAAATCTGAAGCTACATCCAAATAAATGTTATTGACTCGATTGAAAATTTTCGAGAGATCTAGAAAAATTTTAGCATTTCAAACCTACCAGAAAGTTTTGCATTGTCATAATATGAAATATTAATTAAATTCGTGCTAAGAACTTTGACAACCAATCATTACCAACGGAATATAAATAATTATGAATGAGTAATTCACGTTGTTTGTCAAAAACGTCCGAGTATCCACTTAAATTCATAATTTGGGAATATATAAGAAAAAGATATATTTAAAACCATATGCGCATTTCTTAAAGCATCATCAGTGGTATTGCTTGTATAGATTAATAAAGAATTTCTCTTTAACCCATACATCTATGCTGTCATCTCCTGGGTTTTTGTACAAAATGGAAAAGTTCGAAACCGAAGCAGCATGGTTCTCCTGTTTGATATGCCTAGTTACTACAGTATCCTTATTCAGATGATCATTTGATCGTGTAGACAGCTTTCTAATTGTTCTACCCATGTAAGAGGCGCCGCAGTCACATTGGAATTTATAAATCAGTAGAGTCTTCTCCTCCGGCTTGAGTAAATCTTTATGAATCAAACTGAACAGTCTCTGTGTTTTAAATACAATTTTCAATTTTATATTATTGTAATGTTGATCAATGAGATTGTTGAGTCTTATTCTAATGTCATTACTAAAACCGTCGCCTTTGAAGTTGAGTCTCATGAAAATTTTTGTTTTCTCAATTTCATCTGTATTTACATCTTCATCCCTATTATCTGAAATATTGATGAATTTGTCTACAAATTTCTTTGGATAATCATTCTCCATCAGACACAACTTTGAATTCTCTATTTCATTAGACCATTCCTCCGGACTTGCTATTCTTCTTATATTATATATATTCCTAATAATACAAGTAACTACTGCGGCATGAGAATAAACTTTGTTTTAATTCTGATCATGATAAAAAATTTCATGCATTTTATGGATCTGGTCTTCACAAAAACGAATATTTTCCAATTTTACACCTGAAGAAGATGTTTGACCGTCAGACTCTGACAGAACTGTATTTAATATTTTTATTTTGGAATTATATAAGAAGGAAATATATTTGAAACCATAAGTAGATTTCTTAAAGCATCATCAGTGGTATTACTTTAAAAATTTAAAAGATTCATTCAAGTTAATAACTTACAAATAATGAAAGAGATAGTAAAATTCAAAGAAAATAAGAATAAAATGCAAGCTGAAAAAAACACCAAAACACATTAGTAAAAAAATATAATTAATTTAATATTGCAGTGAAAACAGAAAAGATAAAATTCTTAGTTTATAAACTTTACAAATAAAAATGACTAAACTGCAGGAATTTCGAAATTTCAAGAGAAGAATAAAACTTTATGAGATTATCGATTTCTCCTAGTCATAGTATAGAGGAGTGTTATCAATTTTTCATCAAGAATTAATTATATAACCCTGATGTTAAGAAACTAGGAAAAATACTTTCACCTGTATTATTATTATTATTAATCTTTTTCCCTCTAAAAATCTACTATTTTTACGAGGTTGCATCTATAAAATGTCAAATTTATGATTCATTTTATATTCGTAAGAATACTTGGGTCTAACCATTTGAAAAAAGAATTGCAAAATTATTGATTTTTCCTTGGTTACTAATTAATAGTAAGATTTTGTTTTATTTATTTGAGCATATATTAAGAATTGATATTTCTCGATCAAGTGTAATTGAATCAAAATATTTTCGAAGCTGTATTGTAGACTGGAAATGGATAATAAAAACCTTTCTTTATTTCGTCATAATAACACTTATTTTAATCACTAAATTAATCGAATGAATTTTAGTAATGTCAAGAGCTTTTTTGGCAAAAATATATTCCATCTTCTGAGGAATAATAAATTTTGTGAATGTCATTTATTTTGTTGAGATAGTTTTATACATTTATGTGGAGAACCACAGTTATATTTCTATTTTACTAAATTATAGAAGTGAAAAAGGGTAAAAACTACAAAAACAGGTTTAAATTTAATACATATTCATATAATTAAAAACTCACTTTTACTGTTATTCACACTGTCCAGCTATATGGTAAGCGATATTTTATCAAGACAAAATGATAGAACAAAATAGAAATAGAACCAGGCTTAAAAATAATCTAGATGAATTCTAATTGGATGAATTACACTTTCCTCTCTGATACACTTTCGCTTTATCTGCACAGGAAATGATGAATGGTAAATTCTATTATTTACAGAATACAAGTTGTTCTTTATAAAAACGAGCTGAGGTGATGGGGTAGAAAATTATAATTTCCACAATGGAATCCACATACTAAATATTGAATCAGTGTTACTGATAACATGGGAATCAGTAGAGGAATAATAAAGTAAGCATTACTAGGCAATTGATTGTTTGAAAATTTCACTGCATTTCAATTCACAATCTTCCAACTGTAAAAGTTAATAGATTTTTCATCAATAAGGCATTAAATTTTCCTTGGAATTAGACTAAATCATCTTTTTAATAACGTAAAAATGAATCAAAATAGAGTATTATTTTAAGATTTTTCTAAAATTCAAATTCATTGACTGAATTTACTTTAATTGAGGGTCTGCCATAATGTTAAAATGGTTTTATTCATTAAAATTTATTAAGAAGTCAAAAATTAAATTATTTATTTAATAATCAATAAAAACAATACCAAATAGCCTTTTAGTATTTATGTGGTTATTAAAGCGGCACAATGAAATCAAACATCTGCGTACTTATTGTGCTCATTGTGTCACTTTATCCTCAATATTTGAAAAATGAATTTGAAGCTACTTTCTACTTTTCTCACCTCTCCCAGTTGGAAAAGCAGCTCAGTTATCGTTCTGAAATGGCTTTCTACTTTTCATACTATCAACAAGTAATCCTTTCATTTTAATTTTAGATCTTATCTAATCCAGAGTTCAACTTGCTGAATGATTCTCTCACTGAATTTCCTAATTCAATCAATTCTTATGAAAGGTTCAATATATATCCAGAGCTCGTCATAGCTTATGTATACAAGACTTTCAACTATACTGGTCTTTTGTCAAAGACATGCTATTCCGTTTCAAGAAATTTGGTATGTTGTCAATTAACTCATCAAGAATCCTGACACTATTGCGATAGGACTGTCCAATGATTTCATGGAAGAGAAAAACACAAGTTTTCCTAGTTCCTACAAGCAATTGACAGTTCCTAACAATGTTCTGAACTGTGTCGGATCCAAAGACACCAATGACTTTTATGTTTCTACTGTATTCATCTTTTACAGTTTAACGCCAATCTCCATATTGATCTCTTCATACACACTCTCTGGTAGTGTTACAGCATCAATTGTCAGTATCATGGTGTTTGTAGGAATCCACCCAGTCGCTACGAGAATCCATCACACTCCTTCTCTACGTGAAAGTTTTGGATACCCTTTGTTTCTTTTTCAGCAATTCCTGATTCTCCAGCTGTTCAAGTCAAAAGACAAAAAGCTATTACAATCTATTTTATTTGTAGTCCAGCTATTTTTTGTTTTGTCATGGCAGTTTTCTCAATTTGTTCTACTCACTCAGGTCCTATCATTGTTCTTATCAGTTCTCATTGTTTCTTCAAGCATCGGTTCTGTAAATTACCTCGATCGATTTATAAGTGTCCTCTGCACTCACCTTGCTGTATTCTTCGCATCATTCTTGGCTCTATATTGCAACAAATTGTTTCTTTCTTCAATATATCTACCAACATTGCTAGCGTTACTGACAGTTTGTTTCCAAATACCAAAGGAGTCATCATTCTCATCTTTATTCAAGACATTAATCAAGTTCACTCTGATTAATGTGTTATTTATTTCGGTACAAACTCGTATTTTACCAAATGAGTCAGATGCCAGTCACATAGTGGACATTTTCCTGACCAAGGTCCTGCCCAGCCAAGTTAAGCCCACATTTCACAGTCTCCTCTACACGTGCCAAAAGGAGTTTGACTTCTTTCCTCTTCAAGAAATTCTTGCCCTGGTCGGTGATCCATTGATAATCTCTTGTTTTTCGGTATTAGTTTTCAAATCTATCCTCATCTCGCACCAAATAGTCATGATTAGGAATAATCTCAACATACTCGACGTTTTCATGTTAGTACAAACTTTTGCATTTCTATTCATGGCCCTTTTTATTATGAGGCTACGTTTGTTTTTCTTCCCTAACCTTATCATATTCATGACATGTGCCTTTCCTGATATTCGCAAGAAGACTCCAAAACTCTATCGGATTGTAGTTCCTATCTTGATGGCGTCTCTTGCCATCTGCATGTATCAAAGAGTCGAGGTGAGTATCAAATTGACACAATATCGAGGGCTTTCTTCAATTGGACCTGTCCAATTAAGCTCTAAGCTAAAAGCCTAAAATAATATTGGCCTAACGAGGTAGTTGGATAGATAATTAGCTTCCATCTATGCGATAAGGGCCTTACAATCTTTTTCCAGAGGTGAGGCATATATGCCTAACGCGTATGCATGGTAGTTTCCCTTCCAAACCCTAACCCTATATATGTCAAAGAGATTTTTGAAGGGCCTCTCTTTAAAATGAAAACCTTCCTATTTATGGGATTTTCACCATTCACGGACCTCTGGTACATTAAAATGCTTCATAATCGCCAGTTTGATCTTGATCAAACTTTTAATGTGAAAGCTACACAATTTTTAATACACTATTTGATTCAAATCTTTTTACATGCGACTGATTTTTATTCCTTTTAGTCAAGACTAGCTGTTGGTGATGAATTCAGCAATCTCGATGATGAGGTCCTTATAAGATGGCTAGGCACTCTCAAATTAAAAAAAGACGGAACACCTTGGGTAATTACTGGTCCAATGGCCATTCTATCAAATCTTAGACTCTCTTTAATGGCCGACCAAAATATGCCGCCAAAGTTTGCCATAACTAACCATCCGCATTATGAAAATGCTGAGATAAGACGTCGAACAATTGAGGCCTATTCCATTTACAGTCTTATTGACTATAGTCATGCTTATACTATTTACAAGAGACGTCTGAATACCGACCTTTTGATTTTTGATTTGGCATATTGTCATGATCAAAACTCCAAATGCTCATTCGCTAATCTTTACAAGTACACTGACTTCAACTACAGGGGTGAAAAACCAGTATGCTCTATTATGTTGCAAACTCTTTCTCTTGACACAAAGAATCGTCTCCTTTATCCATATTTTCGAATTGTATTCACCTCAAGATCTAATAGACTATATTTGTTACAAGTATTATATGATATCTAATAAAATTTTATTCAAACTAATCATAACTTTTCCAAAATAGAAAGTCCTTTCTCTAGAGTGTCTTCTTGCTATAAATGATAATTAGTCGGGTCAATTATATATATCTTACCTTTGCAAAACACCATCTTATATACGTCGAATAACCCTTTGATGGGTCGTGATAAAATGCACTGAGAGGAATCCCGTTGATACCCTAAAAATCATTCTGATTATCTTACAGCATTTTTTATAAGGTACTCATTGATTTGAAAATCCATCATTGTCGATTTATCAATACTGTGATCTTGCTCGATTACTAATAATGAAAGTCATCAAGTGAAAAATTCCCTTTACCTTTAATCAACCTTGACATGTCCGCCACGAGGAAATATCCAGAGTTAGCACGGACCGGCTTGAACTTAGCTTTTTCAAGGACATTGGCAAAATTTTCAGCTTTATCACTCAACATTTTTCCCAAAGATTTGAGATAACAATTATCACTCTTAATCGGATCATTATAAAGGACAATTTCATCTTCTAGACTTCGAGCCAAAGCTTCCTAAAACAAGTCAAGTTCAAAGTTCAGTTTTTTCTATTTACTTGTATTGGAGTGGGAGATGAATTGATAATATTTTGCTGTAACATTTGCATAGCATATATAAAATTTGCAGGTCCAATAGTCCAACCTGTTTTCCAACCAGTAGTACTGAATGTTTTACCACCACTACCTATGGTAAGTGTTCTGCTCCACATTCCAGGAAGACTAGCTTTAAAAGTTTCATAATTTACACTTATGACTTACCAATCTTGATGTGAGGGTCTTGGAATGAAATCCATTCGTAGACTTCGTCAGCAATCACTATGAGATCATGTTTGATAGCAAACTGAGATATTTCTTCAAGTTCTTTTTTGCTAAAAACTTTACCCAAAGGGTTGTGAGGCGTATTGAGAACGATAAGCTTTGTTTTTGGAGTTACAACAGCTTCGAGTTCATTCATGTCCAAGACCCAGTCATTGCTAACAAGATGGCCATCGCCTAGATTCTTGAAAAAATAGATCAAAAGAATTGAAACAGATTACTTTAGGCCTTAACTGGACATAAACAGGCACGCCTTTGTTTACTTCTATCATTGGTGCATAACAATCGAAAGCAGGTTCCATAATGATACATTCATCTCCAGGATCAACAAGAGCATTAAAAATAAGATAAAGAGATCCGTAAGCTCCCACAGAAATTATTACATTTGTCATAGGATCAAGCTCCATGCTTTTACTGAACGTATTCTCTATTTCCGACGCTTGACATTGAAACATTGGAGTATAAAGCTTTGCTAGAGCATTGACAAGTCGAGCATGTCCCTAATTTATTAATTATAATTGAATCTACCATACTACGACTATATTGCTGAAGTAAAGGAGATGAATTTTTAGAGGCTATGTCATTCATGTGTTTAAGAACATTTTCAGGAGGATGAAAGTCTGGAAATCCCTTAAAAATAACTTGAATTCATTACTTGTCCCAAATTCACTGTTTTGTATTTACTTAGAATGTTGTTTATTTTTACCCTGAATAAATTATTAACTTGATTAGTAAAATACTTACCAAATAGTCTCTTTAATGTTATCAATTTTTGACGAAACTTTCATGCAACTATTTTTTCTTTTATCAGCCATTGTATGAATTCGACTCAGGCAGTCTTTGTGGAATGTGCTTTTCAGAGAATATCTGATTGAGTTCGAAACTTTGCTCAAGTCCATTTAAACAAAATGAAATCATCATTAATCTTTGATTAGTTTACCGAAATTTATATAAATTAAATTCGAACAGGGCACAATTCGCAACTTCTGAAGTTCAGAAAAAGTATATAAAAATGCGTATTATTATAGAAAATAAAATCAACTCTTATAGGTAGATTCGGTTAAATTAGACAATAGTTACCCTCTCTTATTTCTCTCCAAGTTTACTTGGAATCGTTTTGTTCTTTTATTATCGATGACATGAAAACTCACCGCAAGAGATGCGTTTTCACTCCATCGATGTTAAAAAGCCCTTAGTCTCTTTGTCATTGAGAAAAATTACTGCAGAACAAGAGGGGCAAATGTTCTATAGAGTAGTGGATTCAACCCTCTGATTCAGTAGTTAATCTTTAAATGTAATTTATCATTGATAATTTATGAATGTTAAATTAGCTAGAAATAAACATTTTCTTTCCTACTGAATTAGAATAGCCAACATCGTTAACAAATATACTGTCTTCAAAAAATTTATTAAAATATGAGATAAAATTCTATATCATCAAAGAGCCTTTTTCAATTTCTTTATTCGGATCTTGAAATTTTCGCATCTGAAGGCGTCTATTAATTAAATTGAGAATTTTATTAAAAAAAAGAAAAATTGAACTAGTAACACTAACTTGTCTGATTTGTTTGTACAAATGTTTTTCAATAAAGCGTGACAAAGATCTGCCTTGCTCTCACCAGGATTTAGATATACATGAAGATAATTACAACTCTCGTCACCTTTGGGACATTTATTTCTATGATCTAGGCCACAAATAGCCATTTTCCAACCATGCTTAAGGATTACCAACTCTGGTATTATTAAAGCACCAACATAAGTTTTATGTTTGAGCCCATGGTATCCAAGTTCTGCTGAAGTCAAATTGGGAAATTCCAAATAAACATTTGCGTAAAGATGCGGTTTTAAATTCTTGCAAGTTCTCATTCCTAAAAGAGGGCCATACTTTTTAGAAATAAACCGAAAAACATCATGATAGAAATCTTCATAGTCAGGAAATTCTTCACGAACTTGAGGATTGTAGATTCCTTTAAGAATAAGGATTATTTTAGATTCTTCTGGAATATCTTGTTGGCATACGTTAAACTTCATCAGATCGTTATCATAAAAGCTGGGATGGAATTTTTCACAGCTAGAATTCAAAATAATCAATTGAGTTACTAACTTTGAACCATACTGACAAGAGCCAGTTTTGATGAAAAAACTGCAAATTCCCTTTAAAAGCTTTTGAGGGTCTAGAATAGGATTAGAAGTTTCTGGATCGTATAATGACAGCTAAAGGGAAAGAGAAAAATGAGAGTTAAGGCCGATAAATTATCAAGCTATTGGAGATAAATCTTTTATCATAAAAATAAATATAAAAAGGATACAATATATAGTTATGAACCTTTTTGGAAAAATTTGTAAATTTCCTTGAGAGATGCTGCATCCAAATACTAAGACGTTGATCATGAATTTTCTTATTCCAGTTAGACAGGTTCTCGTGATGCAACTCAAGTTCATTCAACTTTTTCTGAAATTCATTTTCATAGTTTTGATATATGAGTTTCATATTCTCTCTAAAAATATGATTAATTAAAGGTTACTGTTCCTTAATAATGTTAATTTCCCTTAAATTTGCTAGACATAATTCTTTTAGTGGCATAACTGGTTCCATTTTGTATTTAAGAGAGGCCTCAAGTTGTCTTTTCTTACGTCTTTTAGAATACTGAAGAAATCTCTTGCGCTGAAAATGATTCATATCATCTTTTTAAAATTTAGTCAAATAAATTATTTGAAATTTTTTAAATTTAGACCAACTAAAACCTTGACATAAGGATTTATAACTGGAAAACTTTTGTTTTAATATTTTATATTTCTATTCGCTTTAAATCGCGGCTAATTTGATCACAATAGTTAAGCTTTAAAAATTAAGCATGAGTGAAGCCAACAATGCCGACAAACCTGCTGGAGATAAAGACGCTGGAAATGAACATCTTAATTTAAGAGTCCAAAGTCAGGAAGGAACAACCATCCATTTTAAGATTAAAAAATCTACTCCTCTCAAAAAACTTATGTCAGCTTATTGTACTCGTATGGGAATGAAAAATGTTGGCGTCAGATTCATTTATGAAGGTGATACAATCGAGGACACTGATACTCCCCTAAGTCTTAATATGACTGATGAGGATACCATCGAAGTCTTCCAAGTCCAAACTGGTGGATACTAACAATTACTCAATCATCAAATTTTTTGTATATAAAGAGGGTTAATCTGAAAATCCATTTATATTGAATTTAAAGAGAATAAATTTTTACCAAGAACTATAAAATCGTGTTTCATAAAATTTTTTTAACGAATGGAATATCCCATGTCTAATATTAACCTAAGTAAATAATACTAACTGCTTATTGGACGCAATACCTATTGATTTATTGATGCCTCCAAATTTAAAACAAAAATAATGAATTTTGATTTTTAATTGAACAAAATTTTGTTTGATCAAATTCTGTTTGCTATTTTTATTATTCAAATTTAAAGCTTAAAATATAACTCGATGGACATATTTGAGTAAATTTGCCAATACAAACTCATTTTACCGCCTTGAAATAATTCAGATTCCTACAAAATACTAATTTAGTATTACCTACTTAAATAGATATCAATGCTGCTTTAAAAAAATGTTCAGAAAAATTAATTCTGAATCAGAATTTCTGAAAAGATCCTCGAAAAGATACAATTTGAATTTATCAAAATTCATAAGTTGAAACGTAATTTTTAATAGCCTTTTTGAAGATTATTTCAAAAATTTAATCACAATTGTTTCATCATTATTTGAGGTGAAAATTTCATCTGGCAAACTGCTACATGTAGATTATATTATATTAATTGTTATAATAATTATAATAAGCTAACTACTTTCAAGTAAAAACAATAATATATTTTAGAATTAATTCTTACATATGATACTTTTATCATCAACATATGTTGGTAATATTTATCAAGATTTTCCTTACCCATGGTTGAATGATAAAAAATCCATTGGAGATGAGATTTATTCTATTTCTGGAGGGAAAAAGATAAGTACAACAGATGTCCCATTTGAAATCATTCTCCATTTTTTACCTGATGTTTTCTCTTTCTTCTCAAGAAAAATCCATTTACTTTTCTGCATTTCGGGCTGTTTTTTCCATTTATTCAAGAAAAATATATGACAGTAAATTTCGAAGCATTATTTATTGTTTCATTTTTACTACATTTCAGCTTTTTCTTTATCTATCCGAAAAACAAATTTCAGCCAAAAATAATAACCGTTTTTATTACAGTTGCATCGTCTGAAATATTTTCTCATTTTAAGCTGTCAATTCGTAGAATTACTCTTCATCTCAAGGTATCACTTTACGTTCAAAAGTGAACAATGTATTGGAGAAAACTTGAATGCTACAGTAAAAGAGAAGAAAAAAAATAAAACTGGAATAAACAGAGAATTTCAACGCAAAGTTGGAAATAGTGAAAATTCAAAATTCAATTCGAAAATAATTTTGACTATAATTTCATATTCAAGAATAAACGAATGAATTCGATCCTCTCAACAATATATTCTGATAGCGAATGGCCTGATTTAATTTTTTTTTGCCTGATAGATTCGGTTTTAATAGAAGATGATTATCTTCATTATATAATGAAACGTTAAAATATCTTTTCATCTCAAGGAATAATAAAAATTTTTTATTAAAAATAAATTTTAAGAGTTTAAATTCCCACCAAAGACATTTCAATTGATTCTTAAGATTGTGAACCACAAAATAATAAAACCCAAAACTACGAAAATTAACCTATTCTAAAAACAAAAAATGCTGATGCCGATATCAGCACGTCAGCTGATTTATAAAAAACGATATCAACTGACTGCTGACGAGAGAATTAGGTCTAAATCCCTAACTTCATACAAAAACCTAGAATGATTGAATAGAATGAAAATCGGGCTTCTAGGCATTGTTAATTAATCAACTAAATTGATTCAATTTATTATTAAAATTTCAGAAATTCCTATATATATATATATATATATATATATATATATATATTCCTAATACTTTTGTATATACTTTTAAACAAATGATAAATTTTTCATTTATGTTTTGTTTAAAATCCTTGCTCAATCTGTCAGCATAAATAATGTTATTAAATATTTAGGCTATTAGTGAGTAGATCAGCATCAGCATTTCGCCGATGTCTACCACAAATAATAAAACCCAAAATTACGAAAATTTACCTTTTCTTGAGAATCACGTGTTTCTCTAAACTTTTATGGCCAAATTAAATTTTCCTTTCTAATTATCTGAATTAAATCTTTGAAAAGTTGGAAAATTTTAATTTTTTTTGGAATAGAAGTTTTTATTAAATATGGATATTTACAGTCATTTATAAAAAGTAATTTTTAAACATGTTATGATTCTCTGGAATATATGTAAATAGGAATTGGCAGGTTGCTTTTATATTTACAAATTTATGATTGGATAGTTCTATTTTGAATCTGGTCCTTAGTTGGAGGGTGTTTTGGAGAAGGATTGTGTAGCCTCTGTTATTTCTAGTTTCATATCTCCTCAGGCGTGGGTTCATAGTATTCTTATCAAGTACCAGCGATGCAGCAATTCTTCTTAACCAAATAGGATAGAGTGAAGCTTCGGTTAGAGATTCTCTGTAACTTTCCATGCCAAAGCATGATTTGAGAAATCTGTATTGAATTCTTTCAATCTTTTTAGTAGATTCGATTGTTATTCCCATTATTAGAGCGGCACAGTAGTCAAATTAAGATAAAATGAAGCTTTTATATACAATTAGTTTCAGTTTCGAGCATGTTATGAATCTTGTTATCAGGTAGCTGAGATTGAGAATTAATTGAGTTCTTAGAGCGCTTGGCTGACTGACGTATGAGGTGGTTAAACAGTGAGGAGTTAAAAACTGGATTAAAAATATGGCTCTCCATGCCAAGGTATAAGTGAATGAACCGTGAAAAACACGTTACGTAGTGCATCGATTCAGTGTTATAATTGGTATTAGATGATCCATTGTCAAATATTAACACGTGGTGATCGGATTCGCCGGTAATAATGGTATCCGTACAAGAGAGGTCCGAGATATTGGTAAACAATAGATCTAGGTAACTGGATGGATTAGATCTAGAGGGTTTGGTGACTTTTTGAGTGAGATTCAGGCAGGAAGAGAGTTCAAAAAGTGGACAATTGAAGTCAATCCAAATTAAATTTTCCTTTCTAATTATCTGAATTAAATCTTTGAAAAATTGGAAAATTTTAATTTGGTGTCCGAATCAGTGAAAAATGATCTAGAATTAGTTTTATAATAAAATTTATTAAAACTACGTCGTACCACTGAAGAAGGCGTGTGAAGACAATCACCGTCGAAACGTTTGGATGACCATGGCTGAGAATTCTGATATTGACCTAAGTTTTAATAAATTTTATTATTTAATTTGGTGTATTTTCGAATTTGTAGAAAAAGTAATTGAAAAACAACCTTTGTTTTAAAATAATAAATTTTAAGTTTATGAACTTGAATAATATTGGTGATTCTGAAAATTTGCTTTAAAAATTTGATGAGATAATTTTATTGAAGAGTTTTTTCATTAATTTACACAACTTCTGACGGTCTTTTGATTTCTCTCAACAAAAATTTTTCTTATCGTCCACAGATCGATATTTCTCACAATTTTCAAGATCTCCAAAACTTTTAATAATGGACATCAACAGTGAAGAGAAAAATGACAAAGCTCATATAGGCCAGGGTAATTAAAGATTATAAGAGTAATTTTTCTGAACACACAGGTTTTGTTTAAAGTGATTGATGAAGAATTTCTCCTTCACCCACAAATCCGTGCTGTCATAATCTGCATTTTTATACAATTGAAACTTCATGGTTCTCCTGTTCTATATGTCTGGTTACCACTGTATCCTTTTAGTGGTGATCGTTTGACCTGTTTGATAATTTCGCTAATCGTATGTCCTATATAAAAAATGCTTCGCAGTCATACTGGAATTTATAAATTTATCTTTTCTTTGGGTTTTTTTATATTAGAAATTAGATTCGATTTGTGTTCCTGTCTTTTCAATGGAAAATATTGAGATTTTCTAGCAAATTCCCCTCATCAGGTAGCTTTATCCTTTAGTTAGAAATTAAAACTTGGAATAATACAAATCACCATATATTGTCTAATTTAAATTTGTAATCTAATGTTTAGTAAACATTGTTTATGTTTTTAAATTAAAGAAAACGTTATTCTTGATACAGTATTGTACTTAAAAAAATTCGAAAAATGATAAGAGTTTCAGAATGTTTAGGATAAAAATTAATAAGAACAGTAGGACAAATAATATGGTCATTTCTTGTTGTCTAAATGAAAAGAAAAATACACACAATCCATTAAGAATACGTTTAGATAAATGTATGTTCAATGAACAATGTTCATTATAAAAGCATTATATTGCATACCTGGTAAGAAATGATAAGTCACATATTCTCTCCCTATTTGACAATGAAGTACAAAGGATTTCAGAGATGGAGATGTAGCCACAAGAATGTATGTACTCCATATTATTTTGGGTAAATACAAATGACACAAGAGGAAATAACCACACTTATTGTCCTTCTTTCCCCAAACAAGTGATAAATACATTATGTAAGTATAGGCTTTTTTGACTAATGTATCATTCCACTTACTCAGATTTCATGCAATACGTGGGCAGCACTGTCTCACCTCAGCGTCATCTCATTTATCAAAAAGATAAGCAGGACAGAGTGTATGCATTCCTTAACCTTTTTTAAAGATGATGTTGATTTTGGTTTATAAGATTAAAATGAATGAACTCTCTTTCAATTTTTAAGAGCGAGAAACAAGACTTGAACACTCTTTATTGAACAAGCTTCAATTATAATAACGGAAACGATAACTTACGAAATTCCTTTAGTGAAAAACGATTTGAAATTCTATAGAAATTTTACGAAATAGAAATCTGAAAAAGTATCATTGACTAAATTATTATATAAAACGAGTTGATTTGGAGCATTGATAACGATGACTGTGATAATTTTCCCTTTTATAAAGGAGTTCTATAAGGAATGCCTTGGCATGTTCTCAATTATCCAATCTGGCCAAGAAGAAGCCTCTTCAATAATGAAATCAATCTCGGAAATTACCTATAATACGATAAATCAAAGGAAGCATTTGATTCTACTCAAAAATATATACTCTTAACCTTACAAGCAGGATTCAGATAAGAAAATTCATAATATTCCCTCAACGAATATTAAATCAACTATTGAATACCTCAATTATTTCGTCCCTGATAATTATAGATAAATTTATATTAATTTTTTAATTCTTTCAAATAAAATAAATATAATCCAAAAAGCCGTTAGATTTTAAAATTTTGTGAAAGTAATGAAATCCCCTGTAATTTTATTCAAATAATCTTTGTGATATTTCAAAATCATTCCATCATGTCTTGCTGAGTTGAATTCTTTTAAATGAAACTTGAATGAGATGAATAAAATTAATATCAACTCCATGGAGTAAAAAAAGTCTTTAGATTGACTTGTAACGTTACGAATGTGAAACTGAAAGAAAAAAATTTCAGAGAGTTTCATTAGTTTCTCAAAAAACTCTTTATAGATTCATTCCATTAGTTTTTTTCTTAATTTTTTTAAGAACTTTGAATTTATCAGTGAATCCCTGAATCCTCTTCTTGACTTTTTTCGCCATTCATTATTTTCCAGCTTTTCTAGAAAAACAACATTTTAGAATCTAAAATCATTTTATTTAGATTCAAACAAATGATGAATTGATATCAAAAATTTATTTTTCTTTATCCGTCAACTATCTATTTCGCTATGGCCAAAAAACCAAAAAATGCTAATTTTGAGTATCTCAATGAACTTAATTGATATTATTGGTATGAAAACATAGGAATCCGAAATTGATTTTATTTTGATTGAAAAGAGCGTTAAATTTCGCATTAATTGATGGGTAATAGGCGAATTTAGCACTCTCGCAAAGGTTTTTAAAACGCGCGTCAAGTTAGAAAAAATTGAAAAATCCTTTAAAAAATACATATTTTTCGAGTGTTTTTCTTCTTTTTTGCATGTAGATTTAATAAAACTTGAAATTTTAAAAAGCATTCCAATGTAAAATTTAATAATTACTTTTTACTCTTTAATTAAGTAGCCTCATCAAATTTATTTTACACATTGACAACACGGAAAGAACACGTCTTTCTCTCAAACAAAAAATAGAAGTTATTCGACAAATTGATGATGGCAAATCAATCTTAGAGGTTTCTTTGGATTTTAACTGCTCGAAAAGCCTTGTTTAAAAGATACATCATAACAAGAATGCTCTTCTTGGCAGTATGAAAACACAAAATATATGTTCAAGACGATCTTCGACAAGAAACTGTTACCAAGATATCGAAAAAAAAATTATTGAGATTCTTAAGAAAAAGTCCCATCAAATAACAAGAAAAATAGATTTAGAAGTAGCAGAAAAACTCATTTCTGAAGAAGAGTCAATGCTAGTTCTTTCAGAAAATTGGTATAGAAGATTATATTCACGCTACAAATCTGAGATAAATATTAAAAAGGGGTATTTGCAAAATTGATGACTTGGACCTTCCCATTTGCAGATATGGTGACAGTGGTTTGATGCAAATACCCCTATTAAAAAATGTGCCAGCAACCTTAACTTAGATAGAAAAAGAAAAATACAGAAAAAATAAATGGGGAACATTCGATAAATGATATCATTGTTGTAGAAAAGATTTCAACCAAAACATATAATCGCCTTAAGGAAAATCAAACAGTCTTTTGCGATCCAATATTCAAATTTTAATTTTAGGTTTCTGGGAAATAAGGAATTTGTTTATTTGGCTACTTGTAAAAACTTGGATTTTATTTTGGCCTAAGATAGGTCAGTTCTTATTTTTAACTTATTGTCTTTAATTTTAGCATATCTAGAGGTATCAGTTTTCTCAGATTCTAGTATTCTCAGTAAATCAACGTTCTATAATAGTGTATAAAATAATCAGCCAAGTTTGAGCCTGTCATTTATTCGGTACAGACAATATTTATAGTGTGATAATATTTGACTGATTTTTTATCGTGAAATCAGAGAAATAATGAAAAATCTCTTGCCTTTTTATAGCAGTAATCTCAGTGAGCATGGATAGTGTGAAAGAAACAAAGCTATAAAAGATATCAAAATGTAATTCAATACATTTAATTACTCAATTCTCACACACACCCCTCTAATCATTGTCAACCTGGATTTGATGAAATATTAGATTTCATCCTTTAAAAAATTCCACGGGGAATCTCTTTAAAGCTGTCATGGAAATCCAAGTGTATTTTTCGAATCATAAAATTTTTGTTCATGTGGGACTGCTTAGCATTTCCATGTGTAGCAATACTAATTCAAGTCAATCTATTTATTTATATACTGCATCTTTGTACAGTATATCATTCATCTTTAGTGTATTGTATACTAGTAGAATATAGAGTGTATTATTATTTGAAGATGATTACAAAAAATCTTTTAAGCATCCTCCCCCGTGTATTCTGTATGTATACAGGATATATATTTACGTGTCTGTTAATATTTATATAACGTATCGATAAGAAAATATGTCTCTCTTATCAGAGATGCTTTGGCAGAAAAATTTCATTGGCCTTTAGTGATAATTCTTCTTTTCAAGCTTATTTTAACGTGAACATTTTTGCGCTCTTTTTTATTGAAACAAGAAAGAGCAGAATAACACAAGAGACAAATGAAACTGGGTGAGTATTTTTGTAAATTGAAATTTTAAGTTCTAGATAAGATTCTTTTAATAATTATTCCCTATTGACAAAGTTAATTTTTTATAATAAATCTAATTGACATGAAGATGAGAATTTACTATTTTTACAAAAAACTCGATATTTTTCTTCGGATTCACATAAAAAAATAATTTTTTGAATTCTATATGGAATAATCTAATAAGTTGTTGATATTTGGAAAAATTCAATCTGATCAAAATTAAGCCAATTTTTGGATTTCGAAAATGCACGAAATATCCACTTTTTCAACTTTCGATGATTCGAAGCAGTTAAGTGATAATATTTGAGATCAACATTAGACAAATAATTCGAATTTAGCAATAGAGATAGCGAAGAAAAAGTTTAACTTTGGATAATTTGACTTCGTGATAATCGAAAAATTCAAATGATTCGATTTCCCATAGTAATGACGAACTTCAGTGTACTTCTACAGGTGAATTCAAATTCTTCATTCAATGTTGATCCCAAATATTATCACTTAACTGCTTCGAATTATCGAAATCGATAAAAATTCTGGGTTCAAAAGTTGAAAAAGTGGAGATTTGGTACATTTTCGAAATTCAAAAGACGGTCTAATTTTGGTCAGATTGAATTTTTTTCAGAATTTTTTTTCGAATATCAACAACTTATTAGCTCATTCCGTTTTAGAATTCAAAAATTATTTTTTTCTGTGAATCCAGAGAAAAACCTCGAGATATTTTGTAAAAATAGTAAATTCTCATCTTCATGTCAACTAGCTTTATGAGGATGGAAATTTATGATGCTTACAAAATTCTCAATTTTTTGCTCCAGGAAATCGAATTTGATCAAGATTTTTTGTAATCTAGATCATAAACCCCTCTTTCACGATATGAAGAAAAATAGAGTAAAATTTCCATATTTTGAACTTTGAGTTGAAAAAATTTGCCTATATCAAAGAGTGATCGAAATTTGATTTTCAGAATCCCAATTAGACAAGAAAACGAATTACCACCATAAAACTTTTGATAAATTCATCATTTTTCAGGGATCTTGAATCCTCTAAATTCCGTCGATTTTTAAGTAGGGAAAAGGTTCAAGAAATCAAATTTCAATTTTCACACGATGATGGGGTTATTCTCAAAATCTGGTTAAGCAAATTCGATTCCTTTGTCTAATCGTGATTTAATGTGAAGTTCAAAAAATGTGAATTTGAGATTTGAGATATGCCATAATTTTCGTAAATATTTAATTTTACAAATTCTTTTGTCTTCATATCGTGAGAGTTGGTACCATAATCCAGATTCCAAAGAATCTTGATCAAATTCGAAATCTTGATGAAAAATTGAGATTTTCGTAAAAATCATAAATTCCCATTTTCATTTTGACTGACCCTAAATTGGGTAAATGACCAGAAAGATTGAATATTGATTATGTTGTTAGGGTTTTTTTCTTATAGAGAAAAGAGTTTTTCGAGCCGAGACCTGATTTAGGATCTTCAGATGAGTACAAATGATAGAAAGCTATATATTCTAAGACCTATTTGAAGAGTTAGAAAATAAATATATTAGAGTCAAATGTACATCTCTTAAGCATCATCAGTGGCAATACTTTATTATGACCAGGCATTTCAGACACTGTCTAGACGCGAAGCTTCAATTTCAAAGTTTTCAATAAAAAAATGCAAGGGATGACAGCATAGATATATTGGTAAAGGAGTAATTTTTCATAGATATAAAGTTGGGAATCTATGATTTTTACGAAAACCTCGATTTTCCATCAAAAACATTCGAATGTGTAAAAGATTTTTGGGAATCCTACTCAAGATTTTTTCGAGCTTTGAAATCAAATTTTTTTATTGATTTCTGAGTGGGAGTGTGACCAAAAGATGTTTTTTAAATAAAAGAAAGAAATCAAATATGCTTAGTCTGTTCTAATGCTTCACCTCATTATCGTTTGGGAGCTGAAGTTGGAATTTTTGATCATTGCCACTACTTGAAAAACGATGGAATTTCTACAAATCGAAATCTCTCGAAAATGGTGAATCTTTCAAAATTTATTGGCGATGTTTGGCTCTCTTGTCTTCTTGTGATCCTGAAAATCTTTTGGTCACACTCCCACTTAGAATCAATAAAAATTTTGAGCTTAAAGCTCGAAAAAATGAGATTTTGGCGCCAAATCGAAATTCGAAAAATGAGCATATTTTTCATAAAAATAATTTTTTTTCTTCAAATCCAAAAAGTGCGCATCAATTATCAGGAAATGACCTTTTGGCGGTTTGAGGACTATTTTCATTTATATCTCTTGACCATAAATAAATTTTAGGCGATAAATAAAATTGGAAGCAATATCCTCTTTATAGGACCCTAAAATTTTTGCAACGACCCAAATTGGGACTTGATGGAAAATATCAAGGACAAATTGGAATTTATTTTCTGATTTGTGTAATAAAATGGATCTATTAACAGTTTTTGAGCTTGGAATTCCTATGCATATTTCGTATGGTGGTGTAGCTCCTATCTTTGGGATTTTAAAAATTAATTGCACTGAATAAGGGCTTGCAGAAGCTACATTTGGAGACCAATGAAATGAAAAACCTCAGGCATGGTAATGAGGTGAGATTAACGTGTGACTTTATTTGATAATGTGAAATCAACATCGATATTAAAAGAGAAGTTTAAATCTGGTATTCCTCAAGCTACTTTAGAGTAGATTGGTAAATAATAAATTAAGTTTTTACTTTTTGGGTGTTTATTCAGTTTATCCTTTTTGATGCAATCATTCTTTCTCTTGGACGAAATTTTGCAAAATTTCTTAAACCACCCTTCGATATGAAAAAACTAATCTTCAAGTATTTAAATATAATCCCACCAAATTTCGCTTCAAAATACCTTTTCATGATAAATTGTGAATTTTTAAATTTAAAACGTTTTTTTATTGTTTCATATAATTTTAACTTGAATTCACATTATTTCTTTACATAAAGTTGTAAAAGTGACTTAAATCATATTAAAATAGTTTTTTCAATAGCTCAAAACGAAATTTCTCTAATTTTTCATGAATATTTTTGATCAGTCAAAAAACGTTTTAAACTTAAAAAATTTCACAATTTTGTTTATCTTAATCTAGAAGCATGGAAAGGTATTTTGAAGCGAAATTTGGTGGGATTATATACTTGAAGATTAGTTTTTTCATATCGATGGGTGATTTAAGTAATTTTAAGTATATAATCTGCATTCAACCTATAAAATTTTTGTCAACAAAAGTTGAATCGGATATCATCATGGTCAAATAGTTACATTAGACTCAATTAGTATATTCTATTGATCCAGATTTGAAATCCCTAATCAAAATATATTAATTATTTTCCGTTCGAGCTAAAAGGCCAATTTGAAAAAATACTTTCTCTTTTTAAAAAATTTCATTCGGTTATTAAACAGGAAATTTTCCATGAATCCAGATTTTTGGGGATGCTTTTCTGAAAAACAAATTTTCGAGTCGGGGCATTTTCCTCTTCATGATAAGATTGCGTAGTTAAAGATTTAGATACTAATGAAATAACACAGAAATTCAACAGGATTTCAATAATCACGTAAAATTTATTGAAAGTTTATGATGCTATAATGCATTTTCGAGATATGTTTGTCAATACGTAATAATGCTTATTATTGGAAATGTTAGAATTTCAGCCCACCCTAGTACCCATCATTTGAACCTATGAAATATTCTTTTCCTTTGTTTATCATAAAATTGGCCACCAATTTTAATTTAATTGCCCATACATTATTGTATTTATTGAATAATAATTTACTTGAAGACTCATTTTCCCATCCATGTAATTTTTCGTCCATATATCAAATCATTCAAAACTGTATTTTAATGACTTGTTGGATAATGAAAGACGAGAAGGAAGCTAAACATGGCAAGAGATGCATTTCATGGCTATTTACATTGGGAAGAGAGAATTTCATAAATAAACACACACAGCATATAGGAAATCGTACATATCAATTGTAACAAAAAAATTGAAATTTGAGTTAAATTATGACCACCTGAAATCTTCTCTCGTCTTACAAGATGTACCTATGAGAATAAAATAAGTAAACTCTCAGGGTGGGAAGAAATAGGCTTTTAACTAGAATTATTTGACATTTCTAATGATTTTCAATAGTTATCTGTGTTAGTTATAGTTATTGACATAGAAAAATATGCAATAAAAATAAAAATTTTCCAAAATGACTAAAATTTGTTTTAGATACGAAAAAATTTTATTCAAGTATTTTAACATTGAAACCCCAAATTTCGCTCCAAAACATCTTTTTATTCTTTTATTACTAATAAGCTAAACCAAAATATGAAAATTTTCAAATAAAAAACGTTTTATAATCTTTTATTTCCACAATATTAATTCGAATTCACTTTAACTGAATCTTGAAAAATTGATTGTTTTTATTTTTTAATGAAAATAACAATTCTGATTAGTCAAAACATGTTTTAGATTAGAAAATTTTCATAATGCTCATTGCAGAAGCATGACAAGATACTTTTGAGCGAAATTTGGATAAAATAGATAATATATAGCGATTGCGAATTTCTGGGAAATATTTGAAAATTTACGTGAACTATTCAGAATATTTATATTTATGTAAATCTTAGTAAAGTGGGATTCAACCTATTATTGTAATTATTAATTGTTCAATTAGGTAGAGCGATTAATTTTACAACGATTAGTGCCAATTACTCAGAACTAGCAAAAAAAGTTTCCAAAGCCTCTTCCAGACGTGATAGTCAAGTACCATAACAAGAACAAAATAAACAAGAAGTGTCACTTTTATTTTGATCTGGTGATAAATAAACTAAATTATCCTGATCTGAAGTTTAATTACAGTTCTGGTCCAAAATTTACGTAAAACTTACCAAAATAATGATAATTATTAAAAATTACTCAAAGAATTGCCTGATCACAATCTATAGAAAGATCAGTATTCCCAATATTAGTCAACACCTGGTTCTATCTGAAAATTTTAGGAGTTTTTATGGAATCTAAAAAAACAAATAATAGTCTCAAAGAAATTTAACTACAATTAATTCAAATTTAAATTCGAAGATTGAATTTCTTCAGACTCATTTTAAAAAGTATAGATTTCCAAAAGATATGATAGCAAAAGAATGTAAATGGGCTTCTAAATCTTTATATTTCCGTGCTAATAAAATGTGTCGGAAGTGTTTTACATGTACATTGTATATTAAAGAGTTACAGATACAATAAAATGAAAAACATTCAAAAAAGATAATGAATTGAGTCGATTAAGTTAGATAAAGTTCATATTTTGTGTATGCACTGGAGGAATTTGTTACTAATAATGATTATTCTCATAAATTTTCTGGGTGAAACAGAATAGTTGACATGAGATAAGTAGGTGCAGGGATGAAAAATAAATTTCATTACCAGTTTATGTGATCACTCATCCAAATGCATTTGTAACACTGTTGAACTGCATGTTGTTCATTCTTGGATAGTACGCTAAGGGGTCAGTGAAACTTGACATCCTCTCGCGAAGTGTCGTATATGTGAGGAAATAATTATTTTAAATTCATTTTTATCCATGGGAGAATAAATTTAATTTTTTTCATTTCAACTTTACTATCAAATTCTTCTAATAATGAAGCTAGTTGTTATGAAGATTTACAATTTACAACAAAAAGGTCAATTTTTATCCTCTAATAGTCAGGAGAACGAATACTTATCGAGTCTCTGAATAAAATGAGCTGATTAAAATTTTAAAAATTCCGAGAAATATCAGAATTTTTATGATGATGATCGATTTTTTTGTCTTATTGTGATCTTAAAAATCAACTTTTGATCACTCTCTCACATTAAAATCAACAAAAATTTTCAACTCTAAGTTCAAAAAAAAGGGAATTTGGCGCTACTTCAAGATTTCAAATTTGCCGTATTTTCCTTAAAAATTGATTTTTTCTAAATTTTTTCCCCGTATACTGAAAGAGGGCCTCATGATCTAGATTCCAAAAAATCTCGATCAAATTCGATTTCTTGATGAAAAAAATAAGAATTTTGTAAAAATCATAAATTCCCATCTTCATATTAATTAGGTGTATATGTTACCGTGAGTTTAGGAAATCAGTGAGTGTTGGTAATTCACTAGTGTATGTTGGTAATCAGTGTGACTTTAGTGAATCTAGCTAATAAGCCCTTATTACCCAAACTCACTGAGAAGGTCAGTGAATTGTAGGAAATGTATGTCTGAGGGATTGATTTTCGAAAGAAAATTTTCAAAACGCAAAGATTCATCAAGTTCAAGCCCTCAATACGAAATTCTATTTATACCACAAATACAAATTTTATACACCTTTTATATTTTAATTCCCATTGGTTTTCTTAACCCTCGCCCTGGAAATGACAAAAATGACATAGGAAAATCAATACAAATGGGGTCCACAGTTACCCCATTTCCAGGGTAAGGGTTAAGGGTATTGTCACTTTTTCAATGAATTTACTTCATTCGAAACATAATCGGTTTAAAAATGGACGTCAAAGCCTGGCGATTAAAATTCGACGAATATCTAGAAGAAATAAAATTTACAAAATTATCATCTCTATTGTCAAAATTAGAAATAGACACCATGATCGACCGGATATTGCTTCTCAAAAGTAACTCATGCTCCAAAGTTCCACAGGATTTTAAGCTTCTCAAAAAATACGACTATTTAGAAGAAGAGGGAAAGAGGTTTCTTTTTGAACCAAGAAGTCTCGAAGTTTTGAACCAAGACCATTTGACTAAATTCGTGAACTGGTCTGATGGAATTCTTGATGTGCAGATGTCTAAAAACAACTCATTACATGCAGGAATAAAGATGACTCCATATGAAGCTGTTTTCGGAAGAAGAATGAAGACAGATCAAACTGCCCTTAAATCCAAGAGGAAAATTTGGGTGATGTGGACGATTTTGAAGAAATTAATCTTGATGATTATTTCGATGAATTTGAAGTTAAAATTGACACTGCTCGAAAAACCTGTTTGGAAAATCTCAAACTGCAGGAAAGAAAGATGATGGCAAATTCAGAGAAGACAAATTCATACTTTCAAGGTAGGAGACAACTGCAGAATTCAAATTCTTGACGTTGATAGAGGAAGGGGCGATTTCAAATCTATAATTGCTGTAATAACTGAGAGTAATGAACAAAATGGTCTTTACAAAGTACCCTGAATAAATTGGTAGCAGCTAATCAATTGGGGTTTCTGAAAAATTTTACGACATGTCTTGTGTCACAGAAAATGAGTGTTCATTAAGAGAGATAAATGCCAAGATTTTCCCTTGGAAATGGATAAGGAATATTCAAATGTAATTGTATTAGAAATTGTAAAACACTCACCTGTAAATGTAAAAAGAATCAAGTTTTATGTAACTCTAAATGCCATCATTCTCTTCCTTGTGGCAATAAATAGATTATTCATTTTTTCTTATTAATTTTAATCAATTGGTTGAGCTGATGAATTTACTGACCTTCTCAGTGAGTTTGGGTAATAAGGGCTTATTAGCTAGATTCACTAAAGTCACACTGATTACCAACATACACTAGTGAATTACCAACACTCACTGATTTCCCAAACTCACGGTAACATATATATGAGGCTCCACAATCACAGTTTTCTCCTTTCGCTTCATCAAATCCTTATGAATCAAACTAAATAATCTCTGAGTTCTTCAATTGTATGTTATTATAATGCTGATTGATGAGATCATTAAGTCTTCTTCTAATGTGATTACTAAACCTATCCCTTTTTAAGTTGAGCTTCATAAAAATAGTTGTTCTCTTTTAGAATAACTAAACTTGTCTACTCAACATATCAAGCAGTTTGTTTATCAAAAAATTAGAAACCTCGGAGAATAAAATGTGCTTCGTTAAATGTAGCTAAGAAAACTGATCAAAAATACATTTTGTACTCAATTCTTCCATTTAAGAAAATTTTCATCGAACCTTTCTTTGCAAAATTGAAAAATGAATTATTGTTTTTAAATCTTTTAGGATTTTTACAATCTAAAATCTCTCTTAAGGAAAATTATAAAGCTATAATTTATAGCCTAAATTTTTTATTATTTTCTGTTATTTAATTTAATTTCAGAAATTCTCACTGATCAGAAGAAATAAGCGCGTACAAGATGTAAAAACAGAAATCTTTTGGCTTAAATAAACATGATTTTCATTCACTTGAATAAACAACAAGTAATTTTCGAACATTTATTCATAGATTCCAATGTCAAATGTATATCAGGTAGTTGTTACATAATACTGACAAAATTCTCTATTAAACTAGTAATACACTGAGACCTTCTGGTATGAAACAAGATTCTTTTTTCATCTAAACAATCCACCCTCTTTAATATTCATCTGGAAAGAAGGTGGACTCAAAATGTTTTCTTTGAAATTTGAGATCACTCCAATTTGAAATTGATCTTGGATTATTGAAAATATTTTAAATTTTATGTTTGGTCAAATCTTGAAAGCTGCAAGATAACCTCAAAAATTTACAAAATATTAGTTTTTGGCTGTTTTATCTCCTATCTGGAGAATCTCTAATGTATTGTATATAGATAAATCTTTGGTAAAATAAATCTCTTTCAGCGTAAGCGCGTTATGAATATAACACATGTTTGTATGTATTCAAAAAAGTTACATCAAATGTATATCACAATAGACTGGCAATATATTAAAGGTCTATCATGCAACACATCCACATAGACATTTGGATGTATATTATACATTGTATAACCCAATTTCATTTTACATGTCATGTAATAGATTTCAAATATCTTACTTACATATAGACAGCCTATTAACATCAAATGAGAAATTAAGTGACCAAGACACGACTGGACAAGGTGATGGGGTGCCGAAACTAATAGAATTAAATAACAGGTACCCTATTATCAGTAATAATTTTGACAAAACCAGTGGTAGTGCTAGAGGTCTTTCCAATTCAAATCAAGCAAGTGCTGTTAGAAGAAAATTAATCTTTGACATAATCAAAAAAGCAAAGGTGAGTATTGATAAAATTATCAAATAGATTTTCTTGTAAACTCTCGGCTAAACTAACTTTTGAAAATATTATTGAATTGCTCACAGGATAAACCGTTAATGATAATAATTTCTTGTATAAAAACTACTGACCTATTTTTTTCCGTGTGAATGACCGAATTTTTAGAGATGTCTATTCTCAATTGATTTTTTTATCTTCACAATACAGAACTTCATGTTTCTTTCAAGTACAAAAAAGCATCAAATTAAGAGATTGTGTTCATCAAATCGAAATAAAAAAATCTAAAAATTATTCGAATTAGTGTTTGTATCGAATTTTAACTCTGAAAGTTGGAACAATCTGCAAAAAATTCTCTGGTTTAGAAATTATTCTCGATGATATCTCTTGAATTTGAGATACTTTTTCAAAAGTTAAAAATTAAAGTCTCTTTTGGCTTGGCTTTTCTGTAGATTATTTCCATCTTTAGTGAGAACACAATATTTCTCGAAATCCACACGATAAAAAAATTTCAATTATTATTTCGATTTGATGAACATACAGTACAAATCTCAATAAGTATACATTAAAAAAGGTTATTTTCTAGACTATGTAACTACTGATATGGAGCTGGAGATAATTCCAATTTTTTTTCATTATAAATTATGATAGCATGGTAATTTTTCTAACTTTTGGCTGGAAGAATTTCTATATTATCAAAAATAAACAAGAAATCAATTGTGATCAGATGGCCATTTTTTCATTTTAAAATCAGCTCAAAGTTTGAAAATATTCAAATCATAAAAGATCTAGTTTTCAGAAAATCCAACTTCATATTAACAAAATTTAAATTTTTCACCAGATTTGAAGATATCAAGTTATCATTACCCAATATTCTTTTAAATCTTGTTTATCGTTACATGTGAGAAATATTTGGCATATATAAGAATGTAATTTCATCAAATTTTTAAACCTCATCGACATTTAAAAGTACCGATTTTTATGTACTTGGAACAGTCGGACTGAAACCGATTCATTTAATCTTTATCTTTTCTACAATTTCGATACTTTAAATTTTACATGGATGACCCTAGACTGTTTATAAGTTTAAAGACAAGCTCCTTCTTAGTTATGTTGAGAATGGAAGAAAAAAATTTCTTGTGAAAAAATAACGCTTCTAAACTTGATTTCAGTACTATATCCTACAAAAAAAATTTGGAATTGAGATGAGAAAAAAATCTGAAAATTTTCCCTGATAGTCAGAAAGTGCCAAACTGATGGAAATTGGGCTAATTTGTAAATAAGAATTCCTCTTCTTAAACGTTTCTGTGATTTGTCTATCGTTAAAAATTTTAATTCTCTTTAGAAATATCCAAGTGATAAAAGATTGGTACAAAGTTCAATACCGTCTAATAACGAGTGTCATATTTGTAAAAAGGTTTGCAAGTCGACAACATCTCTTCAGCGCCATTTGAAACAACATACGACAAGTAGCGAGTTCGGAGGCTTCTCTTGTCCAATTTGTGAAAAAACCTTTCAGGTTGAATCGGGTCTTAAGCAACATATGCATATTCATTGTACTTATAAGCCACATATCTGTAATTATTGTCACAAGGCTTATACACAATACAGTAATCTCTGTCGTCATAAAAGGATGCAACCGAAATGCTATGCAAATTCACTCATAAACAATAGTCCCCCATGTGAAAGTTCCATTAAAGAGACATCATCAATTCAGGATGGACTAAACTCAATTAACGAGAAAATTCGTAGACATTCTAGTGATATTGAGGTGTCATCAAAAATTTCAAATGAAACAATCAGTAATAACTTTACCAGTTTAATCATGGAAAATATTTTTGAAAATCTGTTTACTGGCAGAATTCTTGCACAGGAAAACTTGAAACAAGCAGTCTCAAAAATTACAAATTCTAACAGTGAGTTTTTCTTCTAACTGAATTGATAGTAAAACAACTCACCCAACAAACCCTAAAGATAAACTTGAGTTAAAAAACAGGGTTTTTCTCTCGATAAAGTTTCAGCTGAAAACTTGCTTGCTATCAATGTGGATAGATTCATAAAAAGTCAGAAAGAGTCCAATGAGAGTTGATTTTGGTCTAAAATTCAATGCAATTTTCTGATCCAAGATCTCTTAATAACGGAGTGTCATTAACTATCGAACTGGTGCGAGTTCATAATTCGGAAAAGATTTATCTTTTTCCTAAGATAAAGATAATTGAGTTTTTTTGTAAGAATCATATATTTTCATGTCAGCCTTAGATTAAAGATAATCTTTTCTTGAGTAACTTAAAAATGTAGAAAGTTCCAAGTTTGTCTTTGTAGAACATTTAAATAAATAAGAAAGGATGCCGAGAAAATTTTTGAGGAATAAGCGCTTTATTTCAGGCATACTCTTCAGCCTCTTACATGCCAAATATATAGTAAAAACAAAGAAAAATATAAATAAATCTGATTGGCTCTCATACTGATCAGGGTTGGAGGGCATTTGCATTGTCTGT
>SSNU01000127.1:860424-911912 GCA_012064415.1 Gyrodactylus bullatarudis | reverse complement strand
GAAATATCATACATTTTATGGGTAAATTGTAACTTCTTATTTTAGCAACGTCCGTAGACTTGGACACTATTTAGTGAATGGTCAAATCAAGCAAATATTGACTAAGAAGAATATCAAAGATCGTCTATTGTTCTCCAGAAACTATAGAAATCATCCAATGTCGTTCTGGAGAGATGTCATCTTCATTGATGAAGTGACTTTTCAAAATGTTAAAATAAATGGCAGAGGAAGAGTTATTGTCTCGAGGTATTTTAAAAGATGCCGTACTCAAATTCAAGGAAAAGCCAAATACTACGCGAAAAAGATGTTTCTAGTGTCCATGCGTTTCGGCCATACTCCCGTTTTCACTCCTGTTAATGGGACTATGGATCAACATGAATTCCAACGTCTTCTCAACATAAATCTTTCATCATATACAGGATACCAAAGGAGAACGTTGAGATTAGTTATGGACAATGCTCGTCCTCATGTTTCAAAGCTAGTAAGAATTTTAATTAAAATTTAGACTCAACGATTCTTTCGAGAAAATCGGATAACATCTGTTCAAGGTTATCCTGCCAATAGCCCGGATCTCAATCCAATTGAGAATCTTTTTGGTATTATGAAAAGAAAATGGTATTTGGTTTCTGGTCCAGGATCTTCAGATGATATAGGCAGAAAGGTGCATATCCTTGCAGAAGACCACTTATCAATTACTACTGTCATCAATTTGATAAGATCTATGCCCAGAAGACTTTCGGAATGTTATCGAAAGAGAGGAAAATATACGAAATATTAGATATTAAATGGTTAAGAAAATTATTTATACAGAATAATTATTATCTTTATTTACTGTAATATATTCTATTTTTTTATTCTTCCAAAACCTGCTTTCTGATACTATGAGCTCATTCAGGATACAAAAAATCGAGTTGAGTAATTAATTATAATTAATTAACTACTCATTAGTAGACACATGAATTATTTCAACCTAATAAAATTAAACTAAGATGAGATTCGAACTCAAGGCATAAAATTGTAAAAAGGTAATAATAGTTCATCGTCTGAACCAATGATAATAATATCACCAAATAATACACGATAACTTAAAAATTCGTATAAATTGAAAATTTTTGGAGATTTCGTGGTTTTTTTCAACTAATCTCTTCTTATGCTTATTTTCAGATCATAATGTCAAGGATCTCGCTGAAAATAACTGATCTAGATCAAAATTTAACGCAGAATTCAAATCTAATAACAGTTTTTCAGTGAGAGATCCATGGAAAAAATGAAATCAGATTTAGTGACCCCCCTTTTTTCTTCAGATCCTCAAAAATTTTGATCCTTTTTAAATTTTTTCGATCTGATCGGATCAGAATGAAATTTTCACCAAGTAATCAAACAATAAGTCTTGAGAGACCCTGAAATTTTCTGAGAAATCGATGTTATTTTCTCAAGAATATCAGCCTTTTTTCATTTTCAATTCAACAGACCAAAGATTGGATCTCGTTTGATCTTTATTTTCTCGATCACTTCGATAGTTATATAATTTTCAATAACAGTTTTAGAAACTTGATTAAATTTGGAATTGAATTAGTATTCTTTCTAGTGAAAAAGATCCAAGGATAATACAAAAAATTCAGGATCAAAGTCAAATTTTCATGTTTCACCTACTAATGGGTAGACTCGATTTTTGTCATTATCAACCGGCTTTTTGCAGTATAATGTAATTTCTGCGTTTTTATGCTTCCTCACCCTATCCTTTGTATATTAAGTTATATTCAGATATAATAATCTTCAATTTCGCAAAAAAATTGCATTTTTATAATTTTGAGAAATTTCCCAACTTCATATTAACCAGCTTTATCTCCAAGACTAATTTTGAGCTTAGCAATATGGTAGCAATGAAAATCATCTCTCTACCTCAAAAATGAGGATTGAGTTCATTGATATGGATGAAATAAAATGCTTTTATAAAGTATTATTTTAATACCTTATCTTCAAAATAATACATTTTAAGACCTTATAACTTTGAACCCTGATGACATAGCAGAAAAATTATTAGTTTAAAATGGTTTTCATAACAGAGGGAATAGCTGGTTAAAATAAGCATTTTAATACTTTTTGAGGCTCTACTAATTACAACTAAATTACCCTTCCTATACTTCAATGTTGAAACTCTGAGTGTGAGGGTATGAATTTACGTTAAATACCATCGAATAGACCATACCATTCCCCTATTCCTCAAACTCTTTGGTTATTGACTGTGTTAAAATCTTGAAAGACGTCTTTTGATTCCCATCAATACAAATGTCCTACTCGGAGATGAAGAGAAATATAAAAGTGGAATTTGAATATCATGATCTACTTTCAATCTTTGATGATAAAAATTAGATTTTTGAGAAATTCCCACAACTTTAATACACATGCTCAATGAATGTAGAACTCACCCTTTTCTCTTCTATTGCTGATGAAAAAGGAGAAAGTTTTTAGATTTAGATTACACAGGCGTATGATAGAGTTAATTTCTCACCTAGGTAACTCGTCCTCTTCATTAACGTCAGTTGTATCTGAATGGATTATTTTTTAAAATTATCATCAAATATACTAAAACCTTTGGAAAAGTTGTTTTAAGAATATCTTATCTGTTAATTTTCAAAGCCTATTTCGAATCACACACTAATTTTCTTTGCTGTAAAACTTTCTTCTAGTTCCTTAGAGTAGCAGAACGGGGGAGTAAGCTGTGCTTATTAAACAGTAGGGATAACTTTTCGGAAATTCTCAGATGCCTACAATGAATATACGAATTTTTCGTCAGGACTGAAAAAATCATGAATAATAAACTTTTGTTTGAACACTTTTGAATTCTTTTTCTGCGTCTGAATGATTTATATTACACACTTTTACAAATCGGACATTATTTTTTTTCTGCTCAATGATATTCACCAACCACTTTTTAGGGAATTTTTCGCTGATTTCAGACATTTGCTTCTTAAAAATTTCTACAATAGAGATTTCGAGTTATTCGGTAAAAACTGAAAACCCGACTAGCAGTTCCTTGCCTTTCAATAGAGAAAAACATGAATGAGATAGAAAGACAGAAATGTCAACATCTTGTTCAGGAATAAATTCTTAACAAAAGAGTAGGTGGGAATATTCCCTTGACTCTCTTAGTTTCTGAACTATTTAAAGTCAAAGTTGAAAATTTACCTATTCGTTTCGAAAATCTTTAACTTCAATTCATTTTTATGCCTATTTAAGGACCTCGTTGGAAAGAAATCTACCACAATTAGATTTGTATTACAATTTTTCGATAATATCAAAAGTAAGACCATGAAAAATAACTAAATACACTATTTGTGATCCGTTCCAGTATTATTATCTTTGTTTTGACCAGATGTTGTTCTTTTTTTCACCATGACACAAATTTGTAAGCAGAATTGCATTTTAAACTTTTAGAACGTGAACTATTCAACTTAAAAATGATCAGGGTTTTGGTGACTGGGATTAAGTGCTAGAGGATTTTATACCAAACATTCTTGGACCTAAGATGTACAGACAGCAGCACAAAAAGGATATATGGTCTACCAAAAGTCCCCAAAGTCGACAATAATCAGAGTAACCCTTTCTTCTTCCCTTGAAATCGAAATAAATTTTTGGCTCATACGTTAAAAAAGTAGAAATTTGGCACATTTTGGAAATTTCAAAAATAGCCTAATTTTGGCTAGATTGAATTTTTTCAGAAAATTTCAACGACTAATGGACTCATTTGTTTCTGACTATCTGGAGTGTTTTTGTAAAAATTCTCATCTTCATTTCAGCTATTTTCTCTTATTCAGACTTCCCAGTAATTCACGAAAACCCAGAATACTAATATTGCTAAAAAATATCATTGGAACATCAATACTAATTGATTAAAATGATATTATGCGTGCAATTTTTTAAATTTTCATTAAAAATAGGGATATAAAAATCGATCAATTTGATTAAGAAGATGAAATTCAATCTCCTTGAAAGAATGCTCTATGGGTCTAGAATTGGGAAGAAAATTGTTTTGAAAGCAGTGAGTATGTTTTAAATTTTAGCAGATTTTTTGATGATTTTTTCTACCCTTTAAAGTTCTTATTCCAAGATTTTACCAGTTTTGAGTAGGTGCGACAATCGAGGCAGAACGAGCCCAATTATAATTTGGTTAAATTTCTCTCTCAAATTGATTTGCTTGAAAAACTATTTTCAATTTTTCAAAAAATCTCATTTTTCAATTATTTTTGAGTATTTTCCAAACTAAACCAAATTTTCTAATTCCAAAACCTGATTTGGAATCAGCGTGATCAAAAACATATATGGATCTTACTCAATTAATTTCTTGAAAGATAAGGGCTTTCCCCCTTTTTGGTTACCATTATTATGGAATTATTTATTTATTTATTTATAGAAAATGAGTCGCCCCTCATTAAAGTGAGTAAATAACTCTCAAATTAATTTATTATCATAAGGATAGCGGAAGGAAACGTAAATAGACTCAATTAATAATCTTTCATAAATCATGATCTGCTATATAGCGTCATTACACAAATGGAAATTCTTTTTGGATACGAGAGAGATGATGAAATGAAAATGGTGAAAGTCAACTTTGTTTTTATTTTTTATTCATCTCATCTACAACGACAATATAAAGATTCTCTATAATGTAAAATATAGACAAAGTGAAGTTTATCATTTGATGAAGAAAATGCTGACAACTCACTGAGATTTTTCTTCCTATTCAAGCGGACGCTAAAGTTTCTATTATGATAAAAGCGTTGGGTTTTATTGTAGGTGTTCACTCGGTAATGTTCCATCATTGAAGCCGATGGCCTAAGACTTGTGATGAAAAAAAATGATTATTTAATTTGTTTTTTCTACCTTACAAGAATATTTTGATATAAATCATGGGTAGAGAGTAGATTGGATTAATTTTCCACATCCATTACAGATTTTACTATTATTGTATATATTCAATCGAGATTTTGTATATTAGAATAAAATCGAAAACGTATGGTTTTAAACGAAAAAATGATTAGTTTTCGATTATCCTCAAAATTTCTAAGGCTCATCTTTTTATTGTTCGAGAGTTGAGTTTCGATTTCTTGGTCCATTTTACTGATTGAAAATCAGTGTGACTTCAAATATAGTGAGTGGGTCTTTAGAAATTGTATGCCACTAATCTTTTTCATTGTCTAATTTCGATCATGAAAAAACCATATTTTGATGGCCCAACTTCCTTGAAACCATTAAAATTTTTACATTGAAAGTATGTGGATTTGACAAAATTTTTTCGGTTTAAGAATTTAATCTTTATTCTTCTAATGGGTCGAATAAATAATCTAATTCATAAAAAATAAGAAAATTTCTGGTTTTATGACACATGTCAAAGACAGATTCTATGATATTCATCTGGATCTTCAGCTCTTGCTATCAGACAGATCGATTGGAAATCTCGATTTATTTCTTTCCAATAAATATTTTACTGTAATCTGAATAAAATCAGGTTTTTGACTGATTAAAGGTGACGATTTTAGTAATTGTGTTAAGAGAAGACACTTAAACATAAAGAAATAACTCTATAAATTATAAATTTCAATTTAAATTGTACACCTAGTTAATATAAAGAAATTTGAAAAAAATTGCTGATTTCAAAGTGAGAGAAAGTTGAAGTTTTGAGGAATATAAGCCTACTTATTAGTATACTGGTTAACAGAAGGAGGAGCGTTTTCGAATGAGTTTTCAAATTCAATACTTATCAATATAATATTCGTTCTTTTACTCTAGAATCAGAACAGAATGATTTTATTTTCGCTCAGAGTTTGACTTTCTAAGACACTGATTTTACGAGAAATAATAATAATTACCTGGATGTATTTTTCTTCTTTTGCTTAGAAAAAACTTTCCAAGTTGCACTTTTACGGTCGTAGTCATTCGCAATGGCACAACATCTCCAAACACACTGGATCAATTGGGCAGCCGGAACTTTTCGTCTAGTTAAATGCTTCTGACGCTGGTGTTGTTGGACTTTGAGGGCAAATCCACTGCCCAAGATACCCTTGAGAAGAAGGCAGGCATGAAATGTAAGTAAACCCTTTTTCTGTGCTAGAGCAACTTACAGCAGGTAACGCGAAAAAGGAGATACCAGCCAGGGCACAAAAAGAAGCTATAATTTTACCAGGCCATGTTTTTGGCACAGCATCTCCATAACCCACTGTACAGAGAGTGATCTAAAATTGTTAAACAAGATTTAATGGCGTATAATCATTATTTCTACACAAATATTTTGGCCCACATATGGGCTATGGTCCTAAGATCTGAAACAATAGGAATCCTCTTAAGATAATTACAAATTACTTTCAAGATCGACTCAATCTTTGTTCATTGAATTCCACGAGTGTGAAAAAAGAAGAAAATAAATGAATTCCAATCTTTATTAAAGTACTTATTACATAGGGCTAAACAAAAAAAAGAACCATAAACTTCATAAATGAATGTAAAACTTACAACTCCCCACCAGAGGGCATCTGCATAGGATTGAATAATTCCGTCTTTTTCCTTTTCCACAAGATATATCAGAAACGAAGAAGAGATCAGCACCAGGAATCCAATATACATTGTTGTAAATAACTCCTAAGGGGTTTGCATAAAAGAAAGAATCTATTTAATTGCTTTTTCCATGCTAGTTTGGACTTGAATAGATTGATGACAGGAAAAAAACTGTATTTCTACACCTAGTTTGGAACCTATATCATAAGACCCACTTTTACGATATGGAGAAAAAATGTTTCTATGAAAACTATGGCATATTTCAAATCTCAAATTCCCGTATTATGAACTTTGAGTTGAAAATTTTTCCTGATTTCATGGTGGGAGAGATCAAAATTGTGAGTTTTGGGATCATTTTTTAGAGATCTTGAATCATCAAAATTTCATCTTTTTTCAAGTAGGGAAAATGATCAAAAATTCAAAATGCAATTTTAACACCATGATGGAGTGCTTCTCAAAATCTGATTTAGCATATGTGATTTCTTTGTCTAATCTTGATCATAAAAATCAACTTTTGATCACTCTCTCACTTTGAAATCAGCAAAAGTTTTCAACTCAAAGTCCAAAAAATAGGAATTTGGTGGTACTTCAAGATTTCAAATATATCCTGATTTGCTTTTTTCATCTTGATCGCTTTGTGATCTAGGTTCCAAAGAATCTTGATCAAATTCGATTACTTAACAATAGAATTGAAAATCTTGTAAAAATCATGAATTTCTATCTTCATATAGTCTAGGGTGAAATTCTTTTCTAAAAAAATAAAAATTAGTACTCAGATCGTGTTTTTTTCAAGCGTAAAAGTCATTCCCTCAAGATAAAACTTAAGAAATTCATTAAATGGCCAAGATATTCCGGATTTTAGTGATTGCGTAGTAAAAATTCATTGAAAATTGAGCGGAGATTTGAAAAATTCTGGATTTTTAAAACTGAATGACACATGCTGCAATACAAAATAATGCTTAGAGTTGATAGTTCAATCAGAAAAGTTGATCCTAATATAAGGTTGAAAATGTCACCTTAGCCTAGTAGTTACTTTTTATGGTTTTTTTATCGAATTCATTCGAAATTTGTGAAGAGCTAAAAATATTTATCGAAAAGTCAAAAAAGTTAAATTATTGAGAATATACATCTTGATAAATTTAGAGACTTGAACTAACTTGACGATGTGCCCATACAACCGAGGCGAGCAATTTGAAAGAGCCGCCTCTCCGGTCAATGCGAATCATTCTGAGTATTTGAAAGAATCTTAGTCCACGAAATATGCTAGCAGCAAAACCATTGTTATTATTGCCTGCTGACAAGATGACTATGCTTGTGACAATTATCAGGATATCGATGACACAAAAAGGCTTTCGGGCAAATCGTAAGCGACCCCGCCATGACTGATATCGACTTCGACATCCAGCTGACCACGTCCTTATGCAGTACTCGGCAAAGAAAAGTATCAACATGAAGAATTCCTGTTGGATAGGAAATTTTGAATTAGTTACCATTGAAAATGTTGTAATTTCTTGGGTTTTATTCACAGTTGAGCGTCAAAAACATTGCTGAATTTCCTCAAATGCATAACTGAAAGCCAGTTAAACTTGTTACTTGGTTTCAAGATTACCTGATAGTTTATAACAAAAGTTGGCTTATATGAAGTTGGGAATCAATGATTTAACAGAAATCTCGATTTTTTCATCAAGAATTCGAATTTTTTCAAAGATATTTTTGGAATACTACTCATGTTGCCCACTTTTACCGTTTGAAGAATAAAATTCTGAAAAAAATTATTTTTATAATTTCGATAATTCAAAATCTCTCGAAAATGGTAAACTTTCAGTAATTTGGCGGTGCTAATCAGCTTTCTTGTCTAGTCTTGATCCTGAAAAATCTCTTTTGATCAACCTCCAACTTTTAAAACAATAAAAATTTTCGGTTCGAAAAAATAGGATTTTGGCGCCGAATCAAAATCTGAAAAAAGGCCATATTTTTCATAAAAATTTATTTATTTCAAAATTTATTTCTTTAAATCGTAAATGTGGGCAGGATTAGAAGGATTCCAAAAAATCTTTAACAGGTTTGAATATTTGATGAAAAAATCAAGGATTTCGTGAATCCTAGATTCCCAACTTGATATAAACCAACTTTAGATCAGAAGTAGAAGCGATTCAAAGAGGGTTGCAAGATTATTTTGCTCGATCATTTAAGAGCCCCATGGACTCAGATGAATCTCTAAGTAGGGAGAGGTTGTGATTTAAATGGCTGAAATAAATCAAACAGTAATCAATTTTTCCAAAAAAATATGCTTTGTTTCATATCTGAATAATAGACAAATAACTAATAAAAATTCCAAAAAAGCTCTTGATAAATTTCAAAACATGTACAAATGATGAAAGCTAGCCGAAGAGAATCTCGAAAGTTGTTCATAATACGACAATGCAACATGTGTGGGTTTAGACATAAAATCTTGTTGTTTTCTTTATTTGACAAGAGTTTTAAAATAAATAGTTTCATTCAAATGTTTTCTTAGCAATAATAAATATCTGCAAGATAAAATAACCATATCTTTTCCACATAAAAAACATGTTATTTATGGCAGACAAAGGATATAACTCGACAACAGAGTCATCTACTCATAAGTGAATTTGGTAAGACTCTAGATTTGGAAAATTAGAAAACAGAATATAATGAGATAAAAAAGTATTTTTGCAATGATACTCGTATGATTCTCGTAATTTATCAAAACGTCCGAAAATCAACTTAATATCATAGTTTTAGTTATAGTAGGAAAAGTTTCTCACTAACCAAATGTACATCTCTTTATGGTTTATCAGTAAAAGTTGAAAATTTTTAAAAAGTTCTCAATTTAAATAATTAAAATTTTCTCATACTGTGTAATAATTTACAAATAAGGAAAGAAATAGTAAAAGCCAAAGAAAATTAGAATAATAAGTAAGCTGAAAAAACACCGAGCCTCTCCAAATAAATAGCAACAATCGATGGAAAAGTGAAAAGTCTCACAAGGGCCAAGGTAGTTAAAGGTCATAAGAATAATTGTTTAGAAAAAAATAAGAAAACTTCCATAGAAAAATTATTCTGCCAAAAATTTGGTCATGAGCTAAAAAATTTCGATGATTCGAGTATTTGAAGCGTTTAAATATGGGGTTTGGGATCAAAATTAGAAAAATTCGGTAAACTAGCCATTCTCAAGAAAAAGTTAATCTTCTTAATTGTGGGTAATTTTCGTGATAATTGTAAAATTCAGGGGATTCGATTTCCTATAATGGCCAAACTCTTTCCTTCAAATCTTTAAAATCTACAAAAGTCTTGAGGAATTTTCGAGATCATGTTTTTTTTCGGAATTTTTTCTATTTCACAATGTATGGGCTAATTTCATAATGCGATTCAAAAATTATTTGTCTTCCTGGCAATCCGGAGAGTCTGCTTTCTTCATATCAATACTAACTCTAGATTGTAAAGAGAAATTTTTAGCATCTTACATATCTTTAGTGATACCAAACTAAGGGAATATAATCAAAACTACACAAATATTTTTTGTATTTTATAAGAACATTCTAAAGCTTGTGAATAATTTTTAAATGATGTCCAGATTCTGATTGCTTAGATTTGAATTTTTTGTTGATATTATCGGCTACAGCCAACTTCTTATTATTTTCCCTTTTATCCGTTTGAGTTGAGCTAACGCGAGAAGGTGGGAACAAAACAGACTGCATAACCAAAGAAAAAATTTTGTTATCGGATCGCAGCAGATTTCACCTTATCGATGCCAAGGAAACCATAAAACGAGTTAAATCCTTCACAAACGCAGTCAATTAGAGAATTTCTTCCTTAGTAGATTGTGTAATGATGACACAGGAGGAATCCAACTCAATGATAAAAAGCGATCCGAATATTTGTCGATTATATTTACTCCCTAAAGTTCATATGCTGGTTAAATGGTTGAACACAAAGCTAATGCCTCTGAGAGTTTTCAAAGCCGATAATTAACTAATAGAGGTATTTCTATTCGATAAACTAAAACCTTCAAATGTAATTTATCTTCAGTTATCTAAGCGTAGTGGATCCCTTTTGAAACAAATATAAATACTAATGTAAATCTTTCCTTCATATTCTAGGGAAAGAAAACATTTTATGAGGTTCATGATTAGTGGAGTAGAAAAAGAAGAAGGGTTTATTGTTAATTTTATTAAATCATGGTTATGGGAGATCAAAAAAAGACTTATTGATTGAACTGCCTACATAGGAAACTGAACGCATTTCTTTTCTTCTTAGAAATTTTTTAACTCGCAAAAGTGTCTTCTAATTATTATTATAATTATAAATAAACTTGAATCTAGATTTTAAAAGGCTCGAATATTTGTGGATTTCGAGTCAGATAAAAAAGATAAAAATATTCATGAAGAAAGGCGATGCCAGGTTTGTTAAAAGAATAGCGCGTTATTTCGTGGCATACTCATCAGCTTTTAAATGCCAGATTTATTTACAAAAAATTACAAGAAATGATGTCTTTAGAGCTGTCAGATTTTTCCCTGGTTGTTTGTAAAGGATTTCAAAATTTGATGGGGTAACTATTTTGGGGTCATTTTTGGAACCAAATTCTCATCATATCATTTGCCTGGTGAGCTTACTCAGCGGATTGATCTCAGTCCTGACATTATTCAAGCAACCTACAGAGCCAGATTTCGTTTTTGAGGCGTCATGTTAAACCTAACTCTGGCTGAAATAAATCTAATAAATTCACTGTCTCAACATCTAGGGGGCAGCCATAGCTATCAAAATGTTTTTTCCGCTGATACTAATCCAGGTCAGTTTTCAAAGACTTTTCTTAGAAGACTAACTCAAAATTATCCCAAATGAGATGGATTCTTTCAGTTTAAATTATAAAATAGTTTAATAATAGAATATAATAGATTATGCCTAAGGTTGTGACCTAGATTCAAGCCTAGTTTTGAGAAGAAGCGTTGCCTCACATCGTGTTCGAATCCTAAACATCAAGATGTCAGAAGACAATTTCCTCCAAGTTATATTTCATATGGAAATCGTAATAGCCTGTGACCAAAGTTTACCATTAACAGTAGGTGTAAACTATCAAAAAAATTTACATTAGTCTATGTAATAACTTGTTACTAGGGCAACCAGAAAAGGCGGGTTTTTGAATGAAGATTTTTTCGGGCAAAATTTTGGAAAAAAGGCAAATAAAAAGTTTTGCTTTGATTAAATATTTTACTTGGCATGGTATGGATACGCACTAGTTCAATTTTTCAAAACGAATTTTCATCAAAACAATTTTCAACTTTTTACAAATCATAAAAAATTTCAATTATCATTGGTTAAGGATGATTTAAATATTTAGAATTTCTGCAATCTGATAAGTTTCAATAAGTTTGAGCAATTAGTCTTTACCTTTTAGCTAGGATTCTGATAAAATTAAGTACTCGTTTTGAGCTCTAATTAATGGACCATAGAATGCAGAATATCATGATGATTTTAAAGTTAGCAGCCTTCGATATTTTAATTAGAGTCGTATCTTGAGTGCTAATCCTGGTGTATAATATCACAATTTTATTAATTTTTGATTATTTCTGAGATTGTGAAGAAGATGCTTTATTAATTAATGCAAAGAAGGCTTTTTAAGATGTAAATTCAAACAGGCAAAAAAAGGATTTTTTGGATGAAAAAGGGCAAACTCAACTCTTGAACCGAGCGATCAGGAGATTTTTAAATTACATTTTCAGGCTTAATATACCTGTATTAATCTATGGACATAAAAGGCATTTTGTTGCCCTACTTATTACTAATAACTGAAAATACTCAATTTGTAATACAGTAAAAATATTTCTATTTCCTTCCTTCCTTTTTTCTCTTTTTTTTGCTTGTCTGAACTCAACTTTTGAATTCCCTTAACTATCATAATGCAAGATACTGTTAACTCTGGTTACTTACTGCCTATTTCTAACTCAAATGAAACATTACTACATGACTTAATCAAAAGTCTTCAAACCTTGATCGATAATCAAGCCCAACAATTCAATACTATCCTAATCTCATCACAAATGCAAATAGAAGAACTCAAGAAGTCTAATGATTTGCTTACCAAAACTATAGATTCAATCAAAACTGGTTTCGATAATACTGTTAATCAGTTGAGGGCCGAGTTAAAAACTGTTAAATCAAGCAACTACTTTGTTCCATCAAAAGATGATCTTGTAAAACTATCTGATGATGAACTCACAAATACAATTATAAATGAACAGCGTATTGCTAAACTTATTCAGCAAGAAACTCTTCGTGAAAATAATATGATAATATACAATTCTCCAGAAGATGCTGATGTTGAAAATATCTGTGCTAAAATCTTTGAGGCTGCTTGCCCTGGTACTCCAATACCATCTATACATCGCCACTTTAGATTTGGTAAATCTTTGGATAACAAACCCAAAAGACTTAAAGTCGTTTTCCCCTCTAGTATTCCTTATACCGTATTCATGAACAAAAATAAAATATCTCAAATTAATGAACTAAAGAAAATTTATATTGGTCAGGATTTATCTCAAAGCATGATAGAGGCCAAAAGACGTAAGTTGAAATTATTTCCAGTCCAAGATCCGAATTAACTTTTTTAACCATAAACCTGAATCTAATTCTAAGCCTTTATCCTTTTTTATGCCAATGTTATGTCCATTTTCACAATTTTTGACATGTTAAAAAAATTTATTACATTCAATAACTTTGATATCATATTCCTGACAGAAACTTGGTTGAACGACTCATGTCTTGATAATATTATAATACTTTATTCATAAATAACTAATCCTTTATTAGATGCGATCGTAAGATGTCCACCCATGGTGGTACTTTAGTATACATTAAAAACAACATTAAATTCCAAATTATTGCTATTGATAGTCTTTCTAGTAAGATAGAATACATTGCATTTACCATATCATCCGGTGATATTACTTATTTGATCATTTGTATTTATTGTTCTCCCTTTTCACGTAAACCTGATGATATTCTCCTTGTCAATAAGTTAAAGCCTATCATGGATCTTAACCTACTCCCATTTGTAATTGGTGATCTTAATCTACCTAAAGAAAACTGGAATTTTCCAAAGAATTTCCTTGCTAGATTTTTTCATTACTGTGGAATCAATCAGATTGTTAGCCACCCCACTCACAAAGCCAGTAATAATATTCTTGATGTAATACTGAAGCCTGACTTTTTAGGTGTGTCATATTATTCCCTTGATATTATATCTGGTAAAGATCATTACTCCTTATTAGGATATATCGATATTAATCCTGATAAGTCTGTTATTCCCTCAAAGAACCTAAAAATCCTAAACTTTGAACTTATCTCTTCCCTCTCAAAATACTACAATGAATATCTTAACATTAGCCTATTTTTGTACCATATTATTAAACTGTCTACTAAAACTATTCTAACGAAACCAACAAGATTGTATTGTTATTTTAAAAACAGACAGATCATGAAATTTTACCATTTCTATGTAAATGGTCATAGTCTTTCTCAGATGAAATTTAAAATTCTGAAACTCGATGATAATTTCAAAGAAACTTTTCATCAACTCAATACAGCCAAGGAATTAAAAATTATTCAATCTATTAAACAGTCACCAAAACATGGATTTAGAATTCTTGATAAATATTTAAAATTTAAAGCTAATAATCCATTTTCAATTGCTTTCGATCCAGATTCTATTAATAATTTCTTTAATTCATGCTACACTGAACGAACTGTTTTTCCCTTATTCCAATTCATTGTTCCTAATCATCAATATAGATTTATCAGTTATGACCAATTTATTGAAATCATTAATAAACTTAAACACCAAGAAAGCGAAGATACTTATAACATATCAATCAAAATTATAAGAAACTGTTCCCCAAATTTCAAATATCTCCTGTATACTTTTTATTATTATACCACTTTTATTAAATTTTCTTTACCAAAAGAGTTACTGTATTTTACTGTATTAATCAAAATTAACCCTATCCCCAAGAACAAATCTCCTGAATCCGTAAATGATTTTCGTCCTATTTCTTTGTTGCCTAAACTAACTTGTATTTTAGACTCAATAATTTTATTCTTATTGAAAAAACACATTAATATTAATCGAATTGATCCAACTCAACATGGGTTTATTAACTCTCGTTCAACTGAAACCAATCTCCTAGCTTTCTTTTCCCACATTCAAGAATGTAAATCCTTAAATATTCTTAATTTAGTTATATACATTGATTTAAAAAAAACATTCGATTCTATCTCTTTCAGCTCCATTATGAATGTTCTATCAGATTATGTTAATGATTATAACCTTTTAAATGTAATCAACTTATTCTTATCGTCTCGATCGCAATATGTCTCTATCAATAACGAAAATTCAAAAATTCGTGAAATTACCTCTGGTGTCCCCACGTAAGCCGTATTGGTCCATTATTATTTAATCTTATTTTTTCAAAAATCCAATCAAATATTGACAATATTAAACTTTTCAAATTTGCTGACGACTTGAAAATATGGTTTTCGTTTCCTGACAATGCTGTTGATACCGATCTTGTTATGAACTTTATTTCAAAATCGCAACAAGACTTGTTCTATTTTTCTTTGCAAATTAACTTTGGAAAAAGTTTTTTCCTTATTCCTTTTTCTCATCTCTCGAATAATATATATGATAATATTAATATCCAATTTTTTGAAAGAAAATTTTTAGTTCGTAATCATGGTCTTGAATACGATTACAACTTGCGTTTCGATAATTACATAAAAACGATTGCTAATATTTTTGCTGCAAGAACTCTGCACATCCACAGGACTGCAAAAACAACCCAGCTAAAAATTTTCCTCTTTAAAACATATGCTCGACCTGCCATTGAATACTGTTCTGCTATTTGGATTCCCTCTGCCATATCAATGTCTTTTGTTCTTGAAACCATTCAAAAACGGTTTCTCCGTTTATGTAACATTCCATCAAACGGGTTTGCAAAAATAAGACTTCTGAGACACAGAAGGAACTACAGATGTCTCAAGCTTGCTAATGACAACATTCAATGTCTTTGGAATGCGAAACTAAATCAAAGAGTCCTAAGAAATAATAAAGTCAAATTGAATAGACCTCTAAACAATGCACTAAAATCCCTGTACTTCTTCGATAGACTTCCATCATTATTTAACGAAATTGCCCGAAAAGACATTTACTAAAAGAGATTTATATGCATATCTTGAAAATTTTTTATATTATTATATATTCTTATATTTATGATATAATTAGACAATAAATATTTATTTATTTATTGAAACATCTTATTTTTATTGAAACACAGTGAATTTTCACATTTTCACAAAAACTCACTTTTTTCCTATCTAAATGTATAGAAATCACTTGTTGCATTCTGATGGGTCGAGATAAAAGATACTTAATTAGGGGGTAAATATTCGTGTTTCAATAAAAATAAGATGTTTCAATAGAAATATTTTTACTGTAATTGTCTTGAATTACAGAAGAATTTTTTTTATTGGAACACGAGTAATTACTAATACTCCCCCCCCTAATTAAGTATTATTTATCTCGACCAATCAAAATGCAGCAAGTGATTTCTATACATTTAGATAGGAAAATAAGTTAGTTTTTGTGAATTTCAATATATCTCGAAAACCAGACACAATCTAGAAAATATAATTACAGATCTGAAATCAGCACAAAATTTCAATCCAGAAAATGTTTGGATCAAGATCCTATTGCAAAATTTTTCTGAAAGTGTCCTAGTGTGTAATTTGATTCTTATTGAAAAAAACACATTAATATTAATCGAATTGATCCAACTTAACATGGGTTTATTAACTCTCGTTCAACTGAGGCCAATCTCCTAGCTTTCTTTTCCCACATTCAAGAATGTAAATCCTTAAATATTCTTAATTTATTTTGATTTAAAAAAAGCATTCGATTCTATCTCTTTCAGCTCCATTATGAATGTTCTATCAGATTATGTTAATGATTATAACCTTTTAAATGTAATCAACTAATTCTTATCGTCTCGATCGCAATATGTCTCTATCAATAACAAAAATTCAAAAATTCGTGAAATTACATCTGTTGTCCCCCAGGGAAGCCGTATTGGTCCATTATCATTTAATCTTATTTTTTCAAAAATCCAATCAAATATTGACAATATTAAACTTTTCAAATTTGCTGACGACTTGAAAATATGTTTTTCGTTTCCTGACAATGCTGTTCATACCGATCTTGTTATGAACTTGATTTCAAAATTGCAACAAGACTTGTCCTATTTTTCTTTACAAATTAACTTATATTCTGAAACTATATAGAATTTTCAATTTTAGCAATGTCTCTTGAAAAAAATTTCTCTGGGTCTTCAACGCAGATGAATTAAACTGGGAAAAATATCCTCAAAAGCACACACGTCTATTTTTCAACTGGCAGTGTCCACATTTCTTGTGATTCTCATGCTTTTCATCCTACACAATTTGAATATGGGCAGATTAAATAAAAAAATAGAATGGGAGGGAATGTGACTCCTTCGAATAAAATATCTATCACGATGTTAAAACACCTTTCGTCATTCTAAAGGTGTTTAACATATTATCATACATTTATTTTAATTTTCAACATAAATAATTTATTTGTTTCTTTCCAAATGAAAATGGATTATCACTCAATTATCGATTAGCTGTAATTAAATAAATTTAACTCTATCCTGACTCATAGTTCATTTCGAAATGAAACCAAGGTATGATGAAAGAAAAGATTTCAGGATAGATTTAGAGACTTTGTACCATCGGAATTTCATGAATCTTCAAGCTGTAGAAATGATCAAACGATCAAAATTCTATTTGATGAAAAATATGGACATTTTTCAAATATGAATCCCATTTTTTGAACTGAAAATTTTTATTGATTTGAAGTATAATAGGTGATATTCGAGGTATTTCCAAAAACAATGGGAATATGATCAACACTAATATCTGGGGTAGAGAAGTATTCATATATAATGGGATATATCAATATATATATATGGTCAAATAAAATAGGTCAATCGACGGTTAATCTGTATTGATACCAATTTTTCAGAGCTCAAAATGTTTTACACAAGTACATGAAGATTGGATATGCAAGAAATTTCAAAGTTGTTCTTCCTCGGATTGAGTTCAATAAAGCTATATGAGATTTTTTAAATGCCGTATTCTACGCTTCTTCTAGTTCAAACTTGTTCAGACTTCCTGATAGATAATAGATTCCCAACTTCATATCTATTAGCTTTATAATTATGATATTTATTAAATCCTTTCTCAAAAAATATCAGTCCTTCTATCATGGAAAAAAACAGTATTATCAATCAAAAAACTTTTTCATCTCAGTAAAAGTATACCAAATTTTGGTTTAGAGAAATGAATGAAACTCAATATTTCCTCACATTGATTATCTCATTAATCTTTGAGTGAAGCTTTTATTGTTAGCTCACATATTACTAACAAGTAGGAATAGTATTCTCAAGTGTAGAAGTTACTATTCTTACCAATTAGAAGGGTGGATGATGATCATAGAATATATACACATTGTGTATGAGACCATTCTGAGTCAGATTTAGACTAGATTAAGGAAACTCCAAAAAATGTCGGTGTTATTTTCCTGAGTTGCATTATCTATTGATTTGAGTGAGAGAAGCTTGAAAGTTTAATCCTTTCTTCGTTTACTGTACTTCTTTTGTGAATCCTTGAATGACATGAACTGTTTTTTCCTAGTTGCTCCATGTGTCACATTTGTCAGCAGAGCTTAATTTTTACTGTATATATCAATCACATGAAAAACATGAATTACTCATCTTCATATTACCTAAAGATTCAAATAGACTGACATGTAGAGAGGTATGTAAATGTATGAAGAGAAATATTTCTTCACTCCTTGTAGATCTCTAGTATTTATTTCGAAGAATGAACTTGATAATCGTTCCAGTGGAGAAATGATTCACTAAAACAAAAGGATATCTTTTTTAACATAAATTATATATACATTTTTATCTTATTTTTAAATACAAGGACGGATCTTTTTCTTGAAAGAAGGACAAGAATATTTTCAATTATAAATTTTACTATTGTTGCTGAACTCTGGAGAAAGAGGCAATCATCGCTGCTAGAGGAAAAAAAGGCATCAAAAATATGGGTTCTTTTTTTGTTAACTTTTTGCATGCATTGAAGGGAAAAATACATTTCTTTTCGTCAATCATAAATAGAAAATAATCCTAGTTAACTGGTTTTTTTCATATATCCTTCTCTATGCCTACAAGAAGGAATGTCAGTCAAAAAAACGGGAGGGAGATGAAGAATCTTTCATCAAGAACAATTTTTCTATTTTGCGCTATTAATTTATTATTTCTCCATTAGATTATTCACATTTAAAAACCAAAAAAAACAATATTACCCACAATCACAGACACGCAAAATCACCCAGCCTTCCAAATTACGTTTTACATTCAATATGTCAGTAATATTGAAAAAGGAGATTAGAAGATCTACGGTCTTTCATTATTCAACTAAAAAAAATTTTTAAAGAAAAGATAGGAAGGGAAAGTTGGAAAAGAACCAAACCAAAGAAATTTGTGTCTTTTATGCAGAGAGGGAAGAGAACATAGAAAAGGATTTCATGCATCGGGGTAGGTTTTCAATCATGAATTTGACTGTAACCCTAAAGGAAAATTAGATATTTTTTTACAATGAACAGGTATTTCAGAAGCATAAAAGGGAGTAATTCTGAATACATTTCCTGGTTTTTGTTGCATTTCCTAATTATTCAGATTCTACAGAACATATAGTAAGTAAAAACTGGCTTAAGATAGAACAATAAAAGTTATTTGTAAAAAGTTTACAAAATAGTGGTAAAAAATTTAATTTGCAAAAGTTAAACAAATGGATTTTATCATCATCCAATACGAAAGAGCATTAAACAAGAAGTCTCAAACGTTTTATTACATGAACTCAACAGACAGGTTCAAAAAGTTCAAAAGTTCGTTAACCTATCGAGACAGTTAAGATATGCAATAAAGATAAAGATTCATAATTAATACAAAGCGATTCTAAAGGAGATTCTGCTGGGAACTCTGTGAAATGAGGATTCTTTATGGGAAAGTCAATTTTCATTTAAATTTCCCATCTACTAATAAGTAGGTGAAACTAAATTTAAACTATCTTATCAATGCTTAGATATCTCGTTGAGACTTTACAGAAACTTTTTTTGCATAAATTATAAAAAGATTATGTTATATTGTTCAGACCTGCATAATAACTTTGAATAATGGCGAATCTTACAAAAAGAGTTCAGTAGTCCAATATACCATGTTATTTTAAATTTTTTCAAGTCAAAAAGATTCCGCAAAAATAACCTATTCCTAAAGTACAAAACTACCTTCATTCAAAGAAAATTAAAGTACAGATTTCAACGATCAGGTTAACTCCATTCCGACATGATGCTTTTCTTTTTTTAAATGGTGCATAATGTCCAAAGATGCAAAAAACTGACAAGATAAAGTTAATTTTTAAACAAGTTTTTTTTCGAACTTGTTGTGACACATAAGTTGTCATAAAAATACAAAATCATCAAACAATTCAGTTAGATATTCATCTGTGACATCTTTGAACTTTAGAACACTAGAAAGATTAACTAAATGAAAAAGTCTTCGATATTAAAAAAAACAGCGTGAATATACCCTGGAATCAAAAACAACTCAAATTTTTATTGGAGAGAAAGAACTTTAAAAAGACGTTTTATTGCTCATTATTTATTAAAAAGAATACTTGTTCCAGATACTAAACTTTTAGTGATAAATCAAAAGTACTCAATTATTTTGAAAAGTACATTATCATCCATGATTTAGTCATTTTTGAAACCTCTGAAAACAAATAACACATTTTGGTTAACAAGAGTGTATGATTCATTGATTAAAGAATTAAAGAAAATCCTTGAAATTCGATAGCTCAAGGATGGGGAATTATTTTGTGTATCTGGTTCTCATTCTAATTTCATTTTTGTCCCCTGTTAAAAATTTTATTGAATTGAATTTTCAAATTCATCCCGTTTTAGCCCTATATAATAAAAATAATAACCATCACAGTTACTAAACGTTTTCAAAAGTTTTATGACTCATGATGTATTTTGAACAAAATCTAATTAAATTTGGTCAGTTAGTGAGAAAAATTCATTTCTCATGGGTACAATTTAGCCGATAAGTGTTTACCTGATTTAAATGATATCTTGGAAAAATTATCTTTTCAAATTTTGAACTAAAAGTTTTATTCCCATAGCTCTTTTGTGACTCAAAATTAATGGTTTTGAATGATAAAATACTAGCGAAAGAGGACATAACTAAAATAAAACTAATTTGGAAGTTGATAAAGTGGGAATTTAGAATCATAAATTCTGATTTTCAGATCAACCTGCTTCATAAAAAATAATCTTGGATGGAAAAATTCTACTCAATGATATTTTCCACTCTTGTAGAGAATTTTTTGCTGATTTCAGATATGCGTATCTTAAAAATGCTACCATAGAGTTTTCTAGTTATTCAGCAGAAACATAAAACCTGAATTTAGGTAGATTTCTTTCTTACAAGGTGCTTAAAAATTGTTTACTAAACAGGGATAAAATTGAGTTGAAGTCGAGGATTTCCGAAATGAAAAGGTAAATTTTCAACTTGGACTTTTATTAGCTCAGTAACTAGAAGGGTCAAGGGAAAGTTTCCTTCTACTCTTTTGTTAAGAATTTATTCCTGAAAAAGATGATGTCATTACTGTATTTCTATCTTTTTCTTAATTTGCTCTACTGAAAGGCAAAGGCCTGCAAGTCGGGTTTTCAGTTTTTACCGAATAACTGGAAAACTCTATTGTAGAATTTTTTAAGATGCATTGCACATATCTGAAATCAGCAAAAAATATCATTGAGTAGAAAAAAACTAATGTCCGATTTTAAGACTGTGTAAATGATAATTTTGAAAATAAGAATTGAAGTTTCATCAATTCAACGATGTAAATAATTTTTAGATTTTCATTCCATCCTTCTTATTGGCTGTATCCAAGGTTATTTGATCCTGATATGTTTTTAATTAAAAAAAAATATATTGTACTTTTGATCCCTATTCTTGTAATTCACATTTTATTTAGAAAATATCAAATTTTCATCTCCATAATGTTTAGAGAGATGCATTTGATGATGATAACCTTGGAATATTTTGATAATCTCTCAATATATATTTTGGTACTTCTTTATACCTACATTTGTGTACAGTAGAAATGAGGCTAAAGAAAGATAAACATTGTCTGATAAGGTATATATTTCTGTTTCCTTCCACATTCTGCCGTTACAGTTTAATAATACAGTTTGCATTCAGAATGTGAGAATTCTTAGAGGTACGATTGCTGAATAACAGTCTAAATATAAAGTTTCATATGTTCCCCAACTAAAATACACAAAAGATAGAAAACTTGCCGAGAAGAAATTTACAAAAAAACTGTGTTACATAGAGGAGAAATACGATGAGGTCAAAGTAATGAGAACATTCACAAGAAATAAAACAGAGTTTAAGTAGCAATAGGAGGTTATTATGTAATTCAACATGAAAAAGATTTAGGAATTTTCATTCTAAATTAGTTGTAAATCTCTACAATTCCTTGATGAGGCTCCCGTCTACTCATTCCTAATCTAATCTTGCACTAAAATAATTTTGTTAAAACGGACCTCAATTTGGTACAACTAAATTATCGATTGAAATCCAGTTAATATAGTAATTATTTGAATTAATTTTTGTTAAGAATACATTAATAATTACAATTCATTTGATCACTTATTCGGATCATCAAAATTTTATTTATTCCCAAAAGTAAAACTGGTTGACATGAAGATGAGAATTTACTATTTTTACAAAAAACTCTATATCTTTCTCCGGATTCAAAGAAAAAAATAATTTTTTGAATTCTAAAACGGAATCAGCTAATAAGATGTGGATATTTTCGAATATCGAAAATGCACCAAATTTCCACTTTTTCAACTTTTGAATCCAATATTTTTATCGATTTCAGAGATTTGAAGCAGTTAAGTGATGATATTTGGGATCAACATTAGACAAAGAATTCGGCCTAATTTTGGTAAGATTGAATTATTTTCGGAATTTTTTCGATTATCCACGTCTTATTAGCTCATTCTATTTATGAATTCAAAAAATTATTTTTTTCCTTGAATCTGGAGAAAAATATTGATTCTTTTGTAAAAATAGTAAATTCTCATCTTCATGTCAACTAGGTTTAGTAAAAAGAATTTAAAACTCTCATCATTCTTGAGTTCGTGATAAAAACTGTAAGAATTATTGTTCATTCCTTAAAATAGGAGTGCCTGATACAGTAAGTATAGAAGATTTTACAAAGATTAAGTTTAAAAAAAAGTAAATTATCCAGAATTTTGGTCTGTATTCAGGAAAAAATAACTTGATCTTTAATTCATAAATATTCAAATTTTTACGATGAATATTATTCGAGGTAAAATATAGTTTTGGAAAAAATATGTAAATTTTTGAGATTTAGTTTTCGTTTTACCATAGATAGATTGAAGAATAGTATTTTCAAAAGACATTTCTCAAAAATATTAGTTTGAAAATTTCATACTATACTGAGAATATTTTTCACAATCAAATTAAACAAAAATAGGGTCTTAGATAAATTTGGTTGATTCGAAGTTTGGAATCTATGATTTTTACAGAAATCTCTATTTTGTCATCAAGAATTCGAATTCTTTAAAGATTCTTTGAAATCCTACTCATGTTGCCCACTTTTACGATTTGAGGAAAAAAATTTTGAAAAAATCTTTTTTATGAAATATATGGTCATTTTTAAAATTCGCATTTGGCGCCAAAATTCCATTTTTTCGAACTCTGAACTGAAATTTTTCATCAATTTGAAAGTGGGAATGTGATCAAAAATTATAGATCAAGATTATAGATAATAATTATAGAAATTATCGTCAGTTTCCCCATTTTCGAGAGATTTTGAATTATCTAAATTTCATTTATTTTCAAGTAGTGAAAATGATCAAAAAATCGAAGTTCTGCTCCCAAACGATAATGTGATTATGCATAGGATCAGATTCAGTTGAATTGATTTTCTTGTCTAATCTTGATCCTGAAAAAACTCAGCTCTAAGTTCGCCAAACGAGAATTTGAAAAATTACCATAAAAATATTTCATTATCTTCAAATGGTAAAAGTGGGCAACATGAGTAGAATTCCAAAGAATCTTAAACAAATTCGAATTCTTGATGAAAAAATCGAGATTTCTGTATAAATCATAGATTCCCAACTTCATATCAATTAGCTTTAGTTTTAATTTTAATAAAAATAATCTTATTCAACTCTCTCTAAATAGAGTTGAGAAATATATCAATTCAAAGCTTATTTTAATCTCTTGATTGAAAAAACATTACATCGATAAGTGTCAGTTTGAATTCAGTAGGGCTTCAAGAAGGCTTGTGACATTAAAGTCACTGTGGGACTTGAAGGGTTAAGATGAGAGCCAACTGAGAATGGTCATCTGTCGGAGAAAGATTTATATACCAAGTAAAAAAGTGAAACATCGGACTCATCAAAAAATCTTTTTGTCCTTAGTGGAACATGAATTGTTATAAATCATAACTTATGAAAGAAAGTACTCCCTTGAGTTGTTCGGAAGAAAAAAATTATTTTTAGAAAATGAAAGGATTATAATAACTAATTAAAGCTTCGCCTAATAATAATTATCATTATAATTGTCACCATGTTTAATCAAACTTTTATCCCACCTTTCTAAAATGTCGAATAAAGTTTTTACAAGAGATTAAATTTTATAGTTTCCATACGTTCTGAATTACTCATCTTATTTATAAATAATTCCCAAAATCTAAATACTTTCCCTGAGTTTTCATAAACGCCTTGGGCCTCTGGTTAATGTAAAGGTAAAAACACAGGCGGATTAATACCATATTATACAATTCTCATATTCTATCATTTTCATTAAAAACAGGAGTATCGGATTAAAATTACCAATCTAATTATTTGAGTTTTAAATAAGGCTGAGATTATAGCTCTTCTTGTAATCATTTATATATTTTTATATATGAGAAGATTCGATATAACTGGCTGTATATCGTATTTTCGATCGGTGGTTATCTTTAAGCTTGATATCTTTAATTTTCTGGAAAAGTAGTGAGTTCAATCTTAATCAAAATCCAGAAAGAAAATAATAGTTCTTCAGGGAGCTGTTCAGCATAGATCGTTTATAACGTTGTTCGCTTGTCTTCTGGCCTGTATTAGTCTATCTGTAGAAAGGTAGCCAGCAAACAACATACTTTGTAGAATTTATAGATTTATGTATTGGCCAGTGTGTCTTGCAACTGAGTGTACCTTGATGCCTCTACAACACTCTTCTTAGAGCAACCATTCGACCCAAAAAGACTTTTACTAACCCTGTAAAAAGTTTAAATGTCATCTTAGAGATATTCATACTAGGATCTTATTATTATTTATAAAGCTCATATTATTATTTATAATGTTATTGTTATCATTGAGTAAGCTACTGGTTGAATTTAAACAAATGCTCTGAAACATTAAAACGGAAATCGTAATAGAAATAAAAATAACTTTATATATTCATTAATAATAGGATCTCAATCATCTATGGATGATTGATTAGATTCAAATATTATTGTTGTTTGTTAACCTGAAAGGGAACAGAGGCTAGGGGGAAATTAGACTTTGGTTTTCCTATGCGCTGAATTGAAGATTACTTCTTGATTTGTTTTGTACTTTATTATTATTTACTATTCAATCGTAAGAGTTATTCTTCCAAAAGAATTTTTTTCACAAAACATCAATCCGGTCATTATTCTTATGTTAAAGACGTTACGTTGTAGGATCTACGATCTTTGTTGAAAAGTTTATTTCATACTCAAATTTTTATCTGAAACCCTGATTGTCTTGACGAAACTTTAAATATTCCAGAATAATTTTTATACCAATGTTTTTCTTACTTTGGTTATCTCATTGAAATAAGGACGTAATCAATTCTGAAATTAAATTTTAGTAGACAATTTTCAACTGTAAATGACAAGCTTAGAATGTGTTAACTTAGAGCTGTCGAGAGATCTTCAAGATACAAGTTATTACTAATAACTTATTAGTATGTCTTTTTGTTTTCAAATCTACTCTGACAATTTAACCAAACTATTTTTTTCAAAAAAACAACCTTCAACAAGAACGATGAACTTCAAAAGGAAAAATCAAATTCCCCTGTTTTCTTTAACTGAAACTTAATAATGATCCAAATTTTTTGAAAATGTTTTTTTATTTATTCAATCGACTAGTTTCTCCTTGTTTCTAGCATTCTATCTTTTCCAAGCAAACAATGGAATAAGTTTTTTTAACAAAAAACTAATTACCTAATCTTTTTATTGCATTCAGTTGCTATATTATTTTTCATCATTTCGATGCTCTGGGAATAAAAAAAGAGAGAAATGATCTTCCTCTTCTGTTAATTCTTTCTTGATCTTGCTTTTTTTGCATTCCGACTAATAATGACGAGAGAAACGAAGACTATTAGTTTGAATTTGTAAACTTGTCTGAATCATGGCATACAATCAAATGCAATTTTTCAGAAGTCAAAATATTCTAGAAGGACCTCTGTCTATAATGAAATTTATGCTTCCACAAACATTGAAATCATTTCCAAAATATATATTATATATCAAATTGCTTTGATCTTAATTGCCATAGCTATCCAAACATTCCTTAGAAGACATGATTTAATTCAAGATTCAAAGATAGATAACTTCACTCTAATATATAAAATATTTATATAACTTCATTTTTTATGAAGGCTTCAGAAGTGTTTAAGAAAATTTGAATCTTCAATTAAATTTGTCAATATTGAGTGCAGTATTCATGTGCTAACCAAAGTTTTATCCATTTAATTAGGCCAAAGTGTAAAGTTCAAAAAAAATTTTCAGCTCAAAGTTCGCCAAACGAGAATTTGAAAAATTACCATATTTTTCATAAAAATAATTTATTTTCTTCAAATGGTAAAAGTGGGCAACATGAGTAGAATTCCAAAGAATCTTTAACAAATTCGAATTCTTGATGAAAAAATCGAGATTTCCCGACTTCATATCAATTAGCTTTACATGTAATCAAATAACAAACCTGATCTGAATCTGTGCTATCTGAAGAGCCATACCTAAGCAATTACTTTGAAGTAAATAATTTTTATTGTGTTGAAATTGTCTATTTTATTTGTGTACCCTTTAAGTTTGTGAAATTTCTTATGAGTTCAGAATCAAATATTTATGACAAAGTTTAATACTAAAAGTAAGTCCTCATCTTTAAAAAGAAATTTCAGTGAACGGAGGGAAGTTTTATTTTAAAACATGGGAAGAAAACAGAATCAAAATCACAAAGTTTATTTTAATGAGAGCGACAAACAAGATCATGTTGTTATTTCTCTTCATCTTTCTTTCCATGAACGCTATTTTTTTGTGGTCTTAACAACAGAAAAGACACACATCATCTATTAACTGTTTGGCATTTTTAGATTTCTTTTCCTCCTCTTCACAACTAGAGAATAAGAATGGAGACTGGAAAAAACATAAACAAACGAATATTCCAAGAGTCATAAATGTCTACAATTTGAAAATGGTTATAATAAACCTTCAATCTTTTTATGTTTTTTTTCTTTTCCCATTAAATGAATATTAGATTTCTTAGCATCCCCCATAAATAGAGTATGTGGTAGAGATAATAAAGAATTTGAAAAATATCTCCATTTATTTTGAGGAAATTCAATGGAATTCGGCTTAAGGTCTAACTCAATAGATGTCAGGAATTCAATTTTGGTTATTTCAAAATGGATATATTTATATTCTTAAACCTTTCAGTGCCGCGACTATTTCATAATTTTTATAAAAACCAAAATTTTGCTATGAATATACCAAGTTATTTGACAAAAAATATTACTAAAGGCAAGTTCACATTGTGGGCTTCAGTTTAAACTTTAATTGATCCAGAAACCTATTAAACTGGTAGAGTTATGAAGGTTCAAAAAATTGGAAAATGGACTTATATGTCCATCGGCACCGAAAGGGTTAAGATATTTTGACTCATTTTAAAAATCGAAAATTGATAAAATCTTTCTCTAATAGACGTTTGGAGAAGATTCCATTGCAGTGGTAATTAACCACTAGACAACGAAAACAACATGAGACTAGAAACGAATAAATTCATGTAATTAATAATAATAATAACATTAGTAATAGTTTATAAGTTATGATAATACCAACATGATCTCTTATGGATCAACATTAACTTCTTTTCTTCTGCATTTATAAACTAGGCTATTGTTTTTATTATTTAAAATATGAGGGATACGGGCATGTAAATATTGGATGCATTGTCTACTAAAGAATCATATATCTACAATGAATACGGAGGGAAAAGGCTAATCACTTCAAGATGAATGGAAGTATGGCATTTTGATGATAGTGGTAGTGTTATTACCAGCTTCCACAGAAGAGGGAAATTCAAAATGATATTTAGAGCGATTTTAATACTAAAAAAATATTTCAATGTCTGAACGATTGAATAATTTATTCTTTATGGAAAATTTTTGAGATCTCAAAAGATCTTACTTTATATACTAATTCTTTATAGATAAAATTTATTCATGAAACTGAAACTCTTTTTGCCTCAAATCGTTTCTCATCCTTGGAAAATATGTTTTTGGTCAATCTGCTTTCATTCCTTATGACGAATTTAACTCAAGTTTTATTGCGATAATCAGTTTTCTTGTCTTATTGTGATCCCAAAAATCAACTTTTACAAAATCTTTTTCATCATTTTGTGAAAGTGGGCCTCATGATCCGGATAGTCAAGAGCAAAAATATCAGCAAATACAAATCAGCATTTAACGGCCTCAATCTTCGATATCGATAACAATTTTGAGCGTCAATGTTTAATTTCAAAAATTAGCTAAGTTACCACCAATTCCAGAAGAAAAATTGGAGAGATACTAATCCAATCTAACAGCAATGTGCAGCGACTATATAGCAAAGAAGGATGACTACCCTTTTCTACAGCCCAGACACTTTAGAGCCTTTAAGAAACTCAGAATGAACAAAAAAATAAAAGATGTTATGATCTTGGTCGAATCTCCGAAAGCCGTAAGAGTACTATTCCCATTTAAACTAAAGAAGTGAAGATTTTGTTCCGTGTGATGTATTAAATTCCTCAAAAAGGACTAATTGGAGTTAGGAAAAAGATATTCTTTTATATCGCTAAACAATATGGGAAAAAAGTTTCTTTTGTAACTCTAAACTATTTTCCTCGAACTGTTTAACATCTCATAATATTCAGATTTTCTCTGTGTTATTTTTATAAACCGGAAATGTATTTTAAGCACACGATATTCTAATGTTATAAATGCTCATTCTTATTGAACACTGAGTAAACCTTATCCTTCCTATAATCTTGACCATTCATTTATTTCTCTCTGTTTAGATATTCCTACTCTCTGATATTGAGGATGGATTTCCTATTCACTGTTCAAATCTCAGATAACCTGAAAAAGTAAATAATAAACCAAACTGAATACATTTCCTCATTATAATTATCCTTTTGTAATGGAATGTAATGAAAATGCTTAAGCAACTTTTTTTGAACTAGGTCATCAAGGTTAATTACAGTATCTTTTCCTCATTCGTATCTCAAATACAACTTGTAACATAGATGTTTCGCTCATGCTGAAAAAAAAGTAAACTAACAATATGAGCTCTTTTATATTCCCGTCAAATAAGAGTTATAGAATGAAAGAGAAGAAGACGAAGAACATATCTGTCCTTGCTTGTAAAAGAGAATCTTAAAAAGTCATTCATTCAAAAATAGATACGGGAATAAAAGCAGGTATTCTCAACATAAACTTTTTATGATAGTAATGAAAATGAACCCTTGAGGATCATCAATTTGAGTGGGTAATTATTATCAAGCTCATCTTTTATCGAAATGATAAAGTCTATATTAATAACTATTAGATTCCATATTCTTCTGTTGAAAATTTTTTTAAACCCTTTAGATACCAGAGGTCATATATGACCTCTATGTTCAAACTGACTTTTCCCAATCATTTTGAAACATTTTTTCATAATTATTTTTTGATAATATATCACAAACTATCTAAGTTTGCTATCATGCTATATATTTGCTAGCCAGGCATAAGAATGCCATAGATATTTGAACTTTTTCGAAAGGAAGTAAAATTCCTTAGTTCATTCTTTTAGATCGAAATTATTAAACTTATCAATTTTTTATGCATGAAATCAATGAGCAGTTCCACTTAGAGTCTCGTAAAAATGGCAATTTTGAACCCCATTTTTTCCTTAGATTTTCAATATCTAGGTTATTTTCTAATAAGATCGAATGAAATTTAGAAGATATTTTTTTGATATTAATTGAGTCTTCGAAACAATTAACTTTCAAATTAATCCCTTCATTGGCAAATTTTCACTCTAAATTACTCACCAGTAGATGGGAATTTCAATATAAATCAGACTCTGATGAAATTATGTGTAAATGTTTTTTATCATCACATTTTAAATACAATTCTGTGAGAGAATTAAGCCTGAAACTTTCTTCGTTTAGCTATGGTATCGAAGGGGTTAAACTAATTTTTATAAGAGAAAAAATAGAGTTTTTGAAGTTACGATCTTAAGTGCGAGTTTGCACTTTGGCTTATAGCTTAGAAATGATTTGATTAGATAATGAAATTTGATTTTGGGGTCAATGATGATCTTCGAAAAAAGCTATTTTCACCACCCGTATATATAGACGAAAGAATTTCTTCAGTTTTTTTCAAGTTGCCTGTCTAATCTAGCGTCACCAGTTTTTCAGCTTTCTTTAACGCCATAGAAAAGAACCATTTAAAATGTATTCGAAAAATGTAAATTTTCATCCACTATTTTTGTCTTTTTGAAGAGAAAGCTTTTAAATTTCGGCATCCACTGGAAAGAAGAAGGCATCATGCTATCTTTAAATGACGTCTGACATATTCAATCATAAGAATAAAAAAATCCATTCCCTACTAATGGGAAGAAAAAGAATGAAATAACTTTGCTGTGATCCCATTTCTTTCATTCTCTTCGGTTGATTCGTGTCATTTATGATGATGATCTTTAAAGTAATTTCTCTCTCACTCTCCTTGAAGCATTTTTCTATTGTGTAGCTTACTTTGGTCTACATTGCAATTGAAAGAGTTAAAAAGCATTAGTAAATAATTACACATCGCTACATGAGATTTTAGTAATGAAAAAAGGAAACCCGCCGATAGCTGTTTTTAGATAACTAATCTAAGCTCTCTTTTAATAAATAGCTATGCTATTAAATAATCAGAATCCAGAAAAATTGAGTGAAATCAAAATTTTAATAATAACTTTAAGGATGAACATTTGCAAAGGACATTCAAACTAACTTATAGAAAATTTTACGATCTTTTGAATGATAGCAAATTTAACTCTGAAATTGGTTTATGAAAGTCCCGTTTATGAAAAATGTGCTGTTTTAGTTTTTGCGAGCTGGTCAAAACTCAAGAAACTTTGATAATTTTCAGAATCAGAATCTAAAAAAAATTTTACGCAATAATCAATTCATCGCAAAAATTTACGTAAACATTCACTAAGTTGAAGAGAGAAAGTTTATTCATAGCAAAATTTGGTATTTGATCTAAATCCATTGAATCTAAATTTTCTCTTTGAAAATTACTAAAGCCATTAATAGATCTGAAGAAGTCGCTTGACAATCTCATTACCAAAATGTCAGAAAACGATTGGTTTTATTATCAACACATTTTTAAGATTTCAGATTTCTCTGTGGAACTTAATTTTGGTTTTTTTATTCATTGATCTGCTGAATTTCGAATCTAAGAGAGTTATAAATTTTTTCATTTTTGGAAAGTAATCCCATAGGCTGGCTTAAATCAAAGGCTCCATTTCTATGGAGAGTATTGTGAGTAATGGAAAATCTAAATTTTAGATGAGAATACCTTTTCCTTGTATTAATTAATGAAATAATCTGATAAGATGAATTAATTCTTGTTTTATTTATGCGATAGAATGGGAAAATAAACATAAACGCTATTGGGAGTAGGGAAACAGTTAAGGTAATTAATAATAAGAAATCATAAAATATAACTCTTGTTCATTCATAGCCTTATTGCTAGAACAAAGTGAGCTGAATTTTGAGCTCATAATATTTTTATTGTTAAATCCTCGTTCATTTTAATCATACTTGCTCAATCAGAGTGAAGAATAGATCAGAAGAAAAATCTGCGTCAAAATCTTAGAAACTGTTCAATGGAAGTCTGGAAAAATTGATAAATAAACTTAAATGATTCTTCATATTATTCTGAGTACCTTAATTTATTCTTGAGTTCATTTTTGAATTTATTCAAGCATAGGTTTTGATAGATCTATTGAGATTTTTAAATATGTTTTTACATTTATTAAATATTGCCAGCTTTTTTAGGTTGCTAAATTCTGGAATATTATAGCGTAATCCTTAGGCCTTACTATAGGGAAAGATTTGATAAGGATAATTGATTTCAGCTCTCTTCTAAGTCTAAGTGAGTTATTCGGAGAGTTCGATTCAGTTTGATACCTCGAAGATAGTAGTCGTACAAATCGTTTTTGTGCAGATTATATTTTTTCGACAATTTTTTACCTTCAGGATTCCAAACTGTCGAACAATATTCTATAAACTTTGAACAGAAGTGTTTTCATTCCATCAGTCTTTATGCATTTCTGGGCATAAATGAGTCGACCAATGAATTTTTCATAATCTCCTTAGTGGGGGGGGGGGTTAATTTTTGAGGAAGACCTGAGCTAATTTTTCTTAAAGTTGACCTCTGATCATTTTATTCCACGAATTGTTGTCTATTTATTAAGTAGTTTTTAAAATATTTAACCCATTAGGAAAAATTAAATTGTCGTTCTAAGGGTTAAGCAGTTTTGAGCAAATTCCTCTGTTGTGAAAGGCTTCAAGAATCTTGTTGAAAAATACTCTATCAAAGGCTTTTCTAAGATCAATGTAAACTACAACTATTTTTTTGTCCTGCTTGAGATTCCTGATTTCCGCAAATATATTATCATTTTGCTGACTAATGTCTTGCATTTTGTAGGTAGAAAACGAAAATAGATTCTGGGTGAATATGAGTTCTTTATTTTCGTCTGTTCTCATCAGACCCTACACCGACATGTATATTCATACAGAATATTATTCAATGATAAGTGTAAAGTTCTTTTGGGCCAATCAGAGCATTTATTTGTAACCGGATGGAGGGTGGAGGGGCTAGTTGGGTAGATTTCTGACTGTTGGTGTTACACTTTTCTATCTCTTTTTGAAATATGTTTCTATTCCTCTGGACCCGGTTACAAATAAATGCTTTGATTGGCCCAAAAGAACTTTACACTTATCATTGAATAATATTCTGTATGAATATACATGTCGGTGTAGGGTCTGATGAGAACAGACGAAAATAAAGAACTCATATTCACCCAGAATCTATTTTCGTTTTCTACCTACAAAATGCAAGACATTAGTCAGCAAAATGATAACTTTTTTTTGTTTTTTGCTCTTTAGAAAGCAAATGTAGCTAAGAAATTGGTAGAGATTTGTCTCACATGATTTCCCTTTGCACAAACCATGTCGATTTGGGTCAATTGTTTTGATGTCAAACAGTTTTTTTATTTGCCGGAATAGAAAAGAATCAATTAGCCTCATGAATGTAGATTGGAAGAAAATTGGTCTGAATTCATCAGAGTTTTTTTTGGAAGTAGAAAAACTTTGGCAATAAGATAACACTGATGGTCATGAAAAATTCAAAATTAAGGTCTGTGAAAGAATTAAATAAATTTTTGCATTGATACAAATCTGTTCTCAGATCTGAAAAATTCTCAATAATTTCTGAGATTTCTGAAAAAACGAAAATTCCAAATTTCCCAAATTAAAAAAATTAATTAGTAAGGGTTATTCCAGTTTTCACTTGGCATATTGATATCACCGAGAAAGATTGTATCATCAAGTATATATTTGATTAGTTATCAATTAGTAAAATTTTCATCCAGTTCTTAACTTTTATAAAATAACAGAGTTTACAGATTAGATTGCAGTAGACTATTGTTTGATTCATTGAAATTCTCTTTTGTACAGAAGAAGATGACGATGATTTTAAGATAGGAGATATTTCCAATTAATTCTCACGGAGAATAAATTGAGTGTACTTTAGTATGTAATCATAACCAGAAATGTCATGCAAAAAAACGGAATCATTGTTAATGCTTTTGAAAAAAGCTATCTCAATTCAGAGAAGTAATAGAGTTGGATTCAATTTGACAGATAATTTTGGATTTTTGATCAAGAGGATTCTATTCTACCAAATCAATTTTCTTTGATAATTTTGTCTGAGAGCAAAGTTTTTGATTTTTAAGATCACAAAATTACTTAAAGCTCCACTTTCTTGACTAATTACGAATCTTGACGAAAAAAACTAGGAAACAACGAATTGAAATCATTTTCAGCTTCTAGTTCAAACATGGAGAAATATGGCCAATTTTTTTAACTTCATATATAAGTTGTATATTAAAATCAATTAACTTTGACTGTTGATTCATTCACTTGAAGAAAAAAGAATTTAAATCTTCTAAATACAATAATTCTTATGAAAGTTTAATTTTAAATTTATTCTATTATTATTATTATTATAAAATACAGCATTAACCCTTTCGGTGCCGATGGACATGTGTATATGTCCATGTTCCAAATTTTTAAACCTTCATAACTCTACCAGTTTGACAGGTTTTTTGGATCAATTAAAGCTTAAATTTAAGCCCACAATGAGAACTTGCATTTGTAATATTTTTGGCCAAATAACTTGGTATCTTCATAGCTAAATTTTGGTTTTTATAAAAATTGTGAAATAGTCGCGGGACCGAAAGGGTTAAGAATTTATGCCTAGTTAATTTAGAGATTGGAATTTTTGATTTTTACTAAAAAAAATTTACTAAATTTTTTCATCTAGAAACCGAATTCAATCAGGATTTATTACTTTTACGATACATGAAAGAAAGAAGAAAATTTGAATAAATAATTTTTTTTGAAAATTATAAAATATTAATTTAAATCTCGGGTTAGCGCCAAATCCTGATTTTTTTGAACTTTGAGATGAAAATATTTGTTGATTTCGAAATGAGAGAGTAAAAATATGCTTAATGGGATCACCCTATCACCTTGTGTAAATCGAATTTTGATATCTTGATGATACAAGAACCATGATAATAAAGTTGTTTGTTATGAAGTTGGGAATTTATGATTTTACAGATTTCTCGATGTTTTCATCAAGAATTCGAATTTTTTTTGGAATCCTTCTCATATTGCCCACTTTTACCATTTGAAGAAAAAAAAGATTTTTTATGAAAAATATGGCCATATTTCAAATTTTGACCTGGCGCAAAAATCCCATTTTTTCGAACTTTAAGCTGAAAATTTTTTGTTGATTTGAAATTTGAAGGGTGACCAAAAGTTGTTTTTCAAGATCACGATTAGACAAGAAAGCTGAATAGCACCGTCAAATTATCGACAGTCACCCTTTTGGTCAGCCTTCAAATTTCAAATCAATAAAAATTTTAAGCTCAATGTTCGAAAAATGGCATTTTTGCGCCAGATCAAAATTTGAAATATGGCCATATTTTTCATAAAAAATTATTATTTTCAGATCTTTTTCTTCAATTGGTAAAAGTGGGTAATATGAGAAGGATTCCAAAAAATCTTTAAAAAATTCGAACTCTTAACCCTTTCTGTGCCGAGACTATTTCACAATTTTCATGAAACCAAAATTTAGCTATGAAGGTACCAAATTATTTGGCCAAAAATATTACAAATGCAAGTTCTCATTGTGAGCTTCAATTTAAACTTTAATTGATCTAGAAACCTATCAAACTGGTAGAGTTATGAAGGTTCAAAAAAATTGGAAAATGGACATATTTTTCTATCGGCACCGAAAGAGTTAATATCCACAAGCTTTATTTTCCATTAAATAATAAATAAGTATTTTTAGAAACAGAGACATAATATATATTTTATATATATAGAATGAAAGAACAATTCAAAATTATTGTTGAATTCAAAAATCTGTTGTTATGGTATTTCTCTTAGAGCAAAAGTTTATTGCAGACGCCCAAAAGAAAACTCCTACAACAAAAGACTCAATTAAATTGATGAAAATTACAATGATACAAAGAAAATTAACAATATACATGAAGGAATAAATTGTTTTTCACCTTTGAATTATTCAGTAGGTATTATTCAATATCTATACCAACAAGCAATAGAGTCATTTACGATAAAGCCAACTCATTTTTTTTGATTAATATATGCAAATGATACTGCTCACAAGTTTACTTTAGACTGACTATATAATATATGTGGTACAAAAAACTCCCACAGAATATGAAAAACTCCACCTCTTTTAGAGATTTTTGGAGCATCTTATTAAAAATTGATTGAATTATTTTGAAATTCTCTAGAATTTCTCTCTTTTAGAGGAATAAAATGCAACCTGAAATCTAGCTCAAAGGTGAGATTGATAAATTGCTGAAATAAATCTTGTTTTAAATCTTGTGTTGGATCAAACTACATTTCATTTTGTGATATGAGAAAATTTTAAGTGAAGTCAGAAGAAAACTAAAATCAATAAAAGAGCAAATCACTTTAGCAGAATACTCTATCTTAGAATTAATTAGTTAATTATATGTATCTAAATGTTACTGGCATGAGGAAACTCGACGTAGATAGGTGAATTATGCGCTTGTTTTTCCCCCCAGAAACATCACTTTAGCAGTAAATATTATGTTTTCAATTCAAAATGATTTTCTCAAATCAAATTTAGAGATTCTGTACCTTTATGAGAGACTATTTTAAATTCTATCCAACGAAAAGCAGTTATCAAAAGAATAAAAAGAACAAGAAAAAATGTGTGAAAAATTAAATCGAGAAAAAATCGTCAGACCATAAAATCAAATTGTCTGAATTCCCAATCTGGATATTTCTCAATCTTCTATGTCTGCGCAAATTTATTTTTCACAATACTGACAGAATTATAAAGCAACAGGAAAATATTATAATAACTCAATTTTTTCATCCTCTGTGACTGTTCCGTAATCCTCAAGTTTATAAATTTTGATAAAATTCAAATTCAATCAACCAATCAGATGGAGAGGTTTCGAAAATGGTTAAGTTTTATTGTTCGATAACTAATTGATCTAAAAGATGAGAACGTATTGGTTATAAAAGAGTTTGAGGGCTCAAAACTTTCGTGAGATCGGCTTTATATATGGCCATTATTAAAACTCGTAAATTCTCACCTCTAAACAATATTATGTAATATATAATCTATTTTAAAATTTGGTTTATTTTTCATGATTTAAAAGGAATTCCAGTTCGCATAAGAATCTCGGGCTTTCTTCATTTATTCAAAATAAAATATTTAATCTAAAAATTCTCTTTAATCAACCTGCAAAATCTTTATAAACAAGGGAGTAAAAGACAGATCTTTGAAATGCTAAATATCTAACAGAAAAAAACTAACTAAATACAGTCGTTATTTATCACGAGACTTTGATGAACGATATACAATCTATTCTACAGGGAAATTTAATCTGCACAAGAAATTTGATTGATAAACATTCTAAACTGTTGTCTGATCCATAAAAAAATTGGGAGACCTTAAACTACACAAGTTGATTGAATAGAAATAAATTTACAAGACAATGAATAGTTTTAGAAGCAATAAAAGTCAACAGGTTTCTTTCTTCCAAAGAAAATACCATGTGACCTCTAGAATTAACCGATAAATCAAAGTTCAATATTAAAAAAGACACAATAGCTCATGCATTATTAATAAGAATAAACAAAGATTTTGGAGCCTTATGGAGCTCAATCTAAATTTTGGTTATTTCTATTTTTACATTTTTGATTGCTATACTCTAAATCATAACCATTGTCTCAGTTTTGGGAGACATTCAAAGATTTATAGCCAAAGAGATTAGACTTTTCCAACAAAAAAACAAGAGATGAATTATTACATAATTAATTTTTGATCTTCTCTCAGCATTACTATAACATAATAATTTATACTTTCTACTTTAGGTGGGAAATATCCCAAGACACTGCGATTTAGGAAGATGGAAAAGCTGATTTCTCACTTGGGATTGATGATTTTAGTTCCACTGAATTATTTCTATCACATATCATTTTAACAACTCATCATTATGCATTCAAGGTCTAAAAAATACTTAGTTTACTACATTTTCGATAGGCGATCTATTAAATTCCTTGAGTACGCAAAGATCTCAGAGGTTCATAGATAAAAATTAAGATCATACTTGTGGAATTCAAATAGACAATCACCTGAACTATATCCGCTAAACCTTAAAAGATAGCAAATTTTGAGATCAATGACCCAATTTTTATATTGATAACTTCTGAATTAAAAATAATTGCGTTAAAATAATTGTAGATTTGTAATCAGCGTATTTACAAACCGTATGATAGACAAAAAAATTGAATTCAAGTTATGAGTTGAGATGAAAACCAATATATTCTCGTGTCCAATTAATTTCTTTTTCACTTCTCCCCTAACTGTTCCTTTCATCTGTCCGCAATTATAAGAAATATATACTCAATATTTCGAGTTGTAGGGAGTGTGTATTATGCTTTTTTTCTTGTCTACACTTTCTGTCTCAAAAGTTTTATCTCACTTCCTTGCCAATGGCAAATGACTTCTGTCTCATTATTATTTTGACACTTTTTTCATTCATAAAAAAATTATATAATAATAATAATAGGGATATTTCATCTTGTAAATAATGAAGATCATACCCTGAGAAGTTGAAGCCCCTTTTTAAAACAGTAGCAACATTTGAGCCTTTCGATACCATAGTTAAACGAAGAAAGTTTCTATAGTTAGATTCTTTCACAGAATTACTATAAATTTGCTGAAAAAAAAACTTTTACTAAGAAGAAATTTTATGCAAAAATTTTCTTTCACATAATTTCATCAGGATCTGATTTATATTGAAATTCCTAACTACTGTAGATGATTAATTTAGAATAGTGGGCATACTGAGCAGTTACTAATGGATGGATTCCTAAAGTGCAAAGAGGGCCCAAGCCTGGAGAAGAAACGGAAGTAAAGCCGCCTAGAAGGGCAGAAATATTATGCAATGTAACTATATAAATTTAGTCCGGGATTAAGTCTGATGAGACCCCGCGAAATATAACTTTTATCACTTATAAGTGATAATAATTATTATTTGATTGTTCCCAAACCTTCCCCATGAGTCTAGAATCGATACAGTTGATGAAGTTCGGCAATATTATCGTTCTAATTTAAAATGAATTTTCAAACGAGAGGATTTATTTTGTAATACAGCTCAGTTAATCTTAAAAAGGGTATCTAATAAACTTCATTCGAAATTAAAATTTGGATACTGAAGATGTAAGATAATGTTGATATTTAACCCATTTTAAAGATGGTGATCAAAAAGGATCTTAAGCTTGGTTAGCAAAAATATAGCATAATAGCAAAATTAGATATAGTTTATGACATATCCTAGAAGAAGGATCACGAAAAAATGTTTTAAAATCATTGAAAAAAGTTCGTTTTAAAATAGAGATCATATACGACGCCTGGTATCGAAAGGGCTAAATAATATTGTCATCTTTTAACCCAAAATAGACTCGGCATTTTAACAAATTCAAACGTCTTTTAAGTCAGATTTTTAAGAGGGAAAAAATTAAAACTGGGTCTTTCAATCTTTTATCTAAGTGGACAAAACTGATAGATGACGAAATTATTATTAATAGAGGATCCACTAGATAAGATTCAGAGTGAGTTCAAACATTTTTTCTCTGATTTTCCTTACAATTCGTTAAACCTTGGGTTTATTATTTTATTTATTCATTATAGAGAGAATTTTCTATTCAGAATAAAAAACAGAAAAGTTATATTTTAAAAATAAATGTACTTTTTTAAAATCAGTTAAAATTATTAGAAATATATTAGCTAATTTTCTCTATTCCTTTATCCTTATTTCCTTTCCCATCCCCTGATTATAGGCAAAATGTATCTCTATAATTTGAAATTAACTTTAGTATTGCTTTAGTTTTTCACGGAGAGAATTTCTGATATTTGTCATCTAAAATTCGTAAAGTCTAATCCGAGTTATTTTTTCCTTTTTTAATTCTTTTCTAATCTATAGAAATCCTTCTTTTCTTCCTCAGAATTTAACACACAAAATCTTCCATCTATCTGAAAGTATCATTAGTAGGGCCACAAAAATATGTACGAAAAACATCTCAAAATATGTGTTTAATATTTTGAATGTATGTATTCTTATGTATCGCATTTTTTCTATAAATTTTGATGTATCTCAAACATAATTTGAGTATTATATGAAAGTATCTATATAATCTGAACGAGTTTTTGAGATAGTTTAATGAAATTGGCTTTTACAAGGAAATGGACTATATTACTAAGACTTGGATAGAATATGTGTTCCTAACTACGCTTCAAGTTTTTTTGATCCTATTTCAAATTTCATACATGACTAATGTAAATTGCCACTTTTTATCAAAAAAATCATTTTTAAAATAAAGGAATTTTTCAACAAGAATTTCTTTCTTTCAATTTATTACTCTTGGATATTATTTTTAAGCAAACGCAAATCTATATGAAGGTGTTATAAATCGCACTTAGACTTGTGAATGCTATCATTTCCCGGATAAGATAACGAGAGAATGTCTGAAATGAGAATTTATGACATTCTTCTTGGCTTATGAAAAGTTTATGATGACTTCATAGAATTGTTTATTTTCGTAGATGTTCTTGGAAGAAAATGAATTTTTATTCAAAAGAATACTTGATCAATTTCAATTAAAAAATAATTCAATAAATGATGAAATTTCTTGGATATTTATTATAAAATTGAATTCAAGTCTAACTGAGAACAAGATTGATTAAGGTCACAGTGAACCTTTTCTTCCGGAATAAAATCAACGATATCTCATTTCAGAGTGTTTTATTGATGAAGATAAAAAACAGCATGGGATCCGATTATAATAATACTGCTCATCTGACAATGAATTTCATCATTACCTTCGTTTCAAAATAAACTTAAAAATTAAAATTAAGGTGTTTTCCATTGATTATTTGTCAACAGGATATTTGATCACTGGCCAAACCTCTCTAAATATTAGTAACTTAGTAACGAGAAATTTAGAATAATAGTTAAAATAAATGACTACAGGTGTGGAAAATGATTAATAACTCTTTCTTTTAGATTATGATTAGAAATAAATAGTTTTTATCCATCATTTATCCATGAGATCTTAAATTATTTATTGAAGGATCAGAATATTTTACTTCACTTTACTAGAAGTTTTTCAGTCCTTTTCAAAATTGAAGATTTGAATATTTTCAAAAATAACTTGAGTAGAAAGACATAGGAATGATTATAATCTAAAGCCAGTTGACATGAAGATGAGAATTTATTATTTTTACGAAAAACTCAATACTTTTCTCCGTATTCACAGAAAAAAATGATTTTTTGAATACTAAAATGGAATGATCCAATAAGATAAAAAATCCGAAAAATATTCAATCTGACCAAAATTAGGCCGTTTTTCGAAATTCGAAATGTACCAAATTTCCACTTTTCAACATTTGAACCTACTATTTTATCGATTTCGATGATTTGAAGCTGTTATTTACTGATATTTGGGATCAAAATTAAACGAAGAATTCGAATTTGATGTCCATTATTCTCATTTATCAGTGAATCCCTTTCCATTTTGCAGTCAGAATTATTGAATCTGAATAAATTAATTAATTGGCCATAGAGATAGCAAAGATCTTACTGTTTCCGAAAAAGTTAAATTCACAGATTTTGGATAATTTGCCTTCGTGATAATCGAAAAATTCAAATGGTTCGATTTCCCACAGTAATGACGATCTTCAGTGAACTTCTACAGGTGAATTCGAATCCTTCGTCTAATTTTTATCCCAAATATCATCACTTAACTGGTTCGAATTATCGAAATCGATAAAAAAATTTGGTTCAAAAGTTGAAAAAGTGGAAATTTGGTAAATTTTCGAAATTCGAAAAACGGCTTAATTTTGGTCAGATTGAATTTTTTTGAATAACCACATCTTATTAGCTCATTCCGTTTTAGAATTCAGAAAATTGTTTTTTTCTGTGAATACGGAGAAAAATATTGAGTTTTTCGTAAAAATAGTAAATTCTCAGCTTCATGTCAATTAGGTTTATATTGGGAGGTTTCTTAACTTCTTCGCCTTAAACCCTGAAAAACTGTTCTTTCCTTAAATATCAATCGTGGTGGGCTCTCTTAGAAGAGAGAAAAAATGCAAGAAAATTTCAACTTTTTTCTCCTTCTTTCATCAGGGGTTATATTTTTTTATGAAAAAATTAACTTTTCCTCTTCGAACATGTTTTTCTCAATTTTTATCAGATTCTCCTAATCAAAATGTCAAAGATTTTCAAGACAAACAACAATTCTGTGCTTAATGAATGTTCCAAAGTAATAAGGTAATTATGATATCATCTCCAAGATACATTCATTCCAACTATCCTAGCTTTGGAAAGAAAGTATAGTAGATGGAAGAGATAATAATTGATAAATCATTTTACTGATTGTTGAAGATAAGACGAAGAGAGAATAAACCAGATGAGCCAATATCTTACAAGATCCAAGCAAAATACATTGCTCATTTTCCACGGGAGAATTGTAAATCTCTTTTGTTATTTTGATTACTCATAAAAATTTCAATTATTATCATATAACGAACGAATTGATGTAACGTGATTCATACATGAGATAATAATTGTAAAAACATGTGTATTATTGTCCAATTTGAGAATAAACTATTTGTACAATGGACTCAAATTTATCAATAGATTTTCTATTATTTGCTAAGGTGAAACCATCTTGCCTAATTAATTAATTTAGTCAGATTCAATAATTCTGACTGCAAAATGGAAAGGGATTCACTGATAAATGAGAATAATGGACATCAAGGACACCGATATACCCTAACAAAAGACCTTTAAATAGCCTCATAATGCCTTTCATTGGATAAATAGAATAAGCCTAAGATGGTAAAACAAAACATTTTCTTGAATAAATTTTACAAAATTTCAATGTCATGAGCATATATTTTCGACTAGTGTAGTCTTAGTTTCAGAGTCCAGTACATTTCATTCAGGATGAAACTTGTTCATCAGTTAGCCCAGAAGCAAAAGACAAACTTTAACCCTTGCGCTAGAACTCAGAAACTTTTCACAATCAAAGCAAAGAAGAATAGAATTTGCAAAATTACTTAAATCACCCATTGAGATGGTAAAATCTAATCTTCAAGTACTTCGCTTCAACATACCTTTCCATGCATCTGGAATAAGATAAACAAAATTGTGAAAATTTTCAAATTTGTAATATTCATGAAAATTAAGAGAAATTTCATTTTTAACTATTGAAAAAACAATTTTAACAGGATTTAAGTCATTTTTGCAAATTTTTTTAAGAAATAATGTGAATTCACCTTAAAATTATGAATAAAAAAAACATTAAAAAATTTTTTATATTTTTTTTCACAATTTCAAAGCGAAACTTGGTGGGATGATATTAAAACAAGATTAAATTTATCATATCGATGGGCGATTTAAGTAATTTTGCAAAACTTCAAAATCCTCGGGTCTCGGAGCAACTTTCTTTCCTAGAAATTTTCTAAACCTTTTCATATTTGGGACATCTACTCTATTTGAGTCTTTTAGCATCAGGAATCACGTTTCCTTGTATATTCAGAAAAATCGTCGGAAACACTTAACCCTTAAAGTCCCACTGGGTTATTTCTATCACATGTCATTTTGGCAACTCATTATTATTCATTCAAGCCTCAGAAAATACTTTGTTTACCCCTCATTCGATAGGAAATTTATTAATCTCGTGGAATACGCAAAGATCCCGGCTCTACCATTCCTCAGAATCGGGCTATACTAATTCAAAGAGAGTTGATTATTTTCAAAAAATCAATTTTTGTATAAAACGTTTTTTTGAAAACTCATTTCCCAGGGTCATAGATAAAAAGTAAGACAACTTTTATCAAGGAATCATACCTCTAGAATTCAAATATGCAATCGCCTAAACTCTATCTGCTAAACCAACAAAGATAACCTATTTTAGGATCAAAAAATGACCCATTTTTTGATCGATAACTTTTGAACCAAAAATAATTGCGTTAAAACAACTAATCAGCGTATTCCCAAACCATAGGATAGACAAAAGATTGAATGCGAGTCATGAAAAAAAATTCGCTGGGACTTTAAGGGTCCCTAATTAAATGACTCTTATTAGGTTACGGAGGATAGAATAGGATTTACATAAAAATTTCATCAAAAAACTGAATATCGATTTTTGCCAGTCGAAAGTTTAAATTCACTTCATGGTCTTGAATAGCATGGTATCCACTCGAAATTTTGTGACAAGATTAGTTTTGAAATTCTCTTTAAGTAAGAACATATATATATGATGGAAGAAAATAATTAATTTTATTTGTTCAATATTCTCTTGAAATTTGGTACAATGACGAAACTAAATGACATGAGTTTAAAATTCATAGGGTACATATGTATTGCTGAAATTGAGTTATTTTAGTAAAAATTAAAATATATGATACGTATCGCTACTCATTAGTATACAATTATAATAAATATTATTCTTCAGGGGCCAGGGAGGTAAATATCACTTTTTCACAGTCATTACGGAGGTACAACTGTACTGATAAAATTATATAATGTGTTGTAAAACTCTAGAATGATGAGAGATATAATTCTAATTTATTCAATTGTTTCATATTCTTCATCAATATGAGAACGAAGGCATATTGCATTTGTGTTTGACCTGAATATCTATCTGTTTTTTTTAATTCATCGAGCACGCATTGTGTAAATTCTGATCGAATGACAAAAAGTTATTAGCTCATCATTTAATATTTGTTACTCTGAATACAAAAATATGTACATTCTAAGGTAAATTAGTTTCTTTACAAGCGATTAAACTTTGCATCATCATTAACCTGTTGAGAATTTATCATCTATACACTTGATGTTCATGATGAATCATAATTTTTGATTACCTTTATAATTTGTTTCAAAGTAGTTTATTTTTTCTCGGATATACTTACTAGTAAATACATGAATAAATTATTTTTTTCAATGACTAATTAAGGAGTGTAAATCAATTTATGGGATTTATTGAACTTCAAGACGATGAATATTTTTCTTGAGAAAAAAGAATGATTAATTGAGAAAATTCATAATCAGGCCAATATCATCAGAATTATCAACATGTTTATTGTATTTGAGTTGACTGATATTGGTATTTGAATCTTTCAAACTAATTGAGTTCCCAACAGCCACTGTTCCATTTATTGATTTATTAACGGTTGTACCATTTTTACCAGTCGAATGGGGATGCAAAATTTTACTCTCAATTTTATTGTGTTTATCTTTTTGGTTAACTGATTGTATAAGGATATTATTGTTCGGTTTTCCTCGAGGAATATCATAATCAGATTTCACAATAACCGGAATTTTCTTTTTTGTCTTCTCATAAGAGACATGCATATGTGTTCCGAAGCCATCTTGAATAGCATGTGCATTAAATTCTGAAGGTTGATTAACGTAAACGACACCATGTGTTTGTTGACCAAGGTAGTTAGTAAATAATATTCGAATTTTTGTTTGCATTTCACGGTAGGCCATAGAATTTCTCATGCTTGGATTCAATGAATAATTAACCTCAAGTTGTCTGAGTTTATCCAAGAGAATTTTTATTTTCTTATGACATTCATCGGATTCTGGAAGTTGATCGATTTTCTCAAGAATTTCCCTCTGGAATTTACGACCTTCCTCAATCTCTGACAGAGCGTAATATTCAGCTAACTTTCTATAACTATTCATTTCTGGTTGTTTTTTACCATTGAATAAGGCAAGCAAAAAGTGTTCAAATATATTATCTCCAGCCATGGTTCTTTGTCTTGAATTATAGGCTCTATGGTAAGATGATTGCTGATTCAAAATATATTGAATCTTTTGAATTAAACTAAGAAGATGATCCAGGGCTCGAAGAATCTGTCTATTCTCATGAAGAATTTTGAGGAGTTTCTGTGGACAGTCAAAAGTATCACTCTTTCGCATAATATAATCATTCTTTGAGCCTATATCAATAATATTTTCATCAATTTTATGCATCATAGAATGAATTAAATGTTCAATGCGGCCATTTTCGTATTTCTCAATTGACTGAGACATCTTCTTATTAACTAATATCTCAAGAGTTTTGTACTCTTTGATGAGATGAACATATTCAGGTCTGTCAATGTCGTGTATGAATAATTTCAGATGATCGTCAGAACATAAGTAATCTTCATCAGAATATGAGTGATCTGGAATTTTAAAATTTTCAGATACTCTTGATAATTTCTTGAGATGATCGGCCTTCTCTTGTGCCAACAGTGCACTTTCATGAGCATGCTTAGCTTCATCAAGAATTATATGAGCTTTAATTTTTTGATGAGGTGAAGAACTCTCAGAAGCTTTTTCAGCTTCATTATAAGCTTTTCTCTTCAGGATCTGTGAAAGAACGAGAGCTTTCCGGGCATTCTTTTCTTCTTTCTTAGCTAAACTATTAATACTGTTGTGAGGAACGGAATATGGTTCATGATGTTCAAGGTAATGTCCCTGATCAGAATGTCTGCCGCCATGATGCTTGTTCGGATGATCTCCATAGTCATGATGTCGATTGTCATAAGGATATCTGCCATCATGATGTTTAGGGTGATTTCTGTTACCATAATGGCGACTGTCATGAAGATGTTTATTATAAGGATGTCTGCCGCTATGATGCTTATTCGGATGATGTCCACGGTCATGATGTCGATCATTGTGATGATTAGGGTGATGTTTGTTACCATGATGGCGACTGTCATGGGGATGTGTGCCGTCCTGATGTTTAGGGTGATGTCTGTTACCATGATGGCGATTGTCGTGATGGTGACCATGATCAGGATGTCTGCCGCCATAATGCTTATTCGGATGATGTCCACGGTCATGATGTCGATCCTTGTGATGTCTAGGGTGATGTCTGTTACCATGATGGCGACTGTTATGAGGATGTTTATTATTAGGATGCCTGCCGCCATGATTCTTGTTCGGATGATGATCATGGTCATGATGTCGATGTTCATGAGGATGTGTGCCGTCCCGATGTTCAGGGGTATGTCTGTTACCATGATGGTGATTGTCGTGATGGTGACCATGATCAGGATGTTTGCCGCTATGATGCTTATTCGGATGATGACCACGGTCATGATGTCGATCCTTGTGATGTCTAGGGTGATGTCTGTTACCATGATGGCGACTGTTATGAGGATGTTTATTATTAGGATGCCTGCCGCCATGATTCTTGTTCGGATGATGATCATGGTCATGATGTCGATGTTCATGAGGATGTGTGCCGTCCTGATGTTCAGGGGTATGTCTGTTACCATGATGGTGATTGGAGTGATGGTGACCATGATCAGGATGTTTGCCGCTATGATGCTTATTCGGATGATGTCCATGGTCATGATGTCGATCGTTGTGATGTTTAGGGTGATGTCTGTTACCATGATGGCGACTGTTATGAGGATGTTTATTATTAGGATGCCTGCCGCCATGATTCTTGTTCGGATGATGATCATGGTCATGATGTCGATGGTTGTGATGTTCAGGGGTATGTCTGTTACCATGGTGGCGACTGTCATGAGGATGTTTATTATTAGGATGCCTGCCGCCATAATGCTTGTTCGAATGATGTCCATGGTCATGATGTCGATCGTTGTGATGTTTAGGCTGATGTCTGTTACCATGATGGCGATTTTCGTGATGGTGTCCATGATCAGGATGTCTGCCGGCATGATGCTTGTTCGGATGATGTCCATGGTCATGATGTCGATCGTTGTGATGTTTAGGGTGATAGTTTTGATGTCGATCCTTGTGATGTTTAGGGTGATTTCTGTTATCATGATGGCGACTATCATGAGTATGTTTATTATTAGGATGCCTGCCGCCATGATGCTTGTTCGGATGATGTCCACGGTCATGATGTCGATCCTTGTGATGTCTAGGGTGATGTCTGTTACCATGATGGCGACTGTTATGAGGATGTTTATTATTAGGATGCCTGCCGCCATGATTCTTGTTCGGATGATGATCATGGTCATGATGTCGATGTTCATGAGGATGTGTGCCGTCCTGATGTTCAGGGGTATGTCTGTTACCATGATGGTGATTGTCGTGATGGTGACCATGATCAGGATGTTTGCCGCCATGATGCTTGTTCGGATGATGTCCATGGTCATGGTGTCGATCGTTGTGATGTTTAGGGTGATAGTTTTGATGTCGATCCTTGTGATGTTTAGGGTGATTTCTGTTATCATGATGGCGACTATCATGAGTATGTTTATTATTAGGATGCCTGCCGCCATGATGCTTGTTCGGATGATGTCCACGGTCATGATGTCGATCCTTGTGATGATTAGGGTGATGTCTGTTACCATGATGGCGACTGTTATGAGGATGTTTATTATTAGGATGTTTGCCGCTATGATGCTTATTCGGATGATGTCCACGGTCATGATGTCGATCCTTGTGATGTCTAGGGTGATGTCTGTTACCATGATGGTGATTGTCGTGATGGCGACCATGATCAGGATGTCTGCCGCTATGATGCTTATTCGGATGATGTCCACGGTCATGATGTCGATCGTTGTGATGTTCAGGGGTATGTCTGTTACCATGATGGCGATTGTCGTGATGGTGACCATGATCAGGATGTCTGCCGCTATGATGCTTATTCGGATGATGTCCACGGTCATGATGTCGATCCTTGTGATGTTCAGGGGTATGTCTGTTACCATGATGGTGATTGTCGTGATGGCGACTATGATCAGGATGCCTGCCGCCATGATGCTTGTTCGGATGATGTCCATGGTCATGATGTCGATTGTCATGAGGATGTCTGCCGCCATAATGCTTATTCGGATGATGTCCACGGTCATGATGTCGATCGTTGTGATGTCTAGGGTGATGTCTGTTACCATGATGGCGACTGTTTTGAGGATGTTTATTATTAGGATGCCTGCCGCCATGATTCTTGTTCGGATGATGATCATGGTCATGATGTCGATCGTTGTGATGTTTAGGGTGCTGTCTGTTACCATGATGGCGATTGTCGTGATGGTATCCATGATCAGGATGTCCGCTGTCATGATTTTTTTTCTTATTCCTCCTCATGCTTTTGTTTCGCCGGTTCTTTTCCTCTCTCTCGTGATGTTTATTCGGTGTCAGTTTCTTTGCTATCTTTTTTCGTACTCTTTGTATCAATGACCATTCTCGAGCTCCTTTATGTTTTAAATTCTCCAAAGATTTCAATCTTCTTTCTAATTTTTTCAATATTTTCTTCTCTTTTCTTTTAGTAACGTGATTATCTGAAGGATTCTTTCTAAGGTATCCTTGTATTTCAGAAATTGCTTTAACTAATTTTGGTAAATTTGATCTAGCTGACTTCAACCGACTTTCTTCATCATGATTCCTCTGGTGGTACCCTTCAAATTCCACTATCATACTTTTTAAGCATCTTTTTCTTCTGAACAGTAGATCCAATTTCTCTCTGATTTTATTATGTTTCCTCGAACGAATTTTATGCATTACCTTCCTCTTGGTAATTTTTTTCTTGTAGTGTTCTCTTCTCTGCTTTTGTTGTCCTTTTCGTCCTCTGTTTTTCCTCGTGCGTGAACTGCCAACAACAGGAGTATCATTTACTAGTCTCTCCCTCATTGCTTTATCAAGATTGTGGGCATTCGGAATTATTAAATCGAACAACCGCTTATGAACATGATTCATTATTGCCTCTTCCCTTTTAGATTTATGCTCATATGATGATATCTCCTTGTAACGATGTGCAAGGCATCTTGCTTTTCTCTGCTTGTCAGAGATTCTTATTGATGTTTCCAAGGTATATGGATCAAATAGATTTTTCGAGAGTTTCTTAATTTTTATCAACAGCGAACTATATTTTGAGACCGCTTCTTTGAGTTTTGCCTGTTCCATAGAATTCCGATTTTTATAGCCTGAAAATTCATTGATCATGGCTTTGATACAACGCTCCTTTCTAAGAAGAAGGTCTAGCTCAGAGCTCATCTCGTTCAAGCCATAACTTCCAGCATCTGTCTCGAGAAATAAGAGTAGGAGAATGAATATTGATGGAAAAATCCAACGTAGAATCATTTTTTAACTTGATTCCGTAAATTAATTGAAATTCCTGTATTTCTGTTAGTTTTATAAAATAAAACATATCAAAATTATTATGTGGGTTAATAAATGGGGGATGAATCAATCTTGAGGTACGGGTATTTAAAGAATTAAATCAGAAAAAAATAGTATTTAAGCTATCTACTTTATAGTAAGTAGATGATTAATATTACTTAATAAATGCTTAAAACTAACTAGAAGTAAGACCACGATATTTTTAAATCAAAATTGATGACTCGTTTGATATTAAATGGTGGAACTAGAGGATTGAAAATTTTGGTTTTTCAGTCATAGAAAAACGGCATTTTCTCTGGATTCTCTTTGGTTAGAGGAAAATACGTCGTACAGACACTCCAAAATTATTTCACATCTAGAAAAATTATCTGTATGAGATAAATTTACTTAGTGCATTGTCCATTGTTAACAAGAAAGTGCATAAATTTTGAACTTTGTTTTAATCAGAAATACTATGCATACCTAAGATACATAGCAGGGTTTTTCAAAAATTGACCAGAACAGAATTACCTGTTATGTAAAGTAAAAAGTGTCGACTTGACGTATTGAGCTGTAACTTTATTAAGTTAGGCGAACCGTAATACCTGACTCATGAGTAGTAAGATAAACAATAGATTAATAAAACAAATCATAGAGTTCTTTTAAAGGATATACAATTGTCCCCCAGGTTTGGCATATGGGAAAGGGCACACCCCAACTTTCCAAGAAAAAATATTTTTTTTCTTCTTTCCACATACTTTTTAGTAGGTCTATTAGTTAGTTTGAAATTCTTTTTTGCAAAAAATATCGAAAATTTTAGATTTTCATATCATTTTGTAGGAAATTAAATTCTGATCAGAATGATATAGAGTTTTGGTAACAAATTGTTTATGGTGGTGGTGTAAACTTCACAAGAAAAGCTTTTCATAATTTTCTATTTAATGTTGAAGGTACGAGTTTTTAATCAAGAACGAGTACTGTGAGCAAAATAATAAAGCTCAGAGGAGAAATTGAAAGCTCCGTAGATGATGGTTTAGGAAATTTGAAGGTGTCTAGACCAATGTACCAGTAAGAAGATATTGAGAGAGGATGTTTCAATTATTTTCGAAGAAAAAGAGACGCCAAAGAGCCAGTTTCCGGCCTCCAGATTCTTCGCGAAGCTAGAAGAATCGGTATCACAAGTGGATTGCGGCCATCAAAAGGATGGCTTTATAGATTTCAGCTAAGAAGAGGTCTATCTTTGCATAGAGTGATTAAAGTAGAATTATTTTTTGGCTCTTAAAATTTATACCTTATTTTTAGATTTCCGGATCATCAGACCTTGTTAATTTGAATTTAGTGGAACTATGGATTGAAAGAAATCGAAATTG
>SSNU01000127.1:537912-858811 GCA_012064415.1 Gyrodactylus bullatarudis | reverse complement strand
GATATTTTTTGCAAAAAAGAATTTCAAACTAACTAATAGACCTACTAAAAAGTATGTGGAAAGAAGAAAAAAAATATTTTTTCTTGGAAAGTTGGGGTGTGCCCTTTCCCATATGCCAAACCTGGGGGACAATTGTACTCGGTGTATATTTGAACACCACTAAGGTACCAAAATAAATTCCCTGAGTTTTCTCTGGAACCTTGAGGAACACTAATCTTTATAAGAACCTTGAAAAAGCACATATTGTAATAATGAGTACACTTTGGCAGTATCAAGTATCGTATCAATACAAAAATATTTTTATTATCAAACATTAAATTGAAATCTTGATAAATCAATACTGTATTTTTTAAATTTCTAGCTGACATAAGGATTAATGATTCTTCTTGTTAAATCGAACTAAATTAAATCAAGTTTGTCATCACACAACAATTCACAATCATTCGAATGAAACTAATTTTCATTACTTCTAATTTTCCCTTTTCAACTACAGAGAACAACAAGATGCATGGAATTAATTGATGCAAAAAGGCGAAGATTTTATTTGCCAAATGTAATCAAATAAAATATTTTTTCCCTAGGGAGAAATCAGCAATGAATTAACGCACAGAGAAAGCCCCTATTTGAGTCTATTTCGCGATAAAGTTGAACTATGAATCAAATTACCGAAAAGAATCCAGATTGATATACACTAGAGAAGGTCAAATTGGTCAAATTTTACCACTCTTTTCCTAAAAAATCATACGTTTTTGAGTTTGTTTTAGCATAAAATTTTTCGATTGAAAATGACTAAATTATTATAGTTTTTGCAACATAGAAAATAGGATTCATAGTAAAATTGAGTCTTTTTTTAAGAGAAATTTCTGGGAAATAAGGGAAAATGTTTGCATATCAGAACAAGTTTTTCATTTTGATTTTCAAAAATGTGTTTTTCTCAGTTGAAATATTTAATAAGAGGATGGAACATATCTGAGGGAAAATAAAATTTTGTATTACCCCAGCATTCACAAATTTATGAAAAAGAATATTAAGTCTGACTACTTACAAGTGAAATTTCTTATTCTTAGGGTTTTCTGGTTTCCTATTTGGGTTTAGTCTAGATATGAAGCAATACTTTCCATTTAACGAGGGAAATTTACATAGAATATCATCCAAAGCAATCCAATGCGTGTTATCTTGCCGCTCATTCTATATCTATAGTTAACTTTAAGAATATATATTGCCAAAATATTGATTTATAATAGTTGTAAGCATTGATTAATTTGATGGACAGGTCTTATAAACAAGAGAATATCCTTTCCATCAATTGGTGAATAACGATAGTATTTTCTGCTCAAGCCTGAAAGAAATTATTGTATTTTAAGATTTTATACATATTTTTATATAGAGGTTATATAGAGTTTTTAGATCTATGAGTAAAAGTCTAAAATTAACAGAGAAATTTATTCAGAAATTCAAGTCTCTAAATGAGTAATTGGTTTTTAGATTCGAGAGTCTGAAACTCCCTGAATTTTTTCCAGGAATTTTGCAGAAATCCTAAAGTTTACAACTTTTTTAGTGATCATTTTAATAACCAGATTCCCTGGTTTATTACAGTTTTCACACAAGTTTTCAGAATTATTTTTCAGGCTCCTCAATAGACAAATATCAATAACCAATTATCAGATTTCGATTTTTGAAAGAGCTGTCAATTTGAACTGATCTCAGAAAGAAAGTGTGCCTTTGGAATTTGCTTCGAAAATATTGATGCACTAATGAGATCTTTGTAAAGATCATAAATTCCCAGATTCATCGAGAATAGTTCTTATTTAAATCCATCTGTCTTACAGTTAAGCCAGGAACAAATTCATTTAGAGTTAAAAAAGACAAACAATGATCTCAATATGTTACCATAGTTGTTAATGTTAAGTAAGCCTCAAGTTTAGTCAAGTATCTATAAATATTTGTTACAAAAATGTTGAATTATAGTATTGGAGAGGCTTAACGATTTTTTGACATTTCTTACTCTTTTTGAAACTTTTGAATGTAACTGAACCTAATTGACATGAAGATGAGAATTCACTTTTTTTACAGAAAAACTCAGTTAAACGCAGACATTCGAGATCAGCATTAGACAAAGAATTTGAATTCGACTGCAGAAATTCACGGAAATTCATGGGAAATCGAAACATATGAATTAATTGATTATCACGATGGAGAATGATCCAAAATTTAAAAGTTTAACTTTTTCTTGAAAACAGTAGTTTCCTTTCTTCCTCCATGGCCGAATTTGAATTCTTCGTCTCATGCTGATCTCGAATATCTGCATTTAACTGCTTCAAATCATTGGAATCGATAAAAATTTTGGTTCGAAAGTTGAAAAAGTGGAAGTTTGGTACATTTTCGAAATCGAAAAATCGCTTAATTTTGGTCAGATCGAATTTTTTCAGAGATTTTTTAAATTTCCACAACTTATTGGTTTATTTGGTTAAATTAGAGAACAGTTGCCCCCTCTTATTTCTCTCTAAGTTCACTTTGAATCGTGTTGGTCTTATTTTGGTCACCGCAAGGGATTCGTTTTCATTTCATCGATTTTGAAAAGCCCATAGTCTTTCAGAAAAATCACTGAAAAACAAGAGGGGGCAATTGTTCTTTAGATTAGCCGTTTATTTCATTATGGAATTCGAAAAATAAACTGTTTTCAGACTTTCCGAACATGTTAAAGATTTTTTGGGATCCTACCCATGATGCCAACTTTCACGATTTGAACAAAAAAATTCTATAAAAAGATTATTTTAATAAGAAATATGGTCATTTTTCAAATTTCGATTTCGCACCAAAATCCCATTTTTTTGAATTTGGAACTCAAAATTTTTATTGTTTTGAAAGTGAGACTGAGGTCAAAAGATGTTTTTAGGATCAGAATTTGACAAGAAAGCCGAATATCACTGATAAACTTTCGAAAGATCCACCATTTTTGAGGGATTTCGATTTATCAAAATTTCATTGATTTTCATGTACTGAGAATGATTAAAAAATCAAATTTTAGCTCCCAAACGATGCATTAGAACAGATTAAGCATTTTCGATATTTTGTCTAATCCTGATCCCAAAAAACATCTTTTGACCACGCTCCCACTTTCAAATCAATAAAAATTTGAATGTTCGAAATAATGGGATTTTTGCGCCGAATCGAAATTTTCAAAAAAATATCTTCTGAAAATACCTCTTATGTAAAAACATATTCCAAAATTTATCGAGAATAGTTGTAATTGATTACTATAGATATTAGAAAAATAGAATGACTTGCATAGCGAATCTCAATACGGAAATTGTCAAAAACACGATTACATTTTTATAGACACCACTATAAAGTATGAATATATTTAATATGTTAAATTTAAATTAATCAATTAACATATTTCTAAAATTTTTCCCCAGGCATTAAAAATGTAACAGAAATTAAGATCGTTCGAAGCAACAAGCTCAGAGACGACGGTTTAAAGTCTTTTTCATATTTCATTGATGTAATTCATACCATTTAAATATTTGCACTAATTTTTTAGCAAAAAAAACTGGAGATTAATTTGAAACAAACAGGTAAATGTGGCCGGGTCATCTCTGTTTATGTGAAATTCATATTTTCTTGTTCTAATTATAATAATTATTATAAATTATTCAAATGGGGAAAAAGTATTTTCAATTTGAATTCTGAGGATTTATGATGATTCTAACCAATCAAAAATGACTTTGGAAGGAATAAATAACAATTCTTCTATTATTTCATTCAAATTTCCAATCTACATATTCCTACCCTTTATTAATTGAGAGGAAACTTTCAGTTCAGCTTACCAAAAAAGATCACAGCTTAAAGCTTCTCCTCCCGAAAATTGTGTTTATGGATTATGATTTTTTGTCAGTGAATAAGTAAATTGTGAGTTCCTTCCTTGACTTCCCATGTTAAAATCAACCCATTTGGCAGGAGTCTTTGTTGAGAAAGGAATATGATCAAGTATAATGATTTCAATAACTTTAACCTCTCTGGTCATTGACTGTTTATCAATTTTAGCTTATTAAGTTTGGGCTTTTTATTCTACAATTATATTGCAATATATCATATGTTTATTTTTATAAAATGAGCCATGAGAAAAAGAAATGTCTCTAATGGGAAACTTTGGCTAAAATAATTTTATCATCTCGTTACTGATTATTATAGATCTATTCATGTGCATCAATTAAATTGGAAATATTTTTGGAACAAGTGAGCTTTGGAAATTCTCCTCTTGAGAATTTATCTTGTTATCAGATGGATCAATAAAAATCTACTTTGAGTCTCTCGTACATGGGAAAAGTTTCTAAATAGACTTTTCAAACATGATCCCTCGTTAAATAGGCATAAAATTGGAGCAATTTTTATTACGAAATCAATTGCAGATCAGATAAAATCCAAAAAATTAAGTTTTCCCATCAATTTCTTAAAAAGCTCAAAAGTAACTGTTGCATATTAAATAGAGAATATAATCAGTATTTGTGTTTTATGTATCATTTGTAATAATTTGAAAATAGAATTAAGATTATTTTTAGATTTTCGTATCAAGAGAACAATTTTGATTCAAAAATGCATTCGAGATCTAAATAATAAAGTATAACATCAAAGAAAAATATTCATCTTACTAGCTATTGTTACCGAATGATATTTTTGAGTACATCCTACTCTGAGATGCATAGAATTTGGAAATTTATCATTTTTTTTGAGAATAAATTTCAGAATTCCATGACCTTTTGATATCTTTATAAAGCCTTCATCAATTTTCCTACTTTATTCCAAATCAAGATTAAAAACGTATTTAAATCAAGTTATCTTTGAACTGCTTCAATGAATATTGTTATATTTTAGAATTAATTTTCCTGTTACACACATCCATAATTCAAATTCATTTATTATACTTTCGATCAAAGGGATGTGAAAGAAACTTTTCAATTTGATTTTTTTTCTTTGTAATTTGCATTAATTAATTGATTCTGGATAAATCTTTATGACATTACTTCAAATAGATTGTTTCCTAAACCAATATTTCAGCTAGGCAAGAAACAATTTTAGGTGGGATTTTCGTTTTATATTAACACTTGCTAATTTTCAAATTAAATTTTTCTTCACACAAAAAACCTGTCTGTGCATATATAGATATATACAGAATGTGATTGATTTTTTCCATTTTCGAGGAATTGTCTGTGTTTAATTTGAATAGGGGAATATAATCATTGATAGCATTCGATGTGTCTCATGCTAAACAAAAATTACAAAAAAATATTTCACTTTTCTTTCTTATTTGAAATAAAGATTAATCGTTAGATGACACGAATAATTTCTCGGTTAAGTTTAACTTTTTGATGTCAGCACGTCATTGAATAGCCTTTGATTGGCATGAACTATGAGAAATTTTCTCATTTCTCAGGGCAGTAAATGATAAACAAGAAGATCCTTTATAAACAGACCTTTCTAATATGTAACAAGAGATTTTATCCAAGATACTATGGCATACATCCTGAATGAATTTTTCACCACGTGAATATCCCATTTCTGCTTATAAAATGAAGTAAATCGTCTACAATAGGGATCTGCTATTCGAAACGTAAAATGACTTCCATGATATATGAGATGTACCTGAAAAGCATATCATAGAATGATAAAACATACCATGATATATTTTTACATTATTTCATGATATGTTTTAAATTATTTACGTATACATCTCACTTCATGATATATATTTCATATTAAACGATTAAAATTATATAATTCACATTAGTTTTCCCTTTTAAAGATCACAAAGCCATAATTATAGCTTTTGAATCAAAAGTAAACTTTAATTCTAAATGCTTAACAATTTATTCAAAAAATTATCCATATTACATCTAACTGAAATCATTTTATTGATATTTTCATAACATAGTTTATTTCTCTGCTTGTTAACAATTCTACCAGCAATACCGAAAACTCGCTCGGATGCACAAGAAGTTGCTGGAATGCAATATATATTCCTTTACCTTTATTACCAATATCTTGGCAAATATTTCCAATAAGGACTTCTTTTAGAATCAGGCATTCTATAGAACTCGTTTTGTGGCCTGTTTAATGCTTACTAAGGAAATGTGACTTTCAATGAATCACGCTGTAAGGTTTAATCTTATTGGTTGTTTTCGAACATATATCTGATATGTGTCGAATATCTCATGAAGTAATTTTTTAGCATTAATGATATAATTATAATTATAGCATGAGATACAGTGATTATTCATTTAATACCTGTATATGAAATGAGATAGAACATATCATATCATATGTCATTGTTTACGTTTCGAATAGCAGATCCCTAGTCTACAAATCAGAATAAGGATCTGTGGTTACATTTGCGAGTATCAAACACAAAAAAACGTTTATCGAGTTATAACGGTTTTACCAGATTTTACTTCGTTTTGGTATTTTTATTATCATTGAGTCAAATAATTTTTTTCCCAACAATGTTTCGGCTGCGAATCTGTTAGACCTTACTTAGGAAATGCCATTTATCAAATTTAAATTCGAAATTTTTAATTCTCTGATACTCCAAAATCCAATTTTCCCAAACATCTTTAACATATAAAGCTAATTGATATGAAGTTGGGAATCTATGATTTTTACTGAAATCTCGATATTTTCATCAAGAATTTGAATTTTTTAAAGATTCTCTGGAATCCTACTCATGCTGCCCACTTTTAGCATCTGAAAAAAAAATCTGAAAAAAAATTATTTTTATGAAAATATGGTCAATTTTCGATTTCGCGCCAAAATCACATTTTTTCGAACTTTGACTGAAAATTTTTATTGATTTGAAAGTTGGAGGTTGATCAAAAGAGGTTTTTCAAAAACAAGATTAGACAAGAAAATCAATTCAACTGAATCTGATCTCATGCGTAGCCTAATTATCGTTTGGGAACGGAATTTCGATTTTTTGATCATTTTCACTACTTGAAAATCAATGAAATTTCGATAATTCAAAATCCCTCGAATATGGGGAAACTGTCGATAATTTGACGGTGCTACTCACCTTTATTATCTAATTTTGATCCTGAAAATCAATTTTTGATCCCTCTCCCACTTTCGAATCAACAAAAATTTTCAGTCAAAGTTCGAAAAAATGGGATTTTTGGCGCCAAACAGGAATCTGAAAATTGACCATATTTTCATAAAAATAATTTTTTTTCAGATGCTAAAAGTGGGCAGCATGAGTAGGATTCCAGAGAATCTTTAAAAAATTCAAATTCTTAATGAAAATATCGAGATTTCAGTAAAAATCATAGATTCCCAACTTTATTCATTTAATCGGAATTTTTCATTATTGGTGCTAATTCAAAATTCGGAATTTTTAATTGCGATTTGGGATATCCAAGCAAAATACATGGTTTAATAGGAACTTTTTTTACGTTAAAAATTCTCTTTAAAAAAATTTTCCTCTCTCTAATGAATATAGATTTTGAAATGCACATTTCTCCTATTTGAAGAGAATTTGATGAAACCAAGATCCCTGAATAGTGGAGAGTTTATTTTGTAGCCAATTTATACAATTCATTCTCTATTGATGAAAAATTAAGTTTTATGTATAACTCTGTTTTAAGAATTTTCTGTGAAGATCAAAAGATTAACCAAGTTATTGGCCCAAAGTTCCATAATTCATATTGTTAGTTTTCACTTTACGAGATGTCAACAAAATGATTACATGTAAGTAAGTATTTCGACATTTAATATTCATGTTTCCAGGATGAGTTATGGCATCTCTTATAATTTAATTTACAATTAAATAAATCAACTTATCCATGGAGAAGTCACAAATCTTGAACGTGTTCAAACTAGCGATAATAAAATAATATGTTACCACTATAAATAAACTAAGTATTTAAACAATTATTTTTTTCCTATGATTGGTAATCAGAAAATGTTTGGGAAGAAATTTCTATTTGCGCTTCATTATTCCTGCTAAGAGTAATCAAATTGGCTCTTCCTTACCAAATGAACTAGAAAATATTTTTAGAGAATGGATAATAGAGAAATTTAGATACTGAAAAGAGTACAAGATATTGGTGAGAATTTATGTGAAAACTCTTTGATTTTCATTGGATCTATGAAATATTGTCTTAAAATGCTTATTTAACAAGCTATTCCATCTTTTCTAAAAACCATTTAAAACTCTAAATTCTCTCTGCTAAGTCATCAGGGTTCAAAGTTATAAGGTCTTGAAATGGATTATTTTGAAGATAAGGTATTGAAATAATAAAGTTGGTTGATAAGAAGTAGGGAATCTATGATTTTTACGAAAAACTGGGTTTTTTCATCAAAAATTCGAATTTGTAGAAGATTTTTTGGGATCCTACCCATGATGCCAACTTTCACGATTTGAACAAAAAAATTCTATAAAAAGATTATTTTAATAAGAAATATGGTCATTTTTCAAATTTCGATTTCGCACCAAAATCCCATTTTTTTGAATTTGGAACTCAAAATTTTTATTGTTTTGAAAGTGAGACTGAGGTCAAAAGATGTTTTTAGGATCAGAATTTGACAAGAAAGCCGAATATCACTGATAAACTTTCGAAAGATCCACCATTTTTGAGGGATTTCGATTTATCAAAATTTCATTGATTTTCATGTACTGAGAATGATTAAAAAATCAAATTTTAGCTCCCAAACGATACTGAGGGCTCTAATGATTATTCGAATTGAAATAGTCATTGTTCCCAAAGTTAGATAATGTCCAAAAATAATAAATAATAATACAATTTGAAAAAGAATGCATTAATCACAATTACCACTAATCAGATTATCTCTGATTTTTTTTCGTCTTACTTAGTCCACAACTGTAATTGGGAGCAGTAATAATTTGGTTGATTTTAAAAAATTTGGATGAAAATGAGCGATTGCTTTTAAAAAAAATTTCCTCTGCATTTACATAATACATCCGGTTAAAGCTTTTTTGCTTTTTCAATTTTTGCTTTACTCTAAAGAGTACAATGAATAAATTGTATTTGATTCTGTATTTGTTTTTTCATTGTATTTTTCCCTTTTATAACTTGATGATACGAAATTTTTTTCAGTCATTCTTTTTTTGTTCAAGTTGTCCAGGCGAAAATAATCATGTAGATTAAAAAAAAGTTTATTAACAAAAGCTTTAGATGAAAACGCGCGAGGTATACGAATGTTGATTTTTAAAAATATTATTTTTAACTAGTTTTAAGTTTAAAGATGTTTATTTTCAGCTTTTTTCACCAAATTCTTATTTTTTAGAACTTTTTCTAAAATTTTTTTTATTTTCCTTGAAAATTGATTTTTTCAAAATTTTTCTTAATCAAATTCGAACTTTTAATGTAGAAATCATAAATTGAGTATCATTGCTTTCTAATTGCTGGTGAAAATATTGAGCTTCTTGTAAAAACCAAGTATTCTTATCTTTATATCTAAAAGCTTCCCATCTGAATGACATAAAATTTGATTGATTAATTTCCAAAAAATCTAATTAGTCACAAATACTAACTTTTTTACAGCTTCTTATTCTCATTTCAATCCTCGGTGTAATTTTGAATTTCAGTTCATATTTCTCTGAATCGATTTTCAACCAAGGCGAGAGAGCGCAAATATGAAAATTTCCAATCTTAACAAGATGCATATAGCTTCAGAAAAAAAATTTTTTACAACAGATGAGAGAAATTATAATGTTATTTATTCATCATATTGAAAGAAATAAAAACAAGGGAAAAAATGTTTTCTCTGAGCCGAATACAGTAAAAAAGGTATAAAACTTAACATGTTTTTTTATCAAAGAATGCGAAAGATTATTCTTTTTTTCAAAATGAATGTGCATCCTTAAAAAGATAAATGCTTCTTAGAAGAAAATGAACTACAAAAGCAACCTACCTATTTTGACCAGGGTGAACAAAACTTTTGACTTTGTCCCTGATTTGATTTTGATAGGGCTCATTATGCTGATAAACACCAAAGGCATTCATCACAGCATCCTAGGCTTAAAAACCTTTTTGGATATTTTTTAATACTTTGAACCAATCAGAATACGTTAATTTTGTGCATTTTTTAACTTATAGCTGAACATCTACTGTGGACTCTTCAATAAGTAACAGGAGAGACAAAAAATTATCTCCTCATCATTACATTTAACCAATGGTTAATAACCATAGTTAATAAAGGAATATTGAAACTTGTTATTTTTTCAAAAATTCACTATTATAACGTTTGAGCTCGAAATTTTTATCGACTTTCGATTTCTATGTCTGAAGTTGAATTGCTTTTAATCTTGGAAGTCGATAAAAAATTTTAGAAACTCATAAAACCGGCCTTAAATTTTGGCTAGATTGAATTTTTTTGAAATAATTCTGTAAAGTGTCATTGCATGTCATTGTTTTCTCTATATTTCCCAGTATTTTATTCATGAAGAGCATTGAGAAAAAAAGTAAAAAGATGTAACTAATAATAACGGGTTTTCATTTCCCGTAAATGCCAACTGAATAAACAAGCGAACAACGTTATTGTCAATCTATGCCAAACAGCTCCTTGAAGAACTACTTGGTTCAAAATTATGAATAAAACATGTTGTATTAGAGCTGTATCCAGATTAGAAATATAAACCTAATGAAGATGACAATTTACTATTTAAAAAAACTCTATATTTTTCTCAAGATTCACAGAAAAAATAGTTTTTTTGAATTCTATATGGAATGACCTAATAAGATGTGGATATTCGAAAAAATTCCGAAAACAAAATCAATCTGACCAAAATTAGGCCGTTTTTCAAATTTCGTAAATAATAGGTTCAAAAGTGGAAAAAGTGGAAATTTGGTGTATTTTCGAAATTCGAAAAACGGCCTAATTTTGGTCATGTTTGTATTTTATTCGGAATTTTTTTGAATACCCCCATCTTATTAGCTCATTCTTATTCTTGAGGATTCAACTACGATAAATTTTATTTCTACATGATTTCCTACTCGTGGAATAATACCAAAATTAATATCCTGAATATCGTTCTCTTTCAGTTAAAATTAATATTTAATAAATATTGAGTTATTTGTTCTGAATGAATAAAGTTCTCAGGTAATCGATTCATGAGATGAATGTTAAAAAAAGATGATGAAATTGTTGAGAATCTTTCAGAGTAAGAGAAATTATCGATTTCGAATATTCAAGAGATAAGCAGTTCACTAAAGGTCAATATTTCCAAAAGAAAGTAACAAATTTTTGCATTACATTCTTGTTAATAATATTGATCACTAAATAGAATATATATATCTTAAAAATTAATTTTACAGTGAGTCTGAGAATAACTCAAAACTGTTGAAATATCTCGAAAACTTCGTAAGAATAAAACTCGTGAATTTAATGCATTTCACAAAGATTTGCACTAAGCAATGTTAATAAAAGTAGGGTTAATTCCAAAACTCACCCCAAGAAATATTTTTTCCAAAAATCACCCAAATGTAAATTTCAACACTTTACCTCGAATCAATTATTCTCATCTCAAAACTCCCCTCTTATTGAATGGTGTAACTTGAATGATTCAAATTCTTTATGCAACCTATATAAGTTTCAGAAAGATTGAAAGTGAACTTTCTCGTTATATAGAACCTTTGATGGAAAAAACCTTACGCGAATCTAGGTTCTTACAAATTTTTGATATCCCTAAAGAAGATTTATTTCTTGTTTCTCAACATCGAAATAGTGAAATAAGAATAGTTGTTAACTTCACCAAATTCCAATTTCCTTGTAGTTTGCAAAAATTAATGAATATCTCTATTAACATCTGTATGCCGTGGCTAAAAAGTTAAAAGTTGTTTTTAAAAAGTATGCCCTATATGAATACAAAATAATCTCCTTGAAAGCAGCTTACTCGGAGATTATCATGCTCCGTGACGTCGAAAATCTGATGGAGTCGGAACTTGAAGGTTAAAATATGGAAGACCAAAAGCAAAAGCCGTAACACATCAAGCGCTGAAAAAAAGGGTAGAGAAATTATTAAATTAAATTATCTCTTATTATTTAAAAAAATTTGGGGTGATTTTTGGAATTAACCCATAAAATTATCTACCAGACTAGAGATATTGTCGGAATGTAAGAAATGGCTATATCAAATTGAAATTTTATCAACTAACTCTCCCCAGATTAAGAAAAGAATTAAAATCGATAATCTTCATTAAATCATTCCAGCTCTAATTGCCATGGATTACGTTATAATATCTGTAGAATTTCAGCTACATAAATAAACTTACAATGTTTAATATACTCATCAGATCAATGACCGATTATTTATTTGAAACGTAAATTCATGAAAAAAATCAAGAAAAAATTAATTTTTTTTTTAATTTTCAAGTCTATACTTTCATTTGATAGAAAAAGAAAAAAATCTATTTGAATCTTATGTTTTAAATTTTTTAGATATTTATAATTTCAATATTTTAAATTTGCGCCATCATTTTTCAATGAATTTTACTGCGTGAAATGACCAAGTATTATTTTTTGGGCATTAGAGAAGTTCTCAACTTCTTGATGCATTTAACGGGAAATGTAATTGAAAATAGTCCGCCATTTCTTGAAGAAAAGTTACCGTATTTGCATATAGTAGATATTAGAATAAGTCAACTTAAATTGGTAGGTATCGCGTAGTGAATTGTGTACTCACCTCATCTATCTTTTTTATTTCACCAGTTCAAGTTATTATTGAATTTTTTGAGAATTTCTACCTTTGTTCTCAGATAACTCTGAGAATGGATTTTAACATCAATAGAATCCTCTGTGTCGGTTTATTGTCTGTTTTTTACTATAATCTATCGCAAAATTGTAGTGTTAATAGTTTTAAAAATTGCGCTGTACTCTATTGGGCATTCTATGATCAGATTTTCACGTCATATTAATTCCTAAAAAAATTCCGGTCAATTTGTGGAAAATAAATGTTTCTAATCTGAGTTGTGACAATTAGATAAAATTGAAGAGGGTTCAGATTACAAGCGTCTCCCTCACTAAAGAAGGTATTTGACCAAAAATGTATTATTCCAATAAAATCTACTATAATTATATCTGGAACAGAGTAATTACTGCTCGAAATAGAGTTTAATAGATCAATTTCGAGTTCCCTAGTCCTTAAAATCTCGTAAATTAATAATTTAGAATTTTTATTTATCCATAAAAAAGATGATTTAAAACTAAGACTTGATCATTTTCCCTTTGTTACTCTTCCTTTTGCAGGAATAACCAGATTTTTTTGATTTATAACATTTTTAGATTTTTGACAACCTTTGACTAGATGATACGAAGAAACTACTCTTTATGAAGATGTTTATTTCTAATTTATTCCTATGTTATTGACAGTACAGTAATTTATTAATATGATCGATAATTTATGTCATTGCTTCAATTAATTAATTAAATCTAATGAGCTAACTCACACAAAAGAGACTTAATTAACAAAACATTGAAGCTTGCTGAATAATTATGATCGGTTTTTAACACCTCTGTACTTTCAAATCAATGAAAAATTACCAGCTCAGAATAAAGTTACTTGATATGAAAATGAGAATTTACTACAAAAAACTTAAAATTTATGCCCCAATTTTTTATCGATTTCGAAGTTTTTGGAAGTAATTAGATACTGAAATTTTGACCATAAAGATAGAGAGAAACTCCCCGTTTCCACGAAAAGACTGAGTAACAAATTTAATAAAACATTCCGTTTGTCTTAAGATTACCTGATAGTCTTGAAACTATCGAGAGTAACATGATATATTTTTCTGGTTTTCAAAAACTCATAGATTGTCAACTTCATCAACCCAGTTTAGAGGGCTAAGAAGTCTTGAGTTTTGATGCTATTCGATTTACTTGACTGAAATTTTTAATTTGAAATTTTTTCCAATTTCAGATAACAGATATTATGAAGTCCGGAAAGGAATACTTGTATTTATTCCTAGAATCCTCCTCCATTAGAGGATGCAGTAAAATTCTCAAGGCTCAAAATAAATACATACGATGGATTTGGGTTTTTTATCTAATCGTGACAACAATGGGTCTCATTATAACCATTAGATTTATTATAGAGGAATATCTAAAATACGCAGTCAATCTTCAAACTTATATTCAAATGGATTCACCCGAGCCTTTTCCAGATGTATCTTTTTGCAATCATCAGCCATTCTCACAGGATGCCTTTGAGAAATGGAAAAGCAAAAAGATTCTATCACCTGTTGAGTATAATGCTATTGTCAGAAATAGCATCAAAGGTGGTGATGTTTCAGACATGATCTACTACGGATTCATACGAGATGACGTTTCTGATTATTACCAGAATCTTGACATGGAAGAAATAGTCGCTTTGAGTCATACCAGGAAGCAGTTTATTTTCCTATGCTTACTAAAATGGACAAAGGGCATGTTCTTCTCTGGGGCCGGCTGCAATGACGTTTCAATAAAGATTTCACAATTCTCTCATCCACACTTTTTCAATTGTTACACCATGAAAATTGTACAGAGTCCAACTGAATTTGAAGAGTTAAATTTAATCCTGTCCCTTGGCCCGAATGATGCTCAATTGGCGAATCAAGAAAATTCATTTCTTTTTAGTTTATTCAATCAGGCAACGGGACTTCGAATTGTCATTCATGAACCTGGTAGTCAGCCAGATATAACCCGGCAAGGTATTAATATTGAGCCAAATAGAATGAATGAAATTATTTACAAAACTGAACAGGTTAAGCATATATCTACCCCTCTGAATCCCTGTACAAACAGTCTGAATACGTTTAAAGATCTTGAAAATGATTATCTATATGATTTTGATCTATGCGTCAAATCTCATCTTCAGCAGAGAGTCATTAAAGAGTGTAAATGTTATTATCGTGAATATATCAGATTTAATGCCCCGAATCGAACACATCCCTATTGTGGCCGTTTCATAAATGGTGATACCCTCCTAGGCAAGGATAAATACGCTGAAAGAAATGTTTGTGTTCAAAATATTCAAAGTTTGATGGCTAAAACCAGAAAGTCACTTTATGAGTCTAACATTTGTCCTAAACGATGTGCAAAAACCAATTATAAAATAAAATCTTCAGCCACCAAATGGCGCTACAGTGATTGGCAGATAAACTGGGTGAAAAAGATTGCAGATAGTTTCGATACAGATCCAACAGATGTGATGAGTGATTACATTCGAAATGCAGCTAAACCAGAAACCTATTTCGATGATAAAAAAGCTAATTATACGTTTCTTGTAATCAAAAGGGAATCGAATGATACTGAAATTCGCAATGAACAACTAGTGTTGACAATATCTGCCTTATTTTCACGCATTGGTGGTCTATGCTCATTGTACATTGGCTTCTCTTTTGCTGTGGCAATTGAAATCTTAGAATTCATATACAATTCATATGTTCATAAGAAAAAATCCCGCTTAGAGGCAACAAAGGCTCATGAATCTATTATGACAAACACGAATAAGACAGCAATTGAACAGAGCTCATCAATTCTTTACAATCCAGATCAGAATCAGAGTACAAGAAAGGACACTGAGGAAATATGGCATCCTCAAGAGAGGATACCTCCCAACAATCCTAACGAGAATCAGATATTTGAACAGGTTATAACCTGATATATTTTACAAGTGCTTAACTTGTATGGAAAATTATTCCAATCTCAAAATCAGACTATGCCAAATTTTATCATAAAATATAAAATTGCTATTGATATTTTCTTTTTTGACAAAATTGTCAATTTTGATGCTAAATTTGGCTCATATCAAAATTGAGAATTTCAATGAATCTCAATATTTCCATCAAGAATCAGAATATTTTTATGATTCAAATATTCACGTAAATTTTCAAATATGTCCGAAAATCCACTTAAAATCATATTAGGAGATTTAGAAATAAGATGTATATTAGGGCCATATGTACATTTCATAAAGCATCATCAGTGGCAATACTTTAAAAATGATATAAATTAAGAATTCATTCAAAATAATAATTTACAAATTATGAAAGAAATAGTAAAAGTCAAAGAATATAAGGATATAATGTAAGCTGAAAAAACACCAAAACTCTCCAATAATTAGGAACAGTGGAGAGAAAAGTGAAAATGCTCACATGGGCCAAAGTAGTTGAAGATTATAAGAATAATTTTTTTTGAACACATAAGTTTGGTTTATATAGATTTATGAAGAATTTCTCCTTCACCCAAACATCAGTACTGTCATCCCCTGCATTTTTGTATAGAATTGAAAAGTTTGAAATTGAAGCTTCGTGTCCTTCTTAATCAGAATATGTTAAATATTTTCAGGGATCCGGATCATGTTGACTACCATTTGAATAAAAATTGTTCGAAATAATTTGTTTTTAAGTAGAATAAGGATTTTTTTTAATTTTGATTTTATCGATTTGAAAGGTTGTCTAAAGAACTTTTTCAGGGTGAGAATTAGACGACAGAGATCCACCATTTTCGAAGCATTTTGAATTATCGGAATTCAATCTCTATATGAGGTTAAAAATTGAAGCCGATTTAGCATAATTCTAATTCTGAAAAAGTTCTTTAGACAACCTTTCTAATTTCAAATCAATAAAAATTTTGAAAAATGCTCATATTTTTCAGAATTTTTCTCTTCCAATGGTAAACGCAAGCAAAATGAATTCTTGATCATAGATTCCCAACTTCATATCGAATAGCTTCACTGTTAAGTTTAGTTAATCAAATAAGACCCTTATTACTTGTTCATTTAAAACCGAATTAAAAGAATAAATAGGTACGAAAAGGCTTTTGTTCAAATTATTTCTGGGTCCCTTTGATCTAATTTATTACAGAATATAGCGTTGGACAAAGCTAGTCTTTATCTTTGCTCGTTTAAACAAAAAAATCTAATTTTTAATGAGTTAAGTAAGTAAAAAAAAGAGATGTTAAATTTTTCACTGTGTTAAAAAATCAATCAGTTATGATGATCAAATATTCAGTCAAACTCATTTGAAAATAAAGCAATGAGATTTTATCTTTCTTAGCTTGTATTGAAAACTAAATGCATTTCTGAATAAAGTGTAAGACTTACACTGTAAGTATATCCTTTGTAAGCATTTGAGTAATAAAAGAATAAATTATCGAATTTTACTTTCAAAATATAGTAGAATAAGATGTCGAGGGTTTTCCCAAATAAAGACATCATCAGTGCGAGAAAAGGAAGTCTTATTAAGATATCGATTCCTATTATAAAAAAACCAAGTCAAAAAATTCTCGGAGTCTTATTCTCTCTCTAATAATAATTATTATCTGAGAAATTCTAAATATGACCCGAATTACTTATTATCTTTTTATAATTTAATTTTTTCAAAATATGAATTATCTGATTGTGATGACTTGACCAATCTTAAATTGATTATGTCTCACATCAGGCTAAAAATTGATTACTCTAAGTCTTTGCTTTATTCCTATCTTCGTTAACTAGATGATTTCGAATTTCTTGCAGACCCTAGTCTTCATATTACTATATTGCAATGTTTTACTACATCCAGAGTTTTTGATTTAACATTTTCATTGAATCAGATAAACATTATTTTGTATTTGTATTTATCTACTATTATGCATTCAGATTCTCCTTATAAGTTGTATCTATATTTTTTATTTATTTTCAATATAAGATTTATGTCTAACAAAAAAATTAGAGCAGTATTTTGTTAAAATGATTATTAAAGATTAAATAACTTTTAAATCTCCCCTGATCAAAATAATATGATATACAAACTTTTAGATTTTTCGCAAATTTTTTCAGACAGAATTGCTTATTCTGGGTGAGTGAATGGCTCGTAAAATTTCTGATATCAATAATTTCAATCAGATTGGGAGATCAAATTTTGAGATTTCAAGCGTTAATGACATTATTTTTAATTTAACTTCAATTTTGTTTGCGCCAGTTATTTCTTTACCAAAGTTAAATGATTAATTTCATAAAGTAAATATTCAAGGGAAGATCACAAAATAAAAAAAAATTATTTAAAAAGGGATTACCTTCGAAGCTTAATTTATGAATTATATTTTATTTAGGGCTTGAAGTTTCCAAATATAGTTTTATTTAAAAAATTTTAAAGTGGAAATTTCCTCCATGGTATTTTACAAGCTTCCTATATTCCCAAAACACTCGTTTCTAATCAAACTCCTTGAGTTAGAAAGAAGATATTATAATTAGAATATAGTACTTCCTAGTTTATAGTTAAATATCAAGTTTTTTCTTTGATCAATGACAATAGGAATCTCGAAAAAATAAAATTTATTAATGCAAAATTTCTCTACTAGATTTTGTTACTTCCAAAACCATTGAGAGAATCTTTCGGATTAATATTCATTTTTAAGTGGAATATGTATATTTTAAAAATACACATAAAATATTCTCATAAATCATAAATAAAATAAATCATAATCTAAATTGGTATTTTAAATCAAAGTAAATTTATTAGGATTTGTCAAATTGATATTTTAAATAATAAGCATACATATGTCAGGCGATCGTCCTGAGTATTAACATGCGATCAAAAAAATGTTCATACAGTTTTTAGTAAAATACACCTATGCTATACTGATCAGTAGAGCTGCAAAAATCCCATTTTTGCCATTTTGAAAGCAGAGCAAGAAATTTTATTTTCTTTTCCTAGTATCAGAAGTTTGATGAGTTGAAGCATAAACCGAGAATTTTTGCCATTTTTTGCCATATTAAATTTAAGCCCTTTTTAGCCACAAAGTTAATGCCCTTTTCAATTGAAATTTATGCCCGATTTCGGCAGCTCTACTGATCAGTGATCAGTAGGGCCTCAAAAAAGTACTATTTGGTATATTTTTTCTCTTGACAAAGGACTGACTGAGTTGCAATAATCTGAAGGAAAAATCTGCTTATCTAATTCTATTCAAAAGATAGCTGGTACTATTTGTGTACTAAATTGTTGCCCAGGTACTTTATTGTACAATTTTAATCAAATTCAATCTTAGAATATAGTATCCCTCAACTAACTACCAACCACAATTTTCGATGAATATAGCTATATTCCTCCTATATTCGAGCTTTTTTCATCTAAGAAAATAGCATCTAGATCGTAGCTTTTTGTTGGATTTTCATAAATTTCAAATTGTACAATGTATGTATTTTGTAAAGTATGCACAAGGAACAGTTGAAGGGTCACTTTCTGTCATGGAAAAAAATTTGAATAAAAATCAGAAATTTTGTTGACACAATATTGACTAAAAATTCTGCAAAAATTTACGGAAGAGGACTATTTTTTAACTCAAAATCCCTTAAATTTTTGGAAAGTACTTTTTTCTACTTATTTTTCAGTTTATGAGATACTATTTTTTCATCTTTTTTGGCCCTAGTGATCAGACATTTAACTATGAAAATGAAAATAATACAAATTATTTTACAAATTATGATAAAATTATAGTAAAAATTGAAAATTAGAATATATGTGAGCTGAATAACACCAAAACTCTTCAATAAACAGCAACAGTGAGGAGAAAAGTGAAAAAAGCTCACATGGGCCATGGTATAAGAGTAATTTTTCTGAACACACAGGTTTGGTTTAAAGTGATTGATGAAGCGTTTCTCCTTCACCCACAAATCTGTGCTGTCATTACCCGCGTTTTTATACAAAACTGAGAAATTAGAAATTGAAGCCTCATGATTTTCCTATTTGATATGTCTTGTCACTGCTGCATCCTTCTTTAGATGATCATTTGACCTAGTTGACAGTTTCCTAATTGTACGTCCTATATAAGAAGCTCCACAGTCGCATTGGAATTTTTTTAATTAAAAGAGTTTTTTCTTCAGGCTTTAGTAAATACTTATGAATCAAACTGAATAATCTTTGGGTTTTAAATACAATTTTCAATTGTATATTAACATAATGTTGATCAATGGAACTAAGTTAAAATAATAGCTGAAGCCTAAAATTATTTTTGAGCCTTTAAAAAGTTCTCAGACCAGGCCTTATTACGAGATTTAGACGCTTTTAAAACATCATGAATCAAATGAAGGGATACTAATAACCAAGAAAAATAAGTTTTTTTTCATGTTACGATTTATCTGATAAAGGATTAGCCCAGAATAAGAGTAAAAAACTGCAATTAATTTGGGAAAAACAGAATTCGATTATGAGAATGTTAGTTTCATAATTCTCATGAAAATTCTAGCAACATATCCTATAGTCCTCAACTAAATTGGCTCATGTGAGCTTTTTCACTTTTCTCTCCATTTTTGCTATTCATTGGAAAGTTTTGTTGCTTTTTCACCTTTAAATTTTAACTACATTATTGTATTTCTTCCACAATTGTAAATTATTATTTTTAAAGTGATACCGCTGATGATCCTTTAAGAAATGTATTGGTGCTAACATATCTTTTACTTCTATTTTAACATGATTTTAAGTGGATTTTCAGACATATTCGAAGATTTATGTGAGTTTCAGAATATCAAAAATAGCACAGATAGCACTTTGACCACCGTAGTAACTTTTTATAATTTTGAAAACACCAATACGTGGTTTCTGTCGTTTTTGCAATTTTTTCAGAATGGTTGGTTCAAATTATCGCATTCCGAAGATTATTCCAAAACAGAGATTATTGAATAAATAAATGATATTGATTTTCCAATTTGTTAATCTGTTACCACTGAGTGAGTGAGGGAAATTTGCTGCATGTAGAGCACTTTTTTGAATTCATTTCATTAAATCCTCAAAAATGATTGATCCTTTACCAGTAGTTGGTAGAAAATTAATACTAATCTGCTCTGTTGAAATTACTCTTATGGATTAAGGGAAAAATTTTATTCCCACCTCATCTTCCACTCTCACTCAATTATCTTACAGCATTAAGTTTCCTCTTAAGCAACTTGGCAACTTTTTTGAGGGGTCAATTGAATACATTTAATAGGAGAACCCCGAAATGCTTATTTCAGCCAGCTGTTACATACTATTCTGAAAACCATTTTATTATAATATAACAGTAAACTAATTTTTCTATGACTCTACTTTTTATTCTGCTTACTTGTAAGTAGTTTATGTAATATTCCAATATTGTATTAAAATAATAACCTAGTTACTATTTTCGAAGGCTCTAAATTAAAAATTATAATTATTCCGATAAGTCTAACACTATGAATCCCAAGGTAGCATTATTAAGCAAGTATAATTCTCAAACATTAACAAAATTAAACCTGGAGGAGCTCATGAAAAAATTCAGTTCATTCTGATGTCAAAATTTGGCATTGTTTCCGAAAAAGAATTACCAATGATTTCTGAGATATTAAAAAAATTCAGTCCTGCTTTTTGATATGAAAATAATTTAGTTGATTTGAAGTTGGGAATCTATGACTTTTACGAAAACCTGGATTTTTTAATCAAAAATTCGAATATATTAAAGATTTTTTTGAATCTTACTCATGTTGCCCAGTTTAACGATTTGAAGAAAAATATGGCTATTTTCCATATTTCAGTTTGGCGCCTAAATCTTATTTTTTGAAAATTTTGATTGATTTCAAAGTGAGTAAGTGATCAAAAGTTGATTTACAGAATCACAATAATAATCGAAATTTGAAAATTAACTAAATTTTCAAAAAATAATTTTTAAGAATCTGTGTTCTTCAGATCGTGAAACTGGGCAATTCCGAAAAATCTTTAATATATTCGAATTTTTGTTCAAAAAAATCCAGGTTTTCGTAAAAGTCATAGATTCCCAACTTCAAATCAACCAACTTTGAGTAATTTAGAATCCTAAGGAAAGTGATTGCAATCATGGACAACAATTTAGCTGTTTTTATTGCATTGACCTCTTCTTCTGAAGACAGATGAACGATTTCTAAATATAGAATTCAAAATATGCATTGATGTGTTAGGCAATAATAATCCTGTGGGAGGTGACATTTCCCATTTTTATTATTCTTTGATCTTTCTAGTTTGATTGATGAACATAATTTGTATTCTTTTCTTTTAATTTGATCTATCGTACAGAATGACATTTTGCTAAATCAGCGGCTCAACCATAACCCTTATGTGTACAGTAATTATATTTATAAGGAATAATAATAGATTTTGATGAAATTTTAAAAATGACTGAAATTGTGTATAACTTTGTTTGAATAATCTTTCAAAATCATCCCACAAAGCCTGAATTACGATAAACAAAATCTTGGAAATTTTGAACATTTTCAAATTTCTATTTTAGGTTAATTAGAATTATTAGAATCATCAATATTTAAATATATTTAGTTGATAGATAGAATATTCTCAAACTTGAGTTTAGAGATTATTACATATCAACAGGGGGAAGTGATTACGAAAAATTTCTAAATCAAAAAATATAAAAGAGAGATATGTTTAGACAATTAACCTACTAGCAAAGTGTGGTCACTGGTAATTACTATATCCATGTGAACTCTAACTTGATGGAGATTGTCTTCTCACACCTGGATGTTAGAAATTCGGATAAGCAAGTGTCAATTCCATAAGAGAGTCGAATAATATTCAACTCACAGTGGCAGATGTAGACGCGTTTCGTCCTTATTAGGACTCGTCAGTACACCATAGCTTATCCGAATTTCTAACATCTAGGTGTGAGAAGACAATCTCCATCAAGTTAGAGTTCACATGGATATAGTAATTACCAGTGACCACACTTTGCTAGTAGGTTAATTGTCTAAACACACTGTAATTTCCGTATGAGATATGTTTACATTAATCCCTGCACTAACGCGATACACATTGGATTAAAAAACTAATCTTGCATCAGAATATATAATAGAATTTGTTTAGATTTTTTCTGTGATATAGGGATATGAATGAATCTTAAAAAATTGAACGCTGTTTTATTTTTCTGATGAAAAATCAAAAGTAAACATATTTTTTGAATGATTTCAATCAATAAATTTGATATCCAATTGATCCAATTGAAACTAAGGTTCTTCAGATAGCTCAGATTCTGAACCGTCTAAAAGTAAAATTATTAAAACAAGTATTAATTTTCGATAATCCTGTGAAATAGTTTGTTTGTGTTGAGAAAAAGGAGAAACTATCTTGCTTGGACATTATAAAATTCAACTCTAGAAGAGGATTGTTTTTTGATTACAAATATGTAGGATTTCTTTACAATAAAACGAATCTGAACTTATTTTTATAATTATATTTTTGTTAGCTTTAATTGATCCTAAAAACCTGTCAAACTGGTAGAGTTATGAAGGTTTAAAAAAATTGGAAAATGGACATATATTCCCATGAAAGGGTTAACTAGAAATATTTCGTTCTAGGTCCTTATTTGGTAATGGATTAGCCCATGTCGCTGAATGTTACAGCTTACTAATGGATCAAATCCCAGGTTGTGGCATACGAACGAGTCCAAAAGAGGACGAAACGCGCGTATATAAGTATAGAAGTTGGACTATTCAATATTTTTACATTGTTTATTTTCTCAAATATTTTACGGAGATGAGCGCAGAAAACAGAATAGATTCAAAAAATTCTCAAATTCTCTTAAATCTAGACACTAACTATTAAACTGCATAGAATTAAACAAAATCAGATTAATAATTTTAAGAATTCCCCTATTTCATCTCTAAAACTAAAAATGATAATTCATAATTAATAATTATTAATCAGTTCTTGTTCGAACAGTCGATAAAACAAAAATTGATTCTAGAAAAATTTGATAGAATTTTCTGATCAAAACTCAACTTGGGATACAGTTTAACCTGACAGGTAAACATGTTTACAGAAAATATTTTTTCCTTATCTCTGACCAGCGAATACCTTTAATAGTAATAAATTTTTTTGAAAATATTTAGTGTCTAATTTTTTTGGTAATCCTTCAAAAACCTAGTCTAATCTTGTTTTAAAAATGCAATAAAACTTGGAGTGCAAAAATTGGTTTTCTTTTAAAGTTTGTGGTTAAAACATGAAATTCTATATCTTTAAAATGTTTTATTGATTTTTCAGTCTTAGCAAACAATCTGGAACCAGTTAATATTTTGTCTCTTTTCAACTCAAAATAAACAACTTTTAAGATATCAATCTTGGAATAAATTATTACATTCATTCAAAAATTTGATAAATCTTTGTTTGTTCTTCGTTGCCATAGTGAATGGTAATTTTGTGTATAACTTTTGAAATCATAGTGGAAATATTTTTCGAATGAAACGAGACTCCATAAGCCGTATCAATCCGAGTCTCTACAACCAGGATATAAGTTTGAACTCCTCTTGTTTGTCAGATGAGGAAAATAATCAGATATCATTCATCGGTATAATTGCAGCCTCACGTCTATGCAAGAAGGTCATCAACAACTATCTGAAAAGGAAGCGAAAATCAAGATTTTCTTTTTCTACAGAGAATTGTGAGTTCAATAACATGAGTAACTAAACATAAAGCTAATTAGTCACAATTTTTCGAAAATAATTCAAGAATAAACAAGATTTTTAATAATTTGATTTTAAAAATTCATAAATTCAAATTATGTGCCTTATAAAATGGCCAATTATTTTTTGTCTACTCGATAAATTACGAGAAGATGTAACAAATTTTAAATAAGAAGATATCTGAATAATTTTGAGAAAATATACAGGACTAATCTACATTTGTTTCTGTACATTTCTCAATATATAATTCCCCGATTTTGTCTAATTACAAAAGCATATAAAGAAGCAGTTATTTTTCAATCAAAAATTATAATTTTCATCAATATAACTTCCAGATGTTTAATAAAACATGTGGGGACACTATTATGAATGAGTTTTTACAAAGAATTGGATTTAGAATCTATAGATGGAAACAATCAAAGCTCTCATAAATTTTTAATTGAGAGTCAGGTGTCTTTTTTGAGAAATAACAGACAAATAAAATTTGTTTTATGTGTACGATAGTTGCTAGATTGCATCGGGAATCATAAACCTCTTACAATTTTTGAATTCAAGTACACTGTAAGCAAGGGGTGGGGAGTTAGAGACTCTGGAGATGAAAAAGCTATCTACTTTTAGAAATGAAGATAGGTGGTAGATTGATAGAAATTCAAGAAATCAATGACTATTAATAATTTTATACCTCCAAGTGAGGGGGGAATTGTGAAGAAGATAAAAACGAAAATGGTAGAAAATAAAATTTTGGTAATAATCTTTTTTGTATTCTACACTGTATTTTTATTCATTTCATCTTTTTTTTAATAAAATTTTGTTATATTCCTTTGTTTATCTCCAACTTTTCTTGATCATCCTTTCATTTTGGGACGTGAAAAAATAATCTTAAGCAAGAAAATTTTGAACGATAATATTGTCGAACTTCATCAAAAATATTACTATTATTGGGTTCTGAACTCAGGGGGAAGGTTAGAGAAAACAGACGTATATTCTAGTGATTAACGTTATATTTCTCCAGGTCTCTTCAGACTCTATCCTGGTTGACATATAAATACTATCACAATGCTAAATTTTTTGTGGAATTCCATTGGTTGAGTTGATTGCAAATTGCATCAAAGAAGCAGGGAGGGGGGTTTACTTCTCATTTCACATTTTGCCTCTTCATTCATTCAAGAAAATTTTGTTGTAGAGTATCATTTCACATGTTAAATGTTTTGACAGTGTTGAAATTTGGAGATTTGGGGAAATGATTGTTCAAGTGAAGATGATAATTCACTATTTTTAAAAAGAAACTCAATATTTTTCTACGGAAAGGCAGGAAAAAATAATTTCTTGGATTCCATGATGAAATGAGCCCGAAAAATTTCAGTCTGGTCAAAATCAGGCCGTTTTTATGAATTTCACTTATGAGCTCAGAAATTTTGTTGATCAATTTTGTTTAGGATCAAAATTAGGCAAATGATTCAAATTTGGTCATTGAAGTTCAAAGAAACTCGTCATTATTGTGCCAAATCGAACAATGTGAATTTTCTACAGACCTCGAAAGGGAACGAAATAAACTTCTTTTATGAAATTGCTGAATTTTTGTGCAAATTCATCTTCGAAATTCAAAAAAATTGCCTAAGAAATTTTTTTTTATTTTAACAAATCATGGGTTAATTCATAGATTTCTGACAAAATGAAATTCAAGCAAACATAAAATGTCAGTTATGGTTATTTTAAAGAATTGGCGATTTTTCGAATAACTGACCTGTTGCTAAAAAACTGTAATTTGACTCAAAATGTAATTTCTAGTCCTATTTTTTATCAGTTAAGACTAAAAACTATTAGCTATTTTTGGTATATCTGGTTGCTTAATACTTGATTACAATTTAAATAACCAAATTTTACCATGAAAAAGCACAAGATGATTAAAGTGAAATGACTATTTATGCAAAATACATTGGAATAAGAATCATAAAAAGCTTCCCTCTTCAATCTATAAAGTATTAGTGTCATCAAGAAAAACTGTAAGCAGCTGGGACATGAGTATATGAGGCTATTATCGGATAAACTATTCTTCAACACGATTTAAGGAAGGATTTGAACTTTCTGTCATTCCATCCACTAATTCGTCTGTAAATCTAAAAGTTTATTGAAATCTTCAAAGGATATTGAATATTATACAGAATTAGTCACCTTAATAACTTGTGGGAGAGCTTTCTTCATCTGGACCTGATCAAAAATTTGGAATATTTATTGATTCAAACACTCAACGATTCAAATTTTCATTTAGAATTTGTTTAATTTTACAATAACTGACTTTCTATAATTTTCCCTATTGTCAGATATTTTGGTAGTGTCAGTTATTTTCCAATCTATTGGTTCATTTCACGATGGAATCCAAAAAATACATTTGTTTCGGACTATCGGGGAAAAAAGAGGGAATTCAACTAGCTTTACAATTTGAAAAATCTCCCAATAATTACAAAAGGCTTCTGACCGTCTTGATATGAAGCTGGAAATCTATGGTTTTTACAGAAATCAAGAATTATATATATTTGGAATCCAGATTGTGTTGCAAACTATTTGAAGCCCTAAATTAAATTTACTATCACACTCAAATGTATATCTTTTCGTTTCTTACTTGTTATCGATTTCCCATTTGTTAATATATCTAATATCTAAGATGAAAAATATAAAGAAAAAATGGTATGAGTAAACTGTGTAAGTTAAAAAAGTGGATTTTCCATCCGTCTACCTACCCCACATATTTTTTGATCGCAGTGCTCGTAATTTATTTATAAATTCCATTGCATATTTGAGATATAGACCATAGTTCATGGATGAAAACTTATCCTCTCTCTTATTTTCAAATCCCATGGGATCTTTTGATTATTAAGTCGATAGATAAAAAAAAGATTTTTATTCATAGAATAGAGGAAGAATGCTGAAACTAATCAAGAAATCTTTCCCTACTTACTCTCGACGTTCATTTTGAAAATATTTGAGAAGAGTTGGGTAAATTTACAGCTGAGTCAATAAAACTGCATTTTATTTGTTTACAGTACAAACTTTTAATGTATTTACTGAATTAATTTGATCGACATTTTTGATTAATCCAGATCGCACAGAATTTTACGGGAAAAATTTTAATCTTGGATTGAAATCAAAACATAACTCTCTGAATAAATAGTGAATATTTAGGAATTAGTCAGAAATAAGATGAAAGATTGTCAAGATTCTATCATAGAGAAAATATACATAAATTTGCCATTTTTATGCCAAACAACTTGACCTTAAATTAACTCATTTACATTAATCTAAGGATCGAATTTTTTTCGCGGTATATTAAAAATGTTAGTTGTGATGAGAAGAGGGTTATCTACTTGACTAGAAAATTCTTTTTCATATTCATACTGATTTGTGAAAGAAAACTTTTTATTTCAACAGCAACCTGTACTATAGAATTGTCACGCAAAGCTGTCAAGGATATTCAAACATATCAGCTTCATCCTATAATTCAAATAAATCGAAGTAAAGTCTATGAATGCATCAAGGATGTTATAAGGAGAACATTTGATTTGAAATCTTACGATCACTACAGGGATCGCAATGAATCCAAAGTTGCAGTCAACCAAATACTTTATGAGCTCAAACATATGAAAATCAAAAGGTAATACTGTAATACTGTGATAAATCAATTTTTGACACTAGTAGCCAAAAAACGAGGGATTATATTGATAAACTATCAGCCAATACATTTTCTAGAAAGTTTATTCTACATATTGACCTAAGCACATTTGTGAAAATAAGAAAAATGGGGTCTTGTGTGTGAAAATTAAAAAAAAAATTTAGTGACACCCGAAGCAAACCAACAAAAAGCTCCAAATATGTGTACCTTCAAAACCTGAATTTCATCAGTTTGATTATATTTTTGATTGTCTTGATATCAACTAGCTTTATATCGGAGATTGATCTAAAGGCAATGATCACGATTATTCAAGCAAATCGATTTGATAACACTCACGTTTTCTCATTAAAATTAATGTGATCAATAATTTTTTAGGCCTTTTAGAATAATTTCTATTCAATCTGAGTAACAAATGATAAAGAAATCATTTGAGGTAATCAATGTTTTATTTTTTCCTTTCATCAAAGAAAATTCAATGTACTAAATGCTTAGGATCCTCTCGTCTATTTTGACAAATATATATAACATCTTTTTACTAGGAAAGGTAAAAAACTAAGAAGAATTTCGAACAATATGAATTTTGTCAAAAATACATTGACAGTAAGTTATTTTCGATTCAAGGATCATCAAAAATGCATTTGCAAATTCGGATAATTTATGATCGGAATTTCACATTCGTCCTCTCACTACTCATATAAATAACAAATTGAAATTATTTTGAACTAGTTTTTTGACTTTAGAAAATTTTTATAGCGTTCTTGTAATGATATTATTATATGATATTATTTCTCATTATAATTATAATAATCTTGCATCTGGTTACTTACAAGTATATACATGGTATGATAATATGTTTATAAACATGTAAAATCTAGTTGTCTTAATTATTCTTAGAGAGTGATCATAATGTTCGGAAATTTTATGCTGCTTCATTTGGACTAGAAATTCTTTCAATATTTAATGGAAATCTTGATTGATTCTGATTGGTTGGACATTTAGAAACTTTCTAAATCGAGACGATATTCAATCAAATTAGTGTAAATACTGTATTTAGGTATCGAGTAGCTGTCCTCTGTCACATTGTTGAGAATCAAGGACAAGGAATCGATATCAGTAGTGATTGCCTAATGATGAGCGCCTACGACCACTCTTTCAAATTCTTCACCAAGCATGGAATGCTGTATACGGATGCCTTTAATCCTAACACGCCAGATCATTTAGACTGTGAACCTTTCGAGAAGGACGAATACGGAGACGGAAAAAAGAATATTAATATTTCTGTTTTCATGTTTTATAAGGACTGATAAGAAGACAAATAAAATATTTTTCAGAAATTTTTTAGTTGAGGATTTCATTGATTGCTTTCCTGATGTTCGTTATCACCGACTTTGCCAAAAACATTCGTAGATCTCTGATGAGTGATTCTGCAATGCCATTCGATTGGTGATGACCCGGAGGAGTTTGTACAAGTGAAATGTTCTTGGCCTCAGCGTACTCCTTCATTTGAGAAGCCACAAAATTAGTCCCATTATCCGATACCAAAACTCTTGGATACCCAATCAATTGGAAGACTTCATGAAGCGCTTCAATGGTGTGTTCAGGTGACAAGGACGGTGAAATTTTCATTTGAACCCACTTGGAGAAGGAATCAACCAACACTAGTATCAATTTACCATCAATATGAGCCACATCCACATGCACTCTGACCATTCTTTCACCTTCTCTATACTTGATTACATAATTGAATATCGACAACCATTGTCTCCATCCATCAACCCTCGAGGAGACCCGTCTGTTTTCTGAATGGTCAGAGAATATGTATTGCAGTGGACTGTGATCCGTCTGAATGAAAAACTTTTTGCCAATCAGGTACCTGTAGAACTTCCGGACACCGTACACTACAGCTAACGCTTCCCGCTCCAAATTGGAGTACCTTTTTTCAGCTGGTTTGAGTAGTCTACTCGAGTAATGTATGACCTGTTTCATTTCGGGATCATAAGAAATAACTGCACCCAGGCCCTCAGCTGACACATCCGTGCTTAAGTACACCATTTTTTTCGGATCAAATATCATAACACTTGCTTTGGCAATTCTGGTCAACACTGTCTCAAGGGCATTCGTATACTCCTGACACCAATGCCATTCCACATTCTTTTGTAGTAAAGCAAATACCTTGCTCAGTACCGGCGAATAGCTCTGGCACATCATACCATAATACTGTAGCAAACCTAATAGGCTCCGCAATTGAGTCTTATTGGTGGGTGCACCTAACGATCTAATTTTGGAAATTTTGGTTGAATCAGGTAGGACTTTCCCATTCTCAAAGATGAATCACATAAATTGAATTTTCTCACTACGTTTCTGAAGCTTCATCAAATTGATTTTGAAACCATGGATTTTCAGCCTACTGCAAACCATGTCATAGACTTCATCATGCTCTGCCACCGTTCGTCCACCAATTATAATATCATCCTGAAACACCGCCATTAGAGGTATTCCAGCCAATGCTCTCGACTTCCTGGAATATCCTTGGGGCTGCTGATAATCCGAATTGTAACTTGGTGAATTGTAAGTACCTCAAGTGCGTTGATATGCACGTCAAGTACCTCGACTCCTTTTCCAATTCAATTTGATGATATACATCTGAAAGATCAATCACCGAGTAATATTTACAATTAGAAACCTTTGAGAGAAGTACTTCGATGCGTGGGGTGGGATAAGAGCCAGGATCAATGGACAAATTAGCTGTCCTGTGATATCCACTCGTAAGCCTAATCTCACCGTTTTTTTGTGTGCGATTGATAGAGGTGCAGACATGATACGATTATCTACTGATTCAATGATACCGGCCTTCAGCCATTCTTTAAGATTCGATTCAACTTTTGGCATGAGTGAGACAGGTACATTCTTATAATGAAATATTAAGTTCCGTTTATCAATCTCACGTGCTAATCTGAGGCTAGCGCTGAAAGAGTCACCATTAATACGTACATGATTTGACTGCATCAGAGATAATGAAATACCCAACACTTCACACGTTTGCCGATTCAAAATAAATTTCTCCAGCTCTGTTACTAGGAAAGAACACACACAACTGGCTCCATCGTAGCTTATGCTTAGGTTTCTGACGATACCAAACACTTTGACCTTACTTCCATCAACTCCACTAATATGAACCGACGCTGACAAGGCTTCACATTCAAATTTATGAGTCTCAGCAAACCATCTAGGAATTAAATTAACTGAGCTGCCACTATCTACCAAGAACTGCATGTTGATCTTATTTGCCGTGTTGATTTCAATTTCTACATACTTCAGAGAACAAACACATGAATAAAGTGCATTATGCTTTATTGAGATCTCAGACAAATTTTTTTCTACCACCACTTCGTCTACTTCATTGACTTGCGGGTTCTTACAATCACTTGCATAATGGCCTTTCTTCTTACACTTTCGATATGTCGAATAATTTTTGATGCATTCTGGGTGATATTCCTTCTTCTTGCAAGTCAAACAGAAGGGATTCTTCCTCGAGTATCTCGTGCTAGCCATCATGACATTGACTTCGGGCTGCTCATTGGCCGACCATATGAAAGGAACTGGGCAAATATACGTTCTCATAACTGCCACAAAGTCTGTCCATGATACATCATCCAAATCATTCTCACCAGGGTATACACTGTATACTATACAGCCCTGACCTTGTGAGCCGATGATACATCTAACAGCGAACAGAATTTGTCAATTTTGGCCTCATCTTTGGTAACTTGAACCACCTTGAACATCCGGGCAACTGTTCACATAAAATGATCAAAGTCCCTCTACGAATCAGGAATAATCAGGGTCTTATCTGAGCTCCATGTCGCCATGTTTTAGTTGAGAAAAGTAAACACGTGAAGATGAGGTTAAATACAAATTATATATATTACACCAGTTTTATATCCATTTAAACACTTAATACTTTATACATAAATGTGATTGTTTATATAATTTGCTGCACCAAATCAAGAAATATAAAAATCTCGTGAATTTAATCAGGTTTTAGGATGATCCAAGTTCAAAATGGATACTCAAACCATAAAATTTGAATACAGATTAATTTAAGAAAAGTCACAAGATATTTATTCTTCTTTGCGTATCTACTTATAAGTAAACACGGTAAAATGATTTTAACTTTTCTGTGCAAAATCTATTTTTACCACATTAACTCTGATAAGCAATTCTTTCTATGATTTATGTCAACTCATATCTTGTCTTGAATTGAGAAGCTATCCCTTTTAACGTGAAATGACTCATCCAAATTAATTAATCGAAATTAGGCAGAATAATATTTTTTTTATAAGTGAAAGCATTGAGATGTTTATCTAACGACTTTTTGTGTCAAAATTCTCCGATTGTAAACATTTCAACGGCTAGAAATATCTTTCCTCCAAGTATTCCATCCTATTTAAAGTCGAATTTGTATTAATTTTATTAAAATTTATTACCCACTCTTCGCTCTCGTGCACATTCTCGAGAACATGCTTTTGAATATTTACTCCCTGTGCATTGAGGCAATTTAGTAACTATGGTCCCACGTATATTTAAAATAATATTTTTTTCATCGCATTATACGCAGAAAGAATAAATTCAATGTCGAGAGAAATTGAAAACAAAATTTATATTACACATTGGGGGAAAAATGTACATTCGTTTCACATACTTCTGTAGAGCTTGAAAGCCTGTATGACTCAGAAAGGCATTATGCATAGAAGAGACGTAGTACACTGTGTTGATGAGTTTTTTTCAAAATAATCATCGTATTTAAATAAAAAATATAGAGTGAGGAACATTTTCTTCAGGGGATGGAAATAAACCTGTATGGGTTTATTGACAGGAAATACCCACAACATGAGGTCTCTTATTGCTAATAATAATTATTATGAAACTTCCTTTTTTCCAAGTAGAGTTTGTTGTTTATCAGTTATTTCCAATACATTCTCATTTGTGCATAGATTAAAAACTCATTAACTAAAAAATCCAAAAGTCAAAAAGTTTTTCCGTCTTCTTCCAATATATGCTGACTGATACGCATCTCTCTATCTCTTACAAGTGTTTATGACAAATGATCCATTCCTTTTATTTTCTGCATTTGAATAGCTATGCATGGAATATGACATGACTAAGCTAGTAAACATGTAAAGGATTATTATATCCAATAATTAACATCAATATTGTTTGTTTTAACTGGATAGTTTGATGATGCAGTTTAATATTTCTCGTAGAGTATAAATTCAAATCAATAAGAGAAAGTAGTATTGTAAATGTTTTTTGGAGAAACTCAAATCAACCATAATTTTTTAGAACAAAAAGAATCTGTAGAAACTGTTGTTAAAAATGGACTTCTAAAAAAATTTCTAAATCATGTGATTTTACAGATGATCACAAGAATAATTAAATAGATATTTAAAAAGAGATAATGTTTTCAAAAGAGTTTAAAATAAACATTTAGCTATTGAAAATTCCATCCTAAAAGAATTTCAGTCCAGGAATGAACCTTGGGTCTTTAAGGTAAGATGAATTATGAAAAATTGCCGTTTATAAAAACATTATAAAAAGATAAAAATTGATTTGTCTGAAATATTTAATATTTATTCCTTTCTGCCTTTTGTGTAAACCTTGAATACACAATGTATTCTTAAAAACTAAATTTATTTTTACATGCATGATCAGGTTTGGTATTGTGAAAAATTTTACCTATTATTATTGACTAATAAAATTCATGAATTTATCAAAAAGGGACTTTTCTATACTCAAGAGTAGTTGAGCTAATTGATAATGTTTAAAAAATTTGAATGAACATCTCTATTATGAAATAAATAAATCTATAATTCTAAAAATTTATAAATATTTCAGACCAATCTAGCTAGCTAGAATTGTCTTAAGACGAATCTAGCAGTTCAGACCATCCTAGCTCCAACATACATAGGAAACATCTCAAAATGCTCCGCAGAGAGAGTTTTCTTGCTCAATTAAGCCTCGTCTCTGCATGGGTTATTTACTGTGTCAGAAATGCGACACCAAAATTTCTGGTACTGAAGACCAAGTGCTCCTTCTGATTTATTAAAAATTACAATATTATATTGTAACAAGAAAAATAAATAATCTCATCGGTTATTTTATAATTTATTTCTTCTAATTAATAAATTTATGGCAATTTTTGATAATATTTAAGACATGTCTTAACTGTCTTAAGGACCTGGAATAACCAGGACTCAAAAGCGTTCAATTTAAGTACTGTCAGAAAGAATCACCGAATAATGGCCAAAATTTATGAAAATCTATAATCATGTTCTGATGAACGAAATTTACATTGTACAGTTGAATGTATTTTTGTTTTCTAATTAAGCTAACGCATTTATCATCTATTTTGATCAGGAAATTTTTAATTGGGAATAATTTGTTTGCTTTACTCGAGAAGAAGAAAAAGAAGAAGAGAATTATAAATTAATATGCCTCAATCAAAGTACACACTTGTTTATCCTCACAGGAATCAATCAGGTTTAGATTCACTGTATTTTCTGTATGTATCACATTGCCTTGATTTAGTGCATTTATCAAAAAAACACCTCCTCGTATAAATCTTTTTTTTTCTGTAATGCAGAATCCAACCTTTGGTAGATATCTTGGTTAAAGATAAAGCCAATTTTGGGAATAAAATTTGACCTATGAATTTATCTTCTAAAATTCTGATAAATGTTAGATTCCGTATTCATTGTAAAATTGTTGCATCATACCACTGATTACAAACCAGAATTGGTTGATATGCAGTTGGGATTTATGATTTTCACAAAAATCTCGATTTTTTTCATCAAGATTTTTTAAGATCCTGATCATGTTGGTTACTTTAACCATTTGAAGAAAAAAAATTCTGAAAAAAATAGTTTTTATTAAAATATGGTCATGTTTGCCACCAAAATCCTATATTGATGTAAAGGTGTCAAGATGTCAAAAGACAGTTTTCAGAATCAGGATTAAACAAGAGATCTGAAGACCAAAATTTCCGACAGTCGGACCATTTTTCGAGAGATTTCGAATCATCGAAATTTCATTCATCTTCAAGAAGTGAAAATGATTTAAAAATACGAAATTCAGCCTCCAAACGATAATGAGGTTTTGCATAAGAGCAGATTTAGCCCAATTCAAAAAATGGAATTTTTTTCAAAAGAAAATTTTTTCAATTTCTTTATAAATGGTAATAGTGAGCTCTAACCAAATCAGAATAAGGAACAAAATCAAAAAACTCTATCATAATGGTCTAACAAATTTAACCAGGATGAATGAGAAAACCAATCACAGTTCAAGATTTTCTTGAATAGGCATCAATAAACACTTTCTATAGAACTAAAATTCATTAAAATAAAGTAACACACAAGCATTGAAAATCATAATAATATTTCTTCTAAATGTTTTTGATGATGGCTATTAAAATATTCATTTTTATGTTAACCAGAGATCAATTCATGTAAAGTAGTTCATTTAAAAAGTTTACCTTGAAAGCATTTATGATTCATATTTGTAAACATAATGAAAACTACGGGTTTTCCCCCTATTTGCCTTTAAGTTGTAGAAGATGCAATGCGAAAAAAGTAGAAACATGATCAAATAAGAAAATGTTTTCTCTCATGTCAAAATGAGGTCGGGGATGATAAACAAACCTGGACTGAAATTGGAGTTTCTGATAAAACATCAAAATCTTATTCTATCTTCTTCAATACAATATCTTGCAGAATCTATACTTGACTTGGATACTTAAGAGAGCCCACAAATCTGCCCTATTGTTTTTTTCACACCTAACAAAATGCCCCAAGAAAGAAATGTATGAACTTTTGCTAGTACAATACACTTCTTTTGTAATCTTGGTTTAATTAATTAAATTTATTTATTGAGAAATAATTTATAGAAGCCTAAAAACAATCTTTGCACTTTTATGTATACTAATGTTTACATCTAAAGTACTGTATTTATTCAATTCAATGAATTCTTTATTTTTTATGTATGCGACTCGGTCGTTAAATCGAGAATAAATTAACTGAAAAAAAAACAAAACAGTATCTCTAATGATTCTACATATACGTGAAAAAATGTTGTATAGACTAATGACTGTTAATTAAAAATTAATAAATTCTGAAGTACCTATTTTTGTATATTTTTACTACTGCAGAATAAATGGAAAACAGGAACGAAAGTAGACACCAAAGTTTTTATTCCATAGATAGAAAACACCCATCATCAATTGAGTTTTTTATTTGTGGAGTTTAGTAATTAATAATTGGGTTATATTTCCAAATGAATTCAAAACCTTGTTTTTATTAAAAAATGTCTACTAGGATACAAGTTATCAAAGAGGCATGATTGATTAATCATTCAAGGAAATATTCTGTTAATGATACCAAATCAAAAGAAATGACTCATGGATATATATGCAGTTTTTTAAAAAAATGAAAAAAGACATTTATGATTGATTGCAAAATGGATGTGCGCAATTTTTTAAATGACATTTTTTTGGGGGAATTTCCATATCAGGAGAATACAATAAAAATCAAATCTCTACCTGGAATTGGAATACATTTGGGTAGAATACTCAAAATACAATTAAGACTTGGTTAAAAATCTTGATCTGATGTGTACAATGCAAGCTCAGAATCATACACGAAATAAATACTTATTGATTTCATATGTTCAACTGAAAAAAAAAGATTATTCTGACCTTTTAGTAATGGGTGATGATATCTTGATAAGCTTAGTTACCAGTTTTATTAATTTAAACATTCCCACACTGTAAATTATTTAATATGAAAAATTCTAAAATCACCTGTCAATATAGATAGAACTAATCTTAATTTTGAACCAAGTAATTCTTCAGGAAGATGTTCATTCTTCCAGTATTTTAAAATTTAAAACATCTTTACATTAAAGAAAATTATGAAAAATTTCAAATAAAAAAAGTTTTTAAATGATGATGACTTTTTATCATGATTTCAGTCTGAACAGACTTAACCCTTTCGGTGCCAATGTCCATTTTCCAATTTTTTTGAACCTTTATAACTCTACCAGTTTGACAGGTTTCTGGATCAATTAAAGTTTAAATTGAAGCATACAATATGAACTTGCATTAGTAATATTTTTGGCCAAATAACTTGGTATCTTCATAGCTAAATTTTGATTTTTATAAAAATTGTGAAATAGTCTCGGCACCGAAAAGGTTAATAAATCTTAATAAAATCGTTTTTTATTTGAAAACTTTATTGGTTTTTTTTATCTTAATCTTTCATAATTTGGGAGTTAATTTAAACATTTTGATCTTCTATAGAAAACAGACTGGCAGAAAATGAATCATGCCTCAAGTCACAACTCGATTTCTTACCACTTTGACAATGCAGGTAAGATGCTATATAGTGAAGTGTAGTAGACATTCCAAACCAATACCCAAAAGGTATTCTGTTATTAGTAATAACTTGGATTTATAATAATGAATCATTTTCATAATCCTTTCCTGACTCGGACATGTTTTGAAATATAAAATTATTTTAGTCCAAAGATGACCTCTCTCTCTACGCATTTGACAGGTATAATCGGATTTTCTCTATACTATGAGACTTCCTCAAATGATAAATAATATTTTCCATCAGCTACCTACACCATTGAAAAAGTTTATTAATATGGATTCTTATAAATGGAAATTAATCATCACAACGAAAATTGCATTCTGTCTGGTCATAAAAATGGGGTAATTTTATTTCCCAAATACTCAGGTTACATTTACCCATCTAAGAAGCAAAGCATTCATAGGAAACAAATTTTTTGGTTTATGATGGAATCTGATAAAATCAAAAGTCCTTTCCAGAAGTTTCGATATTGAAATGGTCAAGCACCTTCTTCAGTAGATGAAATGCTTGTAATTTGAACTCTCCTCACTTTTATTTAAAATTGGTCCGTATTTGAAATAAAACATAAACCAATTAGGGTAGATGTAAAGTTTGTAAACCATATCAAACGACTACTCACTATTACTTTGAAAGCATAAACTTAGCTTATTAATTTACAGTAACGAAATTTTGGTTGATTTAAAATAGATTATCTAATTCAATTGTTATTTTTCAGATAGTTAAACAATTCACTTCTGTATCCTCTTAAAACATCCTTTTTGTCTGATTTTTGAGAGATATGTAATAAAAGTATGTAAAATTAGTACATTTGTATCCAATTCCTCTTCCTGAATGTAACATGTGTTGACATGTGTTTTTTCAAGTTATAACAATTAAATAAGGCTCGAGAATTTACATACCTTCAATTGACTAGGATTTACACAATATTTCGATAAAAAATTTTTACTATGAAATTATTTATATGAAATCACATTAAATTTTATATAATTACAGAGTTGTCTTTTAATATTTCTAAGATAAACTTTTAAAATATCTTGATACTTTTAAAATTTGAGACTGATTTTAAACAAAAGATACGAAATTACAAATAGCACTTCCTCAATCAAACTTTTTCAACCTGAAAACAGGTTTTTTAAATAAATCGAATAATAATAATAGTTTTATTCAACAATACATATTTGTAAACATAATAATTCTTTATATTAATCTGAGTACATTTATTCTTGAGTTCATTTTTTTAATTTATTCAAGCTTAGGTTTTTAATTGATCTATTGAGATTTCTAAATATGTTTTTGCATTTATTAATATTGCCAGCTTTTTTAGGTTGCCAAATTCTGGAATATTATAGCGTAATCCTTGGCGGTTAGAGCTTACTATAGGGGATGATTTGAAAAGAGTAACTTTAGTTCTCTTATAAGTCTAAGAGAATTGTTCGGGGAGTAAGTTCAGTTTAATAACTCGAAGATAGTAGCCGTACAAATCGTCTTTGTGCAGATTGAATTTTTTTCGACCATTTTTTACCTTCAGGATTCCATACTGCCGAACAATATTCTATAACTGGTCTAGCATAAACTTTGAAAAAATGAGTCGACCAATGAATTTCTTTATAATGTCCTTATAGTAGTCAGAAAAATCAAATCTATAAGAATAAGTGACGTCAAGGTCTTTTAGTCTCTTTTTGGGAAGAATTTTCTCTTGATCAATAAATATATTAAGGTCTGTGATCATAAATTATTCAAAAAATATTTTTCAGACGTTCGCTTAAATCAGAAAAGTATTTGCAGAAACTTATTTAATTTAATGTCTAAGTATTTTGAATAAGATACATTTTAAATCATTCCCTCCCAATTAAACTGATGAGAATGAATGCCTCGATCATATGAAAATTCATGTTTTTTTTCTCTGCAGGAAGAGAGATGATTCAAAATCGTCTATTCCACGATTCCTCCATAGAAAAGTATAATAAATTCTAATGAGTTTATGTTGTGTTAGATTGTTGCAACTCTTAGAGAGATCCTCTTCAAATTTTATCTGTTGAATCATAAAATATCAATAAATCTGATTAGCTCTCTCTAAGAACAGAAGAAAAAGTTCAATCGTGCATATTCTTTATTAATATATCATTTGGAAAAATTTGTAATCGATGACGAAGATCAAAGTTAAACCCATATGATAACATTACACGTAGCTAATCATTAATACGTATTGCTAGCATATTGCTAATATATTAAGTATACTTTACTTTATCTTTGATAGTTGTTACTTCATTCAGAGGGACTCTTATCTCAAGATATACAATTTTCAACAAGGGCTCAAACCCATTTTTTTGAGCTTTGACTTTCAAGTAGGGAAAATGATGAAAAAATCAAAATTTGATTTTGACACGATTATGGGGTAATTCTTAAAACAAGATTCAGCATATTTAATATCTTTGAATAATTGTGATCCTAAAAATCAACTTTTGATCACTCTCTCACATTGAAATCAACAAGAATTTTAACTCAAAGTTCAAAAAAATGGGAATTTGGCGCTACAGTTAGACCTGTGACTTATGAACCAAAAATTACCCTCTTCCCTCTGCCCCTTTTTAATTTAGTGTTCGAAATCATCATCATAGTTATGAGTAGGGTTTCTGTATAATCTGAGCAAAAATTATAACTTTCATTCTACCAACATTCATTCGAAAGAGCTTTTTTTGCTGAAGAATTCTCTAAGCTTGGTTGATCGTACATAGATTCGTATCAAAAGATATCCAAACTTATATTATTTCACTGAAATTTATTTTTATCGAAAAATAGCTTTTTCCCAAGTTTGGTGACGGAGTAGGGGGGTCTTTTTTCCCCTCTGGTGAGATTTCACTTAAATACTTGAAGATTTTTATTTATCATACCGATGGGCGATTTAAGTATTTTTGCAAAATTTCGTCCAAGTCTAGTTTATATTAATAAATTCTTTTCATATAATAACACAAGAGTTCAAGAGTGCAATACGAAACATGATTGGAGATGAAAAAAATTAAGGTAATGAATAAAGCCTTATGGTAGCATAGTACACTTGATCCTTGATGAAAGATCCTCATGAGGTTTAAACACGCATCCCTCTACACACATTTCACTTCCCAAGTATGCATTATAGTTCGTGAGAAAGAGAAAAAATCATAAAATTTTGGATACGACTATCCACTGTACTTTAGTTATGTCAAGACTTGATTCTATTGTAAATTATTCCTTCCAGGTATGTTTTTTCTCTATTTTCCAAATTGTATTGTACAGTTTTATACAATTATCATTTTGTGTTGTACTGAAATAATCGAAAGGTAACCAATATAGCCACTGTCAAAATTGTAATGTAACCCTGGATGGAATTCTGACAAGATGGTTAGTAATTTAGGTCATGTTACTCATATGAATCATCCTGGATTATCTAATGAATTTTGGATACGAATATTCATAGGCTGGGCATATAACGTTAAACTAAAGCTGACTTAAAGTTGAGAATGTACTATATAGTATTCTTACAAAAAAAACTCAATATTTTTGACTGGTTAGTCAGGAAGGCAATTATTTTCTTGAAATTATCGAAATTCTTGTAAAAATCATATCAACCAACTTGGTAATTAATCTTTGAAGATGGAAGAAAAAGAAATTAACAAATGAAAATAATAGGTATTACCTATTAGGTAATTCAAAATAGTTTTCTTCTATAGATGATCTCATCAGTGTAATTTTTTGGGATAAATTTTATTCACACTATCCAGTCGAGCAAGAAATGTGAAGTGAATATTTAGCTAGTGACTAATTTCTCCCTCCATGTCTCTTACAAATCCCAAATGAGGTCATGAATTACATGAATGGGGGGAATCTTATTTTGTAGAAAAAAAATGGGAAAAGTTTTATATGTGCAGGCAAGAGGTGTATACTACACGCTGTATAGTAATTATATCAATAAACATGATCATTATTTATCATAAACTTTTTGTGATTATTTTCCGTATACACATAAAATATTAAATGCAATTACTCATAGAAAATATGTTTTTTCTTGTTCGAGATTATAATCTATGATTGAATTGATTCTCCATTTAAAGAATAACTAATTAAAAATTAAAGTTAGACAGACACATTATTGGATTGTGTTTGTGGTCTTTCTTTTCTTCTTCATTTTTAGGCATGGACTAACTTAATTACATTAAAGATAAGTATTTTCTAAAGATAGTTGAAATGAAAATGACTATCAAAATTTTCAGGCAGTAAAAGTGATCGAGAAATCAAAATTGGATCTTGACAAGATGATGGGGGGGGACTCTTGAATTAGATTTATTTGATTCTAAAAATAAACTTTGGATCACTTTGAAATCATCTGCTTTCTGATTGATGACGTGTTATTTTTTGAGCACATGATCTTCAATAAAATGTATCATAAAACTTTTGTAAATTATCAAGGTTAACGAAATTACCATCAATTAAAATTCTATCACAACACAGTGTTGTCACATGTTTTTGGTAAAACTCATTCCCCAAGAATTTATAAAATATTATTTCTTCAAAAAGATTAAAACTTTATTAAGTTAAAACATAAAAATTGTTAAGCTAAATGATAAAAAACAAATTTTTTCTTTCATAACAGATAATGGTGCGAGTTTTGTCTAAAATTTCAAGCCAATTTTTGATATCAAGCTTTAGTATTCACGTCGTCTAATGATAAAATTTTGTTTATAGTTTGTAAAATGAGAGCAGTAAAGCATAGTTTGATCTCTTATAAAAACAAACAAGACAGTCTTGTCTACAAAGGAATTATTACGCAGAATTATTATTCTTTTATTAGATTATTTCATGGATATTAAAATGGGAAATTTCTATCCCTTCTCATGAGAAACTGATTTTGATTTCGTTGACATTCAATAAAATTTAAAAGATTTGGACATGGGGATATATTTTCTTTCTCAAGTACACTAGAATGAAATGATCTCCCGTTGGTTTAAAGTACAAACTGCGAGTCTTTTGTCTAATAATTTTCCTTTCTTCTTCCTCCCTAACCCTCACATCTTACACATTCACAAAACAATTTTATTAGTACTAGTAAAATTTGTCTCATTATCATTGTGAAGATACATTGAGAGAATGAAGAAATTATTATATATTATCATAATAATAATTTGAAAAAAGAAAAGCATGGAACAACCGTTTCCCATGTTTTGTTCTTTCATTTCCTCTGCTTATCATGCAAGGCAAGGTTTTTTTATTTTTCTCTTCAAATGAGATCTGAATGTTGTTTTTTATCATGATGAATAATCTTGTCATGTCTGTTAATTGGTTGAAAATTTTCAAATTAAAAACGTTTTCTAATGTTTTATTTGCATAAATTAAATTTACAATATTTCTTATTAAAAGTTTCAAAAATGACTCAAGTCCTATTAAAATTGTTAAAAATGAAATTTCTCTTATTTTTATTGGTCAAAAAATGCTTTTAATTTGAAACTTTTCACAATTTCGTTTATCTCATTTCTATTTTGGAGCGAAATTTGGTGGGATAATATTAAAATACTTGAAGATTAAATTCATTGATGGGTGATTTTAGTAATTTTGGAAAACTTCGTCCAAGTCTACTTTATTTAGGTAAATGAAATTATTTCCAAATAAGATACGTCCCGATTGCATATTCGGGATTATGCTAGAATGAAATCCAACCAAAGTACCAAGTTTGAGTAATAAAATTGTCAAGATTAAAAAATTATTTATTAAAATATGAGACCTTGAAAAAGATTGGGAGATTCTGTTGTAAATTCTATTATAGAAAACACAAAACAGAAAGCGGAGAATATGTTTTGGATTCTTTCAAAGTAACCCCTCGATAGAAAGAAACATTTTTCATTATCCATGATCTTATTTTCAAATAAGCTGTGAAAGTTAAGAGTTTGATTAAATGGTTGTCACTACGAGATGTTTCATGAAAAGAAGAAGAAAATTTCCTAAAAGATGTTTCAAGTCTTTAGCCAATCGTTTCACAATTGAAATTCGATTTTTCTAACGTAAAAGTTCATATTCTACAAGTGCACTATTACATTAGTCTCAGATATACATGTGGATTCAGAGTCAGATTTTCAAAAATTCCACTAAAATTGATTTCATTAGTTTTTTGATAAATCGCAGTGGTCTGTTTTTACTGGTCCTCTCTTATTTCCGGTATCTCTTCTGAACTTTCAAAGCCTAGTTTAATCCTACTTTTACTAGAGAGATTTTTCATATTTCCTAAAGTATCAACTTGTAAAATTGTTTTTTGCGAAAATTGTCTAAACATAAGGGTTGAATAATAACTGTCTTATCAAAATATTTGTCCAGAGAAGAAATAGCAGATGTTTTCCATCATCGAACATATCAATTTCTTGCATTTTTCTATGGATTAAAACTTTCCAAAGTTTTCTCTCAATGAAAATCTTCTTGTAAAGCGGCCCCATTTTCAAAGAGTTCATTTAAAAATCGTTAAAAACCTAAAGCAAACAAAAGTCAATAAAAGCTTACATTGATCAAGATTATGTTCAATCTCTAAGGGCGTCTTGATGAAGAGACAGATTTGAGTTTAATTTACTTTCTTTTCAAAAACCAACATTTTAATTTTCTTTTGATAAATTAATCCTTAAAGTACATTCTGAATAAAGACTACTTTTAAAGTGGTTATATCATTTATAAACAAGATTAGTATTATTACCGTAATTTGAACTGGAGAGGATAACTAAATGTATTCAAATCTTTATACGTACGTTTTTATATGCTATACTTCCTTAAAATGATGTATCATTTCTTTGGGTATAAATGCCTCAATTTCACAATAAGGATATATATTTATATGGAAAAAATGTACACACGAGACAAAAAGTTTCCCTTGATAGTACTTGGGATACTTGTAACAGTGTATTTTACCGTCCAACTGACATGTAATTTTCATATTGTTTACAATAGTTCTCTTATCCATGAATGATTTTATCAATGCACTAATAATAATAAAGAAAACATTTAGAAAAAGTTTAACCATAAGTTGTATATCCCAGTATTGTTTTTTATGAGACCAATTTATTTCTGAACTCAAAATCATCTTTCTCAAGCCATAATTAGTAGGGTTCTTCAGATAATTCAGATTCGGATCCGTCTGAAAAAATCCGAAAAGGTACCGAAAATAAAATTATTAAAACAAGTATTAATTTACGATAATCCTGTGAAATATATATTTTTTTCAAAAAGTTATTCAAATTAAAATTCAAGAGCTTATAAAATGTCATGTAAATCTGATACCTTCTTCTTCTTCACAAGAACCATCTCTAAGGATACCTAGGATCTATCTATTGTTCTTTAAGCTTTGATAAAAATAGATCAAGGATTAATGATATCTGTGGCGATTCGGAAATTTTCGGAATATTTCTGAATCTGAAGAACCCTTATAATTAGACTTTTAATAAACTGAAAAAAGTTTATTTAAAATAAGAACTAATAATCTTTCGAAAAAATGATGACTTATTCAGCTACAATGAAAAGTTATGAAAATTTAAAGATGATTCGTTTTTTTGAAAAGAAAGAAACTTTTAACAAGATACCATACCCGTGTTCAGTGATCCCCTTGAAGTCATCTCCTAATAAAATAGGGTCTAAAAATAGTAATTTTTAGAGCCTTAATTAGTTTTTCAGTTTCTATGATTGAAAATGGATAATTGAAACTAAGAATTAAGTCTGAAGAGATCTGTGTAAAAACCGTTCCATCGAATAAACACTAATCTTAAAGTACAATTGATAATTGTTTTGATGAGGATTTAAATATTTTGTCTGATTCTTCTTGAATAAGTGTGAATTTTTACATAACCCAATACATAATATATATTCGTTTTAGTTAGTCAGAATTAAATTTTCAATATACAAAATATACCAAATAATAAAACTATTAATCTTTAAACTAAATATGATACAAAAATTGCTCCGATAAATATTTAGTCTTGACTGGCTTGATTTGTTTATAAAAAATACTTTTTTTCTATATTTCTGTATTTATATATGATGATGCCTACTAGTTGGATAATCAGACAAAATTAATTATTTCCATATCGTATTTTTATTATATGGGGATTAGTAATTTAATAATAAACAGCACTATTTCAAGTTTATTAAAACTTTTTTATTCCGCCATTTTTCAGGCATTGCACTCAGAGTGTTATTGAATGGCTCCTAATGGAAATAATTCTACTCTCTTGAGAAGAATACAGAACAGAAGGTCAACTCAAATAATTTTCAATACCCAAATGAATTAAAGTTATAATAAAACTAGTTAAGATTCCAACACTAAAGAAAATGTTTAAATTAATAGTTCTTCTTCTCTTGATAATCTTTTTTACTTTGTTATAATTTGTAATCAATCGAAGAAGGAACCTTGTATCAATGTATCAAGTATCAGCAGTGTTACTTAAAAGAAGGATAAGTCTAAGAAATTTCCATGAAAAATAACTTGCCCAGCAACAATTCAATAGTTATAACGGCTTCCTTGTTATTTGTTATTAAAAATTATAAAAACTACTGGAGTCAGATCGTTTTATTGCTTACAATTGAACTGTTTTATTCTTAGGATTTTTTAGTTCATTTATTGTTTGATCAGACTTTTATTTCATAGATGATTGAATAATTTTTACTGAAACATAGTAGGACCATTGATGGGAAAAATATTCAAGAAATGAAAATCAAGAAATTCTGATTAAAAATCGGATATTAAAAAATTCTACCTCTTATGAAGAATCAGCTCAATACGAGAACAGTATTGTCTGTAACCCAAAATTTAAATTGAGGTCAACAATTCAAATTAACAGTGTAATGTTTCCTACTGAAAAGAATGAATAAAAGTTAAACAGTTGGCTTTATCTAATTTCCAATGTTAAATGGAAGCCGTTCTACCTCATGGCTTTGAATCAATAACTGCTGTTACATAATTGCATCAAGAGAATAGAAAAAAATTCAACTTTTCGTAATTTTCATTCAATTATTCATGAAATTTGATCATTTCTTTTCAATGAAATGCGAATTGTCTAATCGGATATTAAAAATTTCCCACGTATTGTAAACTTAGCTGTTCGACAGGAAAGAATAATTTTACATTTTTATGTCTGAGGATTCAACAGTTTTTTCTCCAACGAATGTCGATCACTCATGAAAACTACATACTATTTTTGTACAACAAGCGACTAATTTTGTAACGGCTGACTAACTCTCTAGAAAAATACAAATCTTTTTTCTCTTTTGTAAAAGAATAAGGATTTCCTCTTCATTGATATATATATTTCAACAAAACTAAAATATGTAATTAGATTAAAAATTTGAGTCATTCTTTAGAAATCCACAATTGAGTTTACTATTTTTCTAATGCTCAACTGTAGTGTGGTTCAGTTTTTTCTATATCGAATGAGCATTTCTTATCAAGATACAAGTTTATGCAAAGATTTATTGCAAAAATATGAATTGAAAATGATACTTTATTCATAAAATACCAGTAGACAATTTCCTCGAACTCATAATCTTTAAAAATAACCTCGTGTATCATCTATAATTACAGCTAGTTAATATGAAGATGGGAATAAAGGATTTTTATAATAAAGAAATCGAATTAGATTAAGATTTTCCTGGAATCCAGACCATGAGACCCGCTTTCACGATATGATCTCAAATAACCTCAAGTTAGCGCCAAACTTGCATATTTCTGAACTTTGAATTAAAAGTTGTTGTTGGTTTTGAGAGGTTAATGAAAAGTTCATTTTAAGGATCACAATAAGACAAGTAAACCAAATATGACCATGAAACTTTAAATAAGTTCGTCATTTTTCAGGGATCTCAAATCCTCAAAATTTCATCGATTTCAAGTAGAGAAATGGATGGAAAAATCAAAATTTGATTTTCACACGATGATGGGGTGGATTCATAAAATCTAATTCAGCATGTTTGATATCTTTGTCTAATTGTGATCCTAAAAATCAACTTTTGATTACTCCCCCACACTGTGAAATCAGCAAAAATTTCTAACTTCAAGTTCAAAAAATGGGAATTTGACGCTACTATTGGAGTTTTGAAATATGCCATAATTTCCAAAGAATTTGATTTTTTCAAATTATTTTTCTTGATGAAAAAATTCAGAATTTTGAAAAAACTATCAATTTCCATCTTCATATTAACTAGGTGTATAATCAACCAAAGGTGTGTATGTATTCTAGCCTAGCGACACTGAAAATAAACTCTTGTTAAACATGTATTTTGGGCATGGAGATTTATTGCCGATATTTCATCAAGAGATCGAAAAATAATAAATTCTCTCTCAGGTCATAATAATCAGAAGGCTATAATTCTCCTTTTAAACTAAACACGCTATCATAGCATCCACTAATTCGCATACACTAAAATGTACATTGTTAAGCCAGATGGCGATGTTTCTTTGATTTTTTAATCTACATTTCTCATTGAATACTTTTTTCCAATATAAATTACTTATTTACTAAATATAGTATATAAATAGGAGATGTGTAAATAAATTATGATGATGTATTTCACACCAAAAGGGCGCTATTTTCCTACTGTCAGTATAACAATCTTGTGATTGAATTTTGATCTAATTCCTTCAAAGGAACTTTAAGAAGATTAGTACTATTAGTACTTGGGTTGAAATTCAACTAAAATATTTAATCATTTTATACAGTAAAGTTGAAAACCATGTTCACAACCATTTTTCAAAATAAATCTTAAAATAAAAATGAAAGACTTGAAACTCTTTCTGAAATTTAACCCATGTTTTTTCTGATCAAAGATAACCTCATTGGACTTTAAATGGAATCATCATTTCTTTGTCAAATGAAATCTACAATTTTGCACTTTTTCGGAATTTGTAAATGCTCGCAAACGATTTGGTAATTCTGAAACATGATGACATCAAATATGCATTTTCTTATCAGAAATTTATTGATCTTCAATTTAGGCTACTTTCAACAAAAATTCAACCATTGACTCAAAAGATATTTCATATTTTATGGCCCAAAATCAAGTAAAAAGGGCCATCAGTTAAAGTTGTAATGAATAAAATGAAGTCAACTTTAACTGATTTCATAAATTTTTTTGACGGAATTCGTGTATTGTCTTAGAATTCTCGATATTATTGAATCAGAAACCATCTTACATGCCTTAATTTTAGTCCGTGATAGGTGATATATCAAATTTTTCGAGTATTTATTCTTTATTCGGAATCAACTTGATAATTCTTAAAAAATCTTAGGCTATATGATCAGTTCCCCCCCCCTATGATCTTGGATCTCTGACATTAGCGAAACATGGCCGTTCTAACAGCAGTAATCAGCAGCAGAAATTATTTTATTCAGCCCAATCTGATCTCCTGTAAAGAGCCCAATGAGATTTTTAATGAAATAATCATTTTATATTGAAAATACATAAAATTAATGAGACTTGTAAGTTACAAGGTTTCAATCCTCAACTTACTTACAAAAGATAAAAGACTTATAATGTTTAAATATTGAATGCCTCATATCAGATAAATCCGCCAAACGTGCTTTTTTAAAGCCATTATTATTTGATTCAAGAACAAATCGCATTCAGGATGGTATGATATCCATGTTTACATATTTTTATGTCTCTAACGAGTTAAATGTACGATGTGAATGCCATTGAATACACTCCTAAATGAATGACACTATCACTGAGTGAATACCTCCCATTTTTATTTATTTTTATGTGCACTTTTTTGTGGTTCCGTCCTAGTATAGAATTTTATCAATAATACCTCTTCAACCGCTCATTCATTGAATGATATGTTAAATGTTTTACTCTGATAAATTCTGATATCTTTATTTGTGTCAAAATAAGATTTTCATAAAATTACTATCAACAATTGCAATTAAAGCTTATTATTGAGCTACTTGTGTGGGTTATATTGATTTTTTTCTAAATGAGAATACTGGAAAACCTAATGATTTAATTTTTTTTTCAATGTAGAATGAAAATTTTCTACAATTGAGAACGATTCCATTTCAAATATTTCTTGAAATCTTTATATGAGTATGTTCCTTACTTAACTTCTTCATAAACTCATAAAGTTTAGAACAGTTCTATATTTAAAACTGGGTTGTTAAAAGATTATATCTTTTTTAATTGTTTCGTTGAATATATTTTAGGTTAATAGTTAGATATGAATATTTATTTTATGTAATAACACAGTTAGAAAACATTCAATCAATAAATAAATGAGTTAGGACACACAGCAACAATCTTGATATCTTGGTTTTAAAAAGTAAAAACTTTACAAGAGAAAACCATTCATTTGGGAGCTTAAAGTTATTTTTTTCTTTCTGAAAAATTGTACATTTTTGAAAATGTTTGAAATGTCTAAAGATGTTCTCTTTTTTGTTAAATACACAATTTGCTTTCTGTAATACGTGTAATCTAATAAAGCCATTTTTTAATTATTTAGCTGTCTCATTCACTTGGATATTTTCAGAAATGTTCTTATTCAAGTCACAGGAAACCCTAGCTTGATCATTTTGGCCAGAATAAAAGTAGAGAACTGAATTCTTGCCACTGATCAGGTCATCTTGAGGAAAGGAAATCGGAGTATGCCGATGGGAAACTTGGGTCTGGAGAATTAAACTTTTTCTTTCCAAAGTTTCTGACTGGATGTCACCTTGAAATAAATAAATAGTCAATATTTTATATAGCTTATTCGCATAATAGGAATTAACTAACACAGTTTCGATTTCTCAATGAAATGTGTAAATGAAAAATCTCTAGCTATAAACGAGAAGAGGAAATCTTCAGACATACTTTTCAGTAGTCATTTTTTTCATTTTAATAAAAATCTACATCAGTCTTCTAGGGATTTTTTTTTTGGTGGCAAAAATCAAGGTGTTTTATGTTATAGTTCCTTGTAGACATATTATTTTTTCCTTGTCAGAAGAGAAAAAATTTGGACTTTTCTACATTGTTACCAGTCAACTACATGAATATAAAAAGAAATTACATACCTCTCAGTAAAGAACTTGGCTTGTTCTTCCTTTGGAGACTTTCATTGTACAGATAGTTGGAGGTTTTCATTTGGCAATTGCTTGTAACATTATTGTTATCGTCTTCACCTTGAAGGAATAACATTGGCTGGTTATCAGAGTTCTGGTTAATTATGCCAGAATATTCAATGCTAGCTGGAAATTGATGATTGATACGATTCATTGGGTCTGATTGAATTGTTACAGCATCATCTGGACGCAAAGTTGTCCTGCTCAGGGAGTAATCGATAGATTTCGGAACAAGAAAAATCTTGCTACTCCTGCCATCTTCTAAAGAAAATGTCAGATTTTCATTTTGAATAGACTTAGAATAGCATAGAAACTTACCGTGAAAACTCTTGCAAGCGATATAGGTGTCATTATTATCTGGATTCGAAACTTCCTGGACAAACTTCAAGTTGTTCTGGTGATTCATTGATATTCCAGAGTCTGATAGTTTCGGATGCATACATGGCTGTTGTTGTTGGTGATATGAATCGGATAGGTGTCTATGACAAATATTTGATCCATTTGAGTTGCTATTTTCACTCTTGGGGCTACAACATTGTATTGGATCTTGGTAAAAGACCACTGGTCCCAATCCATACTCGGGGACACTTTGAAGGTCTTTCTGGCATGTGTATATAAAATTATTCGGTTGATTTGATGTTATTGAAGCCGAAGTATTCGAATTATTTGCCGGTATTGTCAACATTGGATAATGTTTTGTTACATAGCTGTCCATAATCCCATTAGTGGTCTTCTTAAAGTGACGCGCAAGGAATATTTCTTTCTTCATACAAAAGAATTCTTGCATGCTTGGGGAGTTTAAATTTTCTGGAAAGAAGAAAACGAGAAGTGTAATCTTTTGGAAAAACAAAACATGACTTGGGTCTAACTCACTTGAGTAGTGCTTTATCAAAACACACCGAAGAAAACAGAATACATTCAAAAGAATTGATAAGCATAGGCACGTAATAAAGATTATGACGATAATCTCCATGGGAAGCTTTAGTACTGGAAAAAGAAAAAAATTTTTAATTGTGCATCCAATTATGAGTGAATTGATGTGAAAACATACTGGTTGTAGAGAAATTCTTTCTTTGGTAACTCTTGACTTCTGGAAAGCCTTCATTGGGAAGTTGTGCTGAAATTATTGAAAGGAAAAGAACATTTAATAATTATTAAAGTTTCTTTACAATTATTATTATAATGAACTATAAAAAAGTAAAATGTTGAAAAAATAAGTTTATTCATTCTCATCCTTCGGATTAAAAATAAAATGATGTTTCCCAAAAAAATAAACAGATCTGCAAGTGAGGTACAATATTTTAATGAATCATGATTCAACCTCAAAGTGTTCCGGAGAAATGAATTTGCTTTACTTCAACGCTACAGCTAATAATGCGGAATCGGGTTATTATGATTATCAGAAAGGAAAAATATCTTAGGGAATTTTCACAGGAATGAAAAATGAATTTCCACTTGATCAAGGAATGTTTATTTATTTATTTACATGGAAAAAGAAGGGTTTTTATCTTGTATTTTGAAATGATATCTCTCCCATATTACTTTATTAAAAGAGGGGATGCCTTAATAGCCATTTTTGTAATCTTGATTATGAAAGAAACATGACAAAGTTAGGCAAAGATAATTTGTAGGGGAGAAGACAAGATGATTCATCCTGTGAAATAAAAATTCAAGAGGCAAAAAGAATAAAATATGTCAAATGGGGTACGAGTTAAAGACCTTCTTTCTCTCTTTCTACTAAACTTTTTGACATTTGAAATTACATCATAATTCTTACGGCAAATTTCCACCGTAGTAAAATAAGTTTGTAAGGTTTTTTACTGTAGGTAGCAAAAGTGAATTATCTTCTTAATTTTTGTGAGACTGAATTCGTCATTCCAGTCATTCAACAAGTACAACCTTCCTAACTCTAGGAGAGAGGAAAAAACGTCTGTTTGTAAAAAAATAATAAAATCACAATAAAAATCTCTATAGTCTGGTAGTTTTGAAGAAATGCACATTCCTTAACTAAAGGAAAGAAGAAAAAGAGGTCAAGTATTCTTTTGTCTTTTGCCTGACAAGAAGGAAGAAAAACAAGCAGAAAAATATAAGTTTAATTACCTTCAATTTTCTCGATATCTGGTATAACCAATTTCTTCATGGTCGTATCGTCTTCTGATTCATCTATGGAAAGGTTGAGTTTGGTTGCATCCAATACCTCCATGGTTTTTGACGTCTCCTTGGGAATACTTAAATCCTCAGTCTGTTTGAATTGATCCATGATGATCTTTTCACTGATTATATTTCGGTGTTTACAAAAGGAATCCTGTGTACTCCACTCTTGGGTATATTTTGGAATGGAGTATTCGTACAAGACACTACCGTCAGCGGCATCTATTGTTTTTGAGCATGAGATGCCTTCCAGTTTCCTCTTATTTCTGCATGCATCAAGACCTTCACAAATATTAATACAGTTCTGTAGACAAAACTGTGTCCCATCTGGGGAATAGGGGCAGTAAAAGAAAACGCTACCCAGTGAACCACTTTTCAGCATGTCCTGAGAATCTTTAGTTGACAACCTTTTCAAGTGACATTGGATTTTGAATGGCTTATTCAAAGCAAAGTTACTTTGACTTTCTGCCCTTATCGAAAGTTGAAGATTTTCACTCGGAGCCGATTCCACTCCAATCTTCGTGTTGGTGAATAGGAGAAAAAGGAGTTGCAAGATAATTCCTTTCATAGTTCTCAACTCATTCACGCTCAGTCAGTACTCTTTTGGTTGCATCATCTTTTAAAAGAATGATAACTTTTGGTTCTCTTCCTTCTTTAATGAGTTCAGATACGAGAAAGAGAGACAGAAATTTTGTGAATTTCTATGACTCTTTTTTGTTTCTTCTTGTATTTCTCTTGTTGTATGGTTTTATTTTTTTCTTTCAAAGGGCCAAATTAAGCAGATATCTCTTTTGTTTCTCTAATGTGATTTTGTCTTGTTATTGACGATGATGAAAACTATGTCACAATACTGTGATTTAGTTCTACACAAGTTGTAGAGATTGATTTCTTTAGGTCGCTGATGTAACTTGGATATGTAATTCGTTGACTAATCTGATTCTAATTTCAAGTCTGGTGTTGAATTTCGTATTAAAAGTTGTAGACTCTCTCGATAAAGATTCACTAGGGAATTAATAACACTATTTTATGTTAAAGCCAATAAGAGATGAGTATGGGTACAACCAATAAGATTCATCCGTGCAAAGATATCCCGAATGAAATTTTATTTTCAAATAACAGACTGTACTTAACTTGACCTCATTATCATAATTAAAATGCGACAATAAAAGGATTAGAAAAAATACATACCAAGTGGAAATGTATAATTGTTATGTGGATAGACATAAAGTTCTACAGTCGATTAGTAATACATTCTTTTTTTTTGTTACGGGAAAATCACATATTAAAATTTAATTAAATCTCAATATATTTTTAGTCTTCAATTCAGCCTTAATGAGATTCTTTGTAAGATGGTAATGACCTGAAGGGGAGGCTCTCCTATAACCAACATATTTTATAAACCCAACTTCACCTTCAAATAAAGAGATGAGATCAAGGGAGATAGATAAAAAAATATCGACAATAGGCGATAATAAAAATATTAGGCTCTCTTTGTATTTCACAATAAGGATGACATTGCGACCATCTTTACTACTTTTGGAGGTATGATAATGCATTTGTATAGTTATAAACAGAAGAAATACATTTCAAGGTTACGATAATATTACACAAAACCTTTAGAGTTATTACCACAATTCAGCTGTTGTCATTGTACATTTTACAATGTATAGGGTTGAATACTGCATTTAATTGAAAATCCGCTAATAAAGTAGCTTTAGTCAGAGATAGTTTCGCTTTATCAAGAATAAAAAAACTCGAATCCATTACACGATATTGAGCAGAGCCTCTTATCTCAAAACGTGATACAACTTGAAAGTATTTAGAGTCTCTAAATTAAAGAAAGGAAGAACATTTTTAAAAATATTGAATATACTTACAAGTAGACACATATTATAAAAAGTAAAGTCAACCGAAAGTTTTTGTGACTAAATAAAGAAAAGAAATTCAACCATCTCTACTGAAACGATAGATTTACTAAATCAAGACATTTCCTAAGAAAATTAACAACTTTGAAGTGTCATTGGTTTCGACAATGATGAAGTATTGATTTAAATTTTTTTTATTTCTTGAGATGATAAAATTTCAAATTATCAAGACATCAATAATTTATAATAAGCAATAAATAAACAGATTTAACAACAGTTATCATATGGCAAATAACAGGTGGTAGGGATGGGGTTTTGGACTTGTATGCGCCAATGTATCACAGAAAATGCATGATCGTTAAAAACAAACATTGTTTCTTAATAAAATTAGAAAAATCTTTTATTTTTGGCTTTCTTCTGTAAGAAAAAAGGGCTCCTTTTTGTGCTAGAAGCATAAAATTCTAGTAAGATTTCAGTATTCTTCTCAATTCATCAAGTCGAGTATACGAACTAAAGGACGCTGAAGAGATGGTTTCTGTCCACCATCAAGGGGTTGAAAATCTTTGAATTTTTGTATAAAATTCTGACTGATTTCCTCGAAACTAGGTCTATCACTAGGACGATCTTGCCAGCAGGACTGCATTATTTCATTCATCCAATCTGTCATTCGTTCAGGTTTGGTTAAACGATAACCTAATAATATTAGAATTTAATTATAATTTACTATAAAAAACTTTATTCTAGTCCTAAGCCGACATAATTCATAAAATGATATGACTACTATCAAGTAAATTCATGATTACCTTTATCAATAAATTCTCTCGTTCGTTTGTTATCCATATCGGCGTAAGGATTTTTGCCATGACTAAATATTTCCCAGAGAAGTACACCGTAAGACCATACATCACACTTTATTGTATATCTTCCTGTTTTCAAAGCCTCTGGAGCTGTCCATTTTATAGGGATCTGATCTGTGCAATTGCTCAACTATAAGGAAAATATATGGTTTTATAATAAATTTTTCTCGGATACGTTTTGCAACTTCTTAATACAGAACTTTGAATGACATCAATGTACTTTTTCTAATAGAGTGTACAACTTAGCACTCATGGGATATATATAGGGCAAAATTTTAAGTTTACTATGATGAATAAACAAAATCAGAAAAAATAATCATAAAAAGTATATAATTTGAAATAGAATTAGGATAAAAATCAATAGACCAAAGTTTGCCCGGGAAAATTAAGAAAAAAACTTTTCTATACCGCAGAAAAAGTTTAGCATTTTATTTATTGACATAGAGACAGCAAAGAAAGAAAAAAATAGTTGAAGAGAGCAAGATGGGTGTGGATAAAACATCTCTTCATTCGCTTTCCTACAATTTTTTTGAAAGTAAAACACTATGAATAAAACAAGTAAAATTTCAGAGAGAAAGAGGTTCAAGAAACTTTTTGAAAAACAGGCTCACTCTTAGAAACTAAGAATGCAAATTATTCTCTCTATTTATTAAGAGTGAATACTCAAAGTCAAAAAGTCACCTTATAAGTTCAACTTGAGTAGTAGTAGAAGAAGAAAATGAAGAAAGAGCGTATGAAAAAAGTATTTATAATGAGAAATGTTAGAGATAAAGTGAGAATTTCTTAAGAATGAGAAATCTATTCACGTTCTACGAAGCGTACATTATTTGCATTGCATTAGTTTTTGTGAACTCTATAGAAGGAGTCATTTTCAACAAGGTTGAATATTAAGTGTTTGAATTGTGATCTCGAAAATATTAGATTAAATTGTAAAATTTTCGATATTCAGTTGCTTCTAATGATGCAAAGTTGATATGAAGTTGGGAGTCCAAGATTTTTTAACAAGAATTCGAATATGTTAAAAATATTTTAGAATTCAGATCATGGTGACTACTTTTATCCTGTGAAGAAAATAATTCTGAGGAAAAAATTCCGATTTGAATATAGTGAAATGCTTCTTTTCAAATGGTGAATGTTGGATTGAGACATAATCGAGGTGAAATTTTTGCATTAGAGCAGAAAATTTCATCAAAATATTTTTTCCTAACAAATATCTTGCAATATATTTTGATATATTATTGCAATCATTCATGCAATAAAAATGTAAAAAACCAAACAGAAACCCAAAAATCCCAAGAATAAAAGAGTTCACTTGTCTTGTCGTTAATGGTATTTGCAAAATACTATTTTCAATGAAGACAGTAAAATCCTAAAATTATACGACCAGTTTGTTTTGTTGTTGATTGCACCTTGAGCTTTTTTGTAAGAAAATCTAGTTCGAATGAATACAAAATAAAAATTTGAGATAGTGAGCCTTGTTCTGAAAAGACTTTTATTCAAATAAAAAATTAACTTTTGAGACTCGCCATAACTAAAAATTTAAACTCGTTTCAATTTGGAATCTAAGAAAAGTTGAAATATAGTAAAACTTACAACATAAACATCGTTTTCCCTGGACATTCCAAAATCTGCAATTTTCACACGAATAGTTTTTGTAACAAGGCAATTTCTTGCAGCGAGATCTCTAAAAGGATAAATTTTCTTGAATGGCTTGATTTATCATTAGTATTGAAAACGAAAGAAAGAAAGTAAGAAAATAAGTATGAAAATCAGGCACTGAAGAGCGGGATCTTCCAGGTTTTTGGAAAGAAAACTTAACGAAGTACTATTACAAGTATAGCGATAAAAAATTAGACAAGATGGCTATGATGAAATATCCAAAATGATTAATAATTATGGAATCTATACTACAGATGATACAATATAACTGATTTTTTATTCGATTGTTAATAGGCTTACCTATGGATACACTGTTTAGATTCGAGGTAAGCCATACCGGCAGCAGCATCACTAGACATTCTTGCAAGAAGATCAAAACTCAAATCATTCTTTGGATCACGAAGATAAGATAATAAAGATCCATCTGTAAATAAAGATGTGTAAAATTCGAGCAGGAAAAAACATGATTCTTAACTGACTTTCAACATATTCCATAACGATCATTATAGGATAACTTCTAACAGCTATGCCGATTAATTGGACAATATTTGGATGTTGAAAATTGAGGGCAGTTGTTTCACCGGCTAAAAACTTTTTTGTAACTTCGAATTCAGTTGCATCTGCTCGGCAAATTTTAACAGCAACATTCTCTCCGTTAAAAATGCCCTTGTAAACTTCGCCAAAGTTTCCCTAGAGAGAAAATTATTTTCACTAGATCCTAAGTTGATTCTTAAAGAACAAAAAATTACCTGGCCAATTTTATTCAGCAGTTTAACATCTGAATTGTTCAATTGCCAGTCTGGCCGGGCTACCGGTGTCTTTATTATAATGTTTGAGGCCTTTGTCACAGGAATTTGATTGTTTATTAGATTTTCAAGGAATTGTCTAAAAATATATTGTTAATGCGGTAAGAAGAAATTGAAAATTTAAAGAATTAAAAAAAACCTGGCTCATAGCCAATGGTTAAACAGAGATCTTGAATTCGAGGTCAGCTAATTTTACACGTAAATAAAAAGATTATCAACTGCCAGACAATCAAGATTATTTAAAGCCAAGACATTGTAAAGAAAGATATACAAATTTACCTGAAGAAATAAACAGTCTAGTGATATAAAAATTTGCTTTGAAAATGCTCTTCTGATAAAAAAGATCGATAGGTTTATATACTAAGTTGGTAGATAGATATTGCATATTGATGACGTACATATATATTCTTGAGACAAAATTAGGCTATGTTTTATAAATTTTTACACACTCAAAAGTGTATTCTATTCAAGCAGTATCACAGGTAGGTCATTTCAGTGAGTGAAAATGTGAGTAAATTCTTCATGAATGAATAGAAAAAATATTGATAAATACAAAATTGTTTTGCTAGCTATTAAGATAAAATTTTATAGAGAATTTTTATATAGATTTGACGCTGTAACAATGAGATTGGTAACTTTTCAAAGCTTTCTATTTATCGAGTCTATCAACTCATCATCTATAGATATAACTAATGAGTAAAGCTTTATCTTAAATATTTGTCGGCTATTGAAAAAATTTACTGAGAACCCTTTGGATTTTCTATCTGCTTTTGAAATAAAATTTTTAAAGGGAAAAGATTTACGTAATATTGGGAAATTTAGGTCCTTCAATTGACCAGAGAATTGCATTCGTTATCTTGTCTAGTTCATGTTTGATGATAAAATGGCGGACTTCACCGTTCCAATAGACGGATAGAACAAGATTCTTTTTTGTTTTTTTCGATGAACTTCCATTAATAGATCCATTGTTGGAATATGATTTGGTGGTCTCACGAACAAGGAACTCGCCTTCATGTAGCAAGAGTCTAAAAGAGATTAATGAAAATTATGCTTATTTGGATAGTGTATGAGTTTTACTTGTCAACCTGTGAACGGGGTAAGACTCCATGGAACCATGGTTCTTTACTGACAGCAGCCTAAAATTTTGAAAAATATTATTACATGTTTCGTATCAATGTAAGAGAAAAAAGGGTTTTTTAAAATCTAATTAGTACTTAGGTCTAGAGAAATCCAACTCAGACGATAAGTTCATTCTTACTAAGATCAGTAGGATAGAAAGCATTCCAGTATTAATCTCGTCTCTGGCAAATAGAAATAAAAAGTTTAATTGAACATTCTAATAATTACTCTTCTCAGCTCAACACTTGTATGTATTAAGTAGGTAGACTCAAAAAATGTTGATGATACTAGAAAACTCATTAGGAATTTACTGCACACACTTGATTTCTGTGTAAATAATATTATCTGATTCGTGAAAAAATCGATAGCTGTGTTATGTTAAATATCTCGATCATAATCTGGAATCAACCACAGGTATTACTATAATCAAGGTTGAAATTTATTCACACCTAATTCAAATCAACGGTAATTTTAATTGTCTATAACGTTGTTCGCTTGCTGCCTGACTATGTTGTCTTCTGGCTTGTATTGGTCTGTTTGTAGAAAGAGGCGAAAAGGGTGTAGTATTTCTTAAAGAGCAAGGAGCAAAATTATAGTGATTGTTACAATAATTTTTATAATCTCTTTAAGAAATACTACACCCTTTTCGCCTCTTTCTACAAACAGACCAATACAAGCCAGAAGACAACATAGTCAGGCAGCAAGCGAACAACGTTATAGACAATCTATGCCGAACAGCTCCCTGAAGAACTACTTGGTTCAAAATTAAGGTAATTTTAATTATTGATAAAAGTTCGTAGCAAAGATATAAGCGTATGACTCGTTACATGGGAAAATGTACAATAGGACAGATTTTTAACAATGAGTTTAAATCAACGAAAAATCCAAAGTCATCAACTATTGAAACTAGTGGATTCTATTGGTTAATAGAAATCTTTAGTACGACGACAAGTGATGAATAATTCGATGTAGTATGAAAATAATTCATTTAGTAAGCCATCATGTGTGATTAGCTAACAGTACAGTTGTCAATAATTTTATCGTTACATGTATTTTTTTACACTTGAAATTTTCATTAGGGCTCAACAAGTAATAGTAACCATACTAGGGTCGCATAGAATGATCTAGCATTGAACCATTTACATTAAAAATACTAAATTTTTTTTTAATTTTTACTTACATTCACAGATACTCCTTAATAATAATTTCAATCCTAAACTTTTGTTCTTACAAGAAATAATTCTCAAAGATTTTAGATACAAAATGGTTTGATTTATTCCGTTGTCACTTTATAGTGCTTACAGATAGTGAAGCGTCGGATAGGGATCTCTTATGACCATCGAGTCTAACGTTATTCATATTGATAGGATCATCACTTCCGTTTATTCTACAATTGGAATTCATCCTCATTTGATCTGATTTGACTGTGTTACTTTTGAGAAGATGATTTCGCGCAGAATTGATGTTGTTAAAGTCTCCAAATTCCTTCTGATTATTCATTGTATGGCTAGTTCTAACTGAGCCCATATCGATGAATTTACTTTGAACGTCAGCTTCATTCTCTTCATTGTCAGTATCGGAACTGTTGGCAACTTCATCGCAATCTGATTCTACTAGCTTCGTTTCTGGATTTTCTGAATCAAGTTTTAAATCAGATGAAATTTCACCAATTCCGTTCTCATTCATTTCCGTATCATTCACTCCTTAAGATGAAAATATAAAATTTCAAAAAAAACTAGAAGAAATAAAATTTGGGAAAAAAACAAGTTGATAAAAGATACAGTAAAATCTTTGGTATGAAAATAAATTAATTTTACTATTGATTCAAAAAGAAACCCGATGACTAGGTCTTTTTGTGCCCTCATTGATTCTCAGAATTCAATCGATTCAGATATAAAGATAAATTTAGATGGTATAAATACAAGAATATTGTATGATTCTTCTCAATAAATTATCAGAGAAAGATTGGCTTTCTCTTCTATTGACAAGAAATCAAATATTGATTTATTTTTTAAAGAAGGTACTCGTCATTTTTGATAAGCTATTTCATTCAATAAAAGCTAGGGTTTAGACATAAATAAAACAGACCAAATAAAAGACTGGTTAATCTCATCAATCAACATTACAATAATATACAATTGAAAATTGTATTTAAAACACAGAGATTATTCAGTTTGATCCATAAGGATTAACTTAAACCTGAAGAAAATACTCTATTGATTTACAAATTTCAATGCACTTGTGGGGCTTCATATATAGGACGGACTATAAGGAAACTTTCTACAAGATGGAGTAATCATTTGAAGAGAGACACAGCGGTTACAAGACATCTTAAACAGGAGAATCATACTGCTTCAATTTCGAATTTTTCTATTCTTTATAAAAATCCTGGAAATGACAACATAAATATATGGGTCAAAGAGAAATTCTTTATTAACTTATACAAACCAAATCTATGTGTTCAGAAAAATTACTCATATAATCTTTAACTACCCTGGCCGATGTGAGCTTTTTCACTTTTCTCTCCATTTCTCCTATTTATTGGAGAGTTTTGGTGTTTTTTTATCTCACATTTTATTCTGTTTATTTTTCTTCTTTTACTACTTCTTTGAGAATTTGTAAATTATTATATTCATTTGACCTTTTTAAATTATATCATTTTAAAAGTGACACTACTGATGATCCTTTTAGAAATGTACATCTAGTGATTTAATATATTCTCTTCCTGCTATTGAATTTTAAAATAAAAGAATTTGAATTTCAAATCTTTGCAAACCAGATAAAAGAGTAGAGTACATTCTTTAGATTTGAAGAATAGATAAGAATTTTGTACAGTAAAAAATGATAAAAGATATTTTTTCATTACGGCGGTATACTTTTCAAATAGCATTCTAAAAAGATTGGATTAAAGTGGATAAAGTCCATAAACTTGGTCAGTTTTACAACAATAATGTACTTTGAATAACAAAATCTATACTGAAAGACTATAGATATGCCCATTTACATTTTACATATCAGTAGTATTAATTTAACTCTTCACCCTTAAAAACACACTGGGTTATTTCTATCACAGCCTCAGAAAATACTTCATTTACAACATATTCGATAGTAAATCTATTAATCTCTTGGAATACGTAAAGAATTCAGCTCTATCATTTGACAAAAAGGTGCTATACTAGTACAAAGGAAGTTTATTTTTTCCAAAACGTTTTTTCCAGGGTGATAGATTAAGGGGAAACTCACTCGGACTACCATCAAGGCATGTTTCTATTGTCGGGCGCTTTGTCTTTTTTTTCCTCAGAGAAGAACGCAATATTGATATTTTACTTGTTAGCTTATTGCGAATTGTCTCCTTAGTATTATTATTTGAGTTGTTGTTATTCAAAGAGTTGTCATCGTCCTTGAACTGATCCCTCTCTGACGTGTTGTTATCAGTTTCCCATTGTACACAATACGAGTTTCCATAGTTGAGAATTTTATTCTATTAGAAAAAGAAATAATAAAATTTCAACTCAAGATTTCTCTACAGACTAGATTGGGGCTTTAATTAAGGTTGAAAATTGTTTAAATTTTAGTTCAAGGTCATAGAATCATATTCAAGGTAAGATCAATAAAATTCTAATTAATGCCAGTGAATACCTTTCAGCATATTATTAAAGAATAATAAAGTAAGGGCAGCTTTTACATGTATTTTACTCTCCAATGAAATAAATCCACATGTGTGCTCTCTTCGTGGAAAACCTGTTGGAAATGATTCAAGGTTTTCGTGTTTTGATATTTTATAAATTGATTATTTTCCACCAAAAAATGCTAATCCAACACCGTTGAAGGTGGAATGATAATTTTATTAGAAAAAGGAAATGTCTATCTTGAGATATATCCATCACACATTGAACAAATGCATATTCTGTAAAGAGATAGTTCTAACATTTAGAATGAAATTATTGATAATGCAAAAGAAAGATCTCTCTTATAGGTTAATGTACTATTAGTTTTCTTGATTAACCTCAGGTACAAGATAAAAAATATGTTGAGAAAATTTATTATGCAAGGATTTCGATTCCTTCCTCTGTGTGAGTGAGCGAAAATTGAAATATTTGTAAATGTATCGAAAATAAGAAGTTTCAAAAAATCAAATTTCATTGTTTGTTTTGTGTATGAGGAAAAAACGGATTTTCGAGAAATTTTTTTTCGGTCAAAGTTATAAATTTATTAGATTTTAAATGCAAATATCTCTGGTTGAATAGTTTGAAATAATATGATATATTAGATGGTTGAAAAGAGAAAAAAAATCTGAATACAATAGTGTAATTTTTTATCTATTTTATTTTTCAAGCTCCAAAAGTAGAAGTATGCTTACTTATAAGTACAAAGGTTTTATTATTATTTTAATAAAAAGGGGCAGAGAGGAAAGGGTGATTTTTGACATAAAGTGCACAGTTCGTACTGTATTTTAAAAACCTACTCAAATGATAATTCTAATGATCAAGTATCAAAATGCTTGTCTGTGATAATATTCAAGTTTAAAGAAAAGACTTTTTTAAAAATGCCGCTAGATTTTCAATGAATTTTTATTGCGTTTTCACTAAAATTTCGAATGTCTTTTTTCCTGATAAGAGTTTTTTTCAATGAAAATAGTAATAAAATCATGTTAGGATCATTTCTGTTAAATTTTGTTATTCCACTATGCCTACAAGAAAATTTAGGGAAAATGGGCAATGCACGACTATGCATGGGATTGCAAACGAATTTTCAGTTATTTTAGATCTCACACATTATTGTTATCAAAATTATATGTGGTAATTTCACGGAATACTTTGATTTAAAAAAAGGTCAAAATTCGTTACATCTTTATTGAACAAAAAAATTTTTTGAATTTCAAATTGAAACTTTCAATGCTCAAGATATTTTATTAATTTCCAGACAAAAATAAGTATTGAAGAGATTATTAAGTTACCTATTGTTAATTCAGTGATAGCTTAAAAAGTATTTACATGATACATGAACATTGTTGTTCATTTAGTTAACGTCAATCAAGTGTGTATCACTGAAGCTCAGTTGAACTTTTAAGATATTTTTTGGATTCATCACTCTGACTTTTAACTAAATAATCCTCTACTGTATTCAGAATAGGTGGATGTACTGTACGTTAACTATAATAGCAAGGATATTCCATTTTAAAAAGAAATTATGATATGTATTATTTAAACTCTAGCACAAAGTACCAAAACTAACATATAAAAGATGTATAAAAAGTATTTTAATTGTGTAATAATTATAGATCATCTAATTCCTATTCAGACTTGCTTCAAATTCAACCCAAAAAGCTTTCTTCTTCACAATTTTAGAGGATGAAAGATTATTAAAAATGGAAATAAGTAAAAGATTTTTTAAAATCATTACTAGAATTAATCCTGAAGATAAACTAAGGCTTAGAAGTATGGAAGAACTCCTGGAAAGATTTCTTGGACAAAAATAAACCTGGTAAACTTAGAAAAATCGAAAAAGAAGTATTTGACAATTTAATGGGTTTCCTTTTCACGTCATCAAATAAATTGTATATTATGAATCATAATTTATGATCAATCCAGTCTGAATAAAAAATCTTGATATGATTTAATAGTTAAAAAAAATAAAATAGTTTTCTATCTAAAATAAGATTTGTCAATTGAAAGAAATGAGAACTGTCATTGACAACTCTGAGAATTTATGTTTACTAAAATATATTATGATACGAAATGAGGCAAGAAAAAACTTATTTTATAGCGGTAAAAACAGATCAAAATAATCAGCAAATTGAAACGAAACAATGTGACTCAATTTTATAGCTTCAGTTATCTCATACTCTTCTCATAATACAGTCAATTTGTCTACTTGTTGATTGATTTTGTTAAGCTTTAAATAAAAAATTTTCCTATTCAGTGCATGATTGAATAGGAGAACTTGAAGGCTTCTTGATTGATATAAACTCACATTTATTGATAAACTCTCTTCAAGAGATGTTGATGTTCCTGAGCCATATGTTGGCGAAGAGGCTGAAGGATTACTTTGATTATTCTGACGATTCGTAGTACTATTATTGTTGTTTAGAGTATAGAGATGGTCATTCTTCGACATGTTGACAAATTCCAAATGCATCAAATGCATTTCTTGCTGGCAAACAGCCAATTCTAGTTCGAATTCCAATTCTGATATGCTAATGTTCACTTCAATTGCCCTAAATTGTTTGAAATAAATAAGAAATTAAGTTTTAGACTGAGGATATGCATTCTTAGATTGAAGCAAATCGCAAAGGAATGATGTAACCATTTAATTAACCCTCTCGTATTTTGGTTATCAATCTTTGCAGGAGAATAGAGATATATATAAATTTACAAACTTTATGCATAGTCGCTAATATGTAGATAGGAAAATCGTATTAAAATTGCTGGTTAATAATAAACTCGAGGGATTTCAAATTTTTTACATAGATGGAAATAAAACAGTTTGACTTTCTTACGCAGAGGTCTTGGAGTAATCCTCGTTCACTAGCTTTTCCAATTTATCCTGATTCAAAGGATAAATTTGAGGTATCGAGTTGATATCATTGCAGACATCATATTGTTTTCTATTCTCAAACCTGGAAATTATTGGAGATGGACCCGAGGATAGAACAGCATTCCATTGTTTCAATGCTTCATGCCACTGAGACAAATCAGAGTGAAGGCCCATAATGATATTCTGGTGAAGATTCAATTTGTTCTTGTGGAAATCAAGTCTAAGATGTTGTTCTTTTTTATGTTTTATCAATCATTATTATCTGAAAAAAATACTTACAATTCATCGATTTGAGAATAAGTTGATTCATTGATAATGATTTCATTCATTCGTATCGATTTAGTTTCAGTTGCTTCTAATAATTTTTCCTTGAAGGTAAAATCATACTTTGAATCAATTCCGTCATTGACATTTTGGATAAGACTAGTAAGAATTTCATCCTCTAGGGAGGGATCACAAGAATTCATCAAAAACTCTAAGAACCCGTCATAGCTTTTTGGAGAATCAATTTGATCTTGAGCTAATTTAACCAAATATCCGATAGCAACGTTTGCACTTTGGAGGTTTCTGAATATCAAATCCTTAATAATCCGAGGATGAAGATTGCCTTTTATCCATTCTGTAATATGTTTAGCAGTCCTCAGAGCAATGACATATGCATTATGAGTACGATAAAGTTTTGTACTGGTAATATCTAGCTTACTCAGCAGAGCCTCTGTTGATTTTTTATTCTCATCTGTATTTAAGGATCGAATCTTTTTAACGATTTTATTGATTTCGAGAGAATATGTTTGATATTCCTTTTCAAGTTGTGTAACATTGTAGGAGACTTCTTGTAGCTTTTCGTCCAAAGTAATTTCATAATTCATATAACTTTTTTTCACTCTTTTCAAATGACCGAGTATCATTGAAAGCTGAGGGATAGTTATTTGAGTGTGAAACTTGATTCTATTTTGAGTCTCAATATCTCTATTTTTCAGGGAAACGCATAAGGAATAGAGAAACTTGAAGTTTAAGAATTAGATAAAAAAGTTACCTGTTTGAGAATTGGCTCTTTTGTAAATCTGAAATTTTCTTGGTAAATTCTACCATCAACTTCTGAACTGAATTCTTTTTTGTCATAATACTGAGGATGGATTTTTGATATATAGGATTTAATACGAGTTTCAAACCGAACAAGTCTGTTGAAGTAATCAATAAGATTGTTTATATCATTTAGCTTATTGTTTATTATTTCAACACATCGATTATTGACAAATTTTAAAGGTTCACCGGAATTTGAGTTCAAAGTTGATGTTCTATGCCTGATATAGTCTGTCATTAAATTTCGCCAAATTAATGGAAATTCAAATTCCCTCAGTTTTGGTGTAACACTTAAAATATGAAAAAATACTTTAAATGAGTTCGGTTAAACTATTTCAAATTACAAACATGATACCAAAAAGATGAAAATATCTCATGCAAGACTGGCAAAAAGCAATATTTTCCATAAGAGGATTTGCTTATTATCATTAAGCTTATTTCCAACTCAGCTTCATATGATCTATAAGATTTAGAATATATATATAATGATTTTATTAAAATTTACAATTGAGGTAAAGCAAATGAAAATATCTGATTGATTGAATTCTAATAAATATATCAATAAAAATTCAAGAATTGATTCTATTTGTCACCGAATATTATGAGGGGAAGATTTGATTATGAAGTAGAATCAGTGTTTAGAAGGAGGGCGCTATTTTGTTAAAAATCCATTTATCATCTCTTGAGAAATTTGTCTTTTCTTATTTGGTTGGATTCTGATATAATCAATCTATTTTTATTCGGCATGTTTTCGTCTCTTTTTCTGTTGGTCTCGTTAGCTGTTATGTTTTTTGATGGGGTTCTTTGACTATGGTGTGTTTTCACTGTTGATGTACTTCTATGATTATGACTTTCAGATGTTATAGGAATATCTGAAGAACAATTCAATTGTTTACGGGTAACTATGGGATAATTCGAAATACCTAATAAATAAAATATGGTTTAAAATCTTGTTTGTGGAGCAAAATCCTCTAGAATTGTTTGTCTTAATGTACTCATAGTGACTTAAATTTTTGATTAGAGATACAGTGGAGTTACCAGTGGAGATCAGAATCTCACTTCCCAATCAAGGAATTCAAATCAATACTACGTATTTTGATACTAACAAAATGATAACTTGAGAATACTCTAAATATGTACATCTGTATTTATTAATTAAAGTTTAGCATTATTACTACTAAATGGAAATTCTTCTTATAGGTATATATGTATTATACCTCATGTAATTTCAATTCCTAAGATAAATATCTTAGAATATATAATACAATTTACTGATTGAAAATCTTACTGGAATCTCTATTGAATGCTTTTCTATAATTTTCTCCTCGATAGCTCGTATACTCTTCATGTTGCTTTTGAGAATAGACATGGGAATTCTGATAATTATCAGCATTGTTTATTGAAACTTGTGAGATTATATTTCTACAGTTGTTTGAAATGTTTGAATTTATATTGTTATTATTGTTAGAATGTGTTGAAAGACCCCTAATGCCACTAGCAGCACCATTCCCTTTGGGATCATTTGAATTAAGATAATTGGTTACACTTGGCTCTTTTGATAGTGCCTCTAGATAGGGAATTAAATCGTAAAGGGCTGTATCCTTTTTATCATCGAACCAGGACGATATCTGAATCTGTATAAAAAATTGCAATTTTTGATATACTTTTTAGTGTCAATAAAAATTAAAGATTTAATAAGCACATGAGAAGAAGAATTTTTAAAGGGCGGAATAAATGAATCTTTTGCTTGATTTGTCAATTCTTTATGTATAAACTCACAGCATTACCAGGGTGAAATAAAAAAGAGGCAGGGGAGTTATCTAGAATGACAATTTGATCAAGAGGACGCCCAAGAAGACTTAGATCCTTGACGTAACTTCCAACATGATAGACACAAGCCTCGCGAAAAAGTCTGTGTCGAAAAATTTTCTTTTTATCAATGTAATCTGCTACTGGATCAGCATACTTGTTGAAAATCAAAATTTATTATAAGAAAAAATTATAAATTTCGTCTGACAAACCTTAGAAAGACTGGCTGTGAATAAGACACATTCAAATTTATCTCCCATTGCAGATAAAAATTCATCAACGTAGGGCCGTTTGAGGACGTATACCTGATGCGACACACCCTCAATATCAACCCCTACTTGAAAATCTGCTGATTCTACAAACTTTAATATTATAAGTAATATGAGAAAAATTGTTTGATTTCTCTTAATTTACCTTGAAAGAACTATGCACCAAGGTTTCGTCGAGATCTATAATCAGGCACTTTTTCCCAATATCCTGATGGTCTATAGGATCCAAGAGGTTTTTAGTTAATTTATTCTCAATAGGAGGGGAAGAAATATCAATTTCTTTTTCACTAGGAATGCATTCGACATCAGGAACTGGAACAGGCGAAAAAATTTCAGAGGCAATACCTTCATCTTTCTTACGACTGTTCTGCAGGATATTTAAAACATTGATATTCTTTTTAAAGATAAGCTGACGAATATTCCATTTTTTAATCGAAGAGTTTGGGTTTGTTGATGATTTATTAATAGGAGACTTTCTTGTGCCACATAATAAAATCTTCCAAGGAAATACAAATGAGCTGTGAGTATCTGTATTTCGATCTTTATCAGAGACTTTTGCAGTTCCTTTTGACCTCTCTTGCTCATTATTTTTTTGTTTTACTTTGTTCATCAATCAATTTTGTGAGATAAGAATTTCACATGAAATAATTACAAAATATTTTTTGATATTATCAAATATAATAAGATATTAGAATAATTTTGATCAGCACGAATATAAGAAAGGGGAATTTTTCTCATTTTCAAACGCCAATATAAACTATAAGGAGGCGTTCGCAGCAGGATGAAATGAGAAGGTTGAAGTTTTAATAAATTTCACTCAATTTTGCAACATTCATTGACAGTGAAGTAAAACTGTTTCTGACTTTTTCTATTTACTTTGTTTTGTTGTTTGATAAAATTGAATCCGATACTTTAAAACGACGTCACCATCATGAAGGTCGCATTTCTTTTCTGTCTTATTTTATTATCGTATGTCCAAGCTGAAAACCCTGTAAGAGTTCTTGTCCACAAGGTATTCACTGGTAAACATCATATGGTGGGAGATGAATTCTCACTTATGTACACAATAACCAATCTCGAGGAAAAAACCCCCATTAAACAATTAGAATTACACGATTCATACGATAAAGATTTCTTCGAGCACATAAGTGGATCTACTGCTATTGTCTGGCCTTTAATCCCACCTAAACAGACTGTTTATCATTCACTAGTTTTGAGATCCAAACACCAAGGTATCGGTAATTTCACCAAAGCTCAAGTTAACTATATGATACCTTCATCAAGTGAAGTTTTCACAATAGAATCAAATCAGCCAATTTCCGTTGATTTTTTCGAAGCTGAAAAATTGAAAACAAACCTTTATTTCCCCCACACAGTTGGTTAACGATAATTAATAATCATGTCTTTTTTCTTTGCTAATCATTTATTTTTAGCTTGAGTGGCTCTGCTTTGTTCTTCTCACAGTGCCATGCATCATGATGCCATATTTTCTGTGGCTCACTAGCTACCAAAAGTACTAAATCTGCGTATCAGCCGTTTATATTTATTAAAAAATTATTGTGAATTTTTTTCATTAAAAAATATAATTTATTAATTCGTCTTAATTTTCAATAATCCTACCAAAATTTTTTCATAGGTCTCGACACTTCGGGAGTGTGGCGAGAAGTATATTGAGATTGTATTTGATTTAGAAGCTATGAGACCATCCTTAATGTGGAAAGCTCGGAAACCAAAATTTGTCTTGGATGCATCAAAAATGTTGATAAGTTGACAGTGTTCCCTAGAATGATTAAATAGAACATTTTTTATCTCTTTGAGCATATCGTGGTTGGAAATATTTAAAGTGTCATTCTCATGGTCAAAGGCAACAGAGTACAAAATTAGAAATGTGCTCTCTTCTGGGTTACATTTGGCTTGTTCTATTGTTGGCATGAAGGATAAAATAAAAGGATTGTCAAAGCATGATATCAACTGGACAGGAAAAATGTAAGGTAGATTATCAAAGTTAGAGATTGAATATTGATTTCCAATTATCAAGCAGGTATACCTATAAAATTCGGAATCATAAATTCTTTGGGAGCTTTCAATCTGGGTTAAAATCTTTTCATTTTTATTCTTTTTAGATGTAAGAAAAGGGCACAAATCTGGTTTATCTGATAGTCGAAACGGTCTAGCACCGCATTTAATAAGCTTTATGGCTATCTGGTCATTACCACTTTTAATCGCCTTAAGAAGAGGAGATTCATTTATGTTATCTTCAGCATTGATATTAGACCCAGCTTTTATAAAATAAGAGACAACATGAAAATGACCACACTCAATTGCATAAGTGAGAGGAGTTGCACCTTTGGCTAGTGTAGAATTCAGGAAACTTGTCAGAGATATCATTACTGATAGAACCGAAACGTCTCCAAGTTTAATCGCATGAGAGAAATGGTTTTTAGATAGAAGATGTTTGTGTTTGAAAGCTAATTGGTAAAAGTTTGCAAAATCTCCTTTATCAATAGCCTTGAAAATGAGCTGAGAAACATCGTTATAAGTTCCTGTCATTGGTTAATGTGTTAAAACAAAGTTTTTGAACAGCAGAATTTGAACAGAGTTGTTTGACTAAATAAAAATTTTCAAATGATAAACATTACATAAATAAATGTTATCTAATTCTCCCTTTTACTGATGCTTATGGATGCTAATTGCAACAGAAATAACTTACATGATACGGAAAATCCAGAATCGAAATTAAAAGAAAACGAAAAACAGTTAGAATATCCCAATAGGTGTGCAGTTTGTTCCAATAGCATATCAATCGGTAGCTCCTCCATAAGCCAACTTTGTGATCTTTGTAGTTATTTTTATCATAATATCAAATTTGATCAACTTCAATCCTGTTCAGCCTTCAATGAAACCAATGAATATTGCGAGACTATACTGAATTGTTCTTATTGTCGCATGAAAAAGTGTCAGAATACATTGAATCGAAGTGAAGAGTCAAGCTCTATACCCATTGATAGGTAAGTATTTTATCATGACTTAAACCATGAGTTTATATGTATATATTATTTTTTTGGCATTTCACTCTTCTAGTTTAAATCAATGAAGCTATAGCAAGTCAGAAAATATTTACTGAAAGAGCCGTTCTTAGTTTATTCAGCTATTTACATAGAAATTTAGTTTTAGATTACAATTTAATTAAATTTCAGTGATTATTCTGATTCAATAATAAATTCTATACTTGATAGATTTTTAAATATCATTTATGATTTAGCTTTATTATTCTTTGAATAAAATATTGAATTTATCAAAAAGAAATCTCTTAAAATGCATTTAATTTTATTCAGAATTGAAATTGAAAACTATTCCATGGATGTCTATGGCTCAAAAGTAAGTTCACTTTGAATCAAATCATTGCTATCCATTAAAATTCTTCTCAAGTCTAATCTTATATCAACTAAAATATTCCAGTAAGTTATTCATACTGAGTTTTTTAACAAGATAAGCTTCTAGCTTTCAAGATTTATTCCCAAAATTCAAATAATGGCTTCACATTAACTTTAATCAATTCAACTTCGTAATTAATTCAAATTAAACCTGATAAGTTTTGCTTATAAATTTTCAGAATAAAATTAAGTATTCATTTGGAAATTAGAAAATAGAATAAACTCAAATTTTAATAAAATGAATAATAGTGCTAACTATAATTTATCATCTGACTTGACATGATCGAAAATTATTCGGAAAAGAAAACTAAATATTATAATTCTTATTTAAAACATTAAGACGATTTCTTAAAGGTAAAACGTGAAAATAAAATCAATATAAAAGTAGTAACTTGACCCTATGTCAATAGAAGGCATTAATTTTTCTTTTAAAAGGCATTCACCACCAGCTGAATGCATACAAAGAATTGGAGAGTGAGAGAGAATGAAAAAAATCAATCAACCCAACAAAGCACAAAAGTTAGGCCAAAAAAACAAATTTAGTGAATGAAACCAGATCTATATTTTTAGGTTTCTCTTTTTTAAATTTCATTTTAAGGCTTTATCAAATGACAACCAATCGTATTTTTCTTTCTGCGTATTGATAATCTGATGTGTACATGCACAATACACCAAATCTTTTTTTCTGTGCAATGAAAATGCTGTGTCTTTATGTGTTCTTGTGAAGGAGTTGAGCTTGAAAGTTCTGTTGACCTCAAATATCGCTCTCGTGTTAACTCCGTTCATTTTTTTCATTCTATATATCTGACCTTACCCCCCTGACCTCCACCCTCTCTATTATTTCTACCAATTCTCTATTATAGAATAATATAATACATGAAATGTATATACTAAATATGATATGTACACAGTGTAGATTCATTCAATAAAATTTACTACTAGTACAACTAGGTTATAACTAAAGAGAAACCAATCATTTCTTACTTGGTTGGTTGGTTACTTGTGTGTGATTGAAAAAAAATTCACTTATTTTTGAGGATTTTCATTACCCGCTTTTAGGGATTTTAGATCAATTCAATTTGCTAAGGAATTATCAAAAAAATGTCAACTAATAATAACAATAATAATACTTATCCAGATAGCAATACTGATCTAAGATATGATCCATATTTAATGAACCAGGCCGGTTATCCTATTGTATCATCTGCTTCATCTGAAAAGAGTTTTCAACAACAATTCCAACAAAATCGTTGTGGACTTAATAATAATAATATTAATTCTAATAACAATAATGATAGTTGGAATATATCTGGACCCCATCCATCACCAGGTCCCATATCATTTTCATCAATTGGTTTTAATTACTTTCAGAGTCGTTATCCCAATCAGCCTATTGGCCCAAGTCTCAATGCAATGACCATGCTAGCCAATGGTAATGATCTTATGGCCTCCTATCGGAATGATCCCAAGAGACCTCGTGTCAACTCCAACTCTTCTTGTCTACCATCTTCAAATGCTTCAACTGGATATTATCCGGATCAAACAGCTTCTCTATCAAATGGTAATGGCCAATCTTCGTTTTCGTTAAATCAAAATCATCCCATTGATCGTCAGCTCATGGACTTGGGCAAGGGTCACAAGTTCTTTGAAGATGGCGGAGATTTACTCAATGAAATTGAGGAATGGCTTGAATTAGAGGGCGAATCTTTAGCCGAGGAAGAATACACTAAATCGGAAAACTCAAGTCTCTTCTCAGTTCCCATGGAGAATTTTACTAAATGGCTTGACTCGTGAGTTATCACTTTCCATACATATTTTTATGCATTTCTTGACTATTCTTTTTCCCGTATATACTTTTCTTTCTACATATACTTTTTCCATACACAAACAGACATACCAACATAAAAAACACTTTTATCCCTGTATAATATATCTATTCATTTAAATATCTAAACATGACCTGGAGTGAAGATGTGCGAGGGAGTGAACAAAAATTTCACCTTACACTTAATGCTCCCAAATAATAACAATAATTACAGTCTTCTTACAAAATATATGTGCATCTCTAATAGGAAATCGATAAAATGTGAAAAAAGATATATCCTCTAATCTTTAGAATTTTTAAACTCTAAGAGTTTAACAATTCAAAATTTCTTCAGACGAATGAAATGAGATTTTTCTTCCTTTAGAATTTTTTTTGTATTTGTCTATTATAACCGAAAGGAAATGATCAAATAATGCAATAAGAAACAAAATTTTGTAAAATGACACAGGTCTCACCGAAAAATGATATATAAAAATAGATCTCTATTGTAAATGAGTAATTTGAAAAAAAACTCTTAAGGGTTCATATAAATGAATAATCTATAGGTAAATATTATACTCCCAAACTAAATATAATCTTAGTTGTATTTAATAATATCAATTGCTTCAGATTTTTCATTTAAATGAACAAAAATTTATGAAATAATGAGCCTAACCTAGTTATAATTAGTAAGGAGGTGTCTAATTGTTTTTTTTTTCAAATTGGTTTAATTTATCGAAAGAGCCTTGCATTAATTTTATCAATCTTTATTATTATTATTTAAGGGAATACGAAAAAGATTATGATCTCATCAATGAAGATGAAATGGAGGGTAAAAGTTCAATAGGAAGTTCAGATTATGAAAAGAATGAAAGCTCTTCCAAATCAGCGATCCCAAATAATGGAAGAGATTTTGATTTAGCTCTACTTCTCGATGTATCCCTGAAACATGATATCATTATTACAGAACTAATTGAACAATTCATTCCAGTAAGTGATACGTAAAAATTATATTAAATAAACATAAAAAATAATATCCACTAGGGTAAGACAAGAGAAGAAGAAAAAATACCTATTGAACCTCTTGTTTTAAATTTTATTTAGATATGCGTAATTTCAGTTGAAGAATGTCAAATTTTCAAATTTGCGCCATCATTTTTCAATGAATTTTACTACGAGAAATGATAAATTTTGAATAATTAGTGACGCTATGATCTTTTTTTAAATCAGATTTTCACGTCAAAATAATCTCAAGTATACACTAAATAGACCCTGAAAATTCTGGTAAATTTGGGGAAAAAACTATCTTAGGATAAACAGGAACATCAAAATTTTTAAATCTTGTTTTTGAAAACTGCAATAAAGAATCTATTGGAAGCATCAAATAGAAAAGTGTTCGGGGTAAAAAATATTTCTCCTTCTCTGATATCTACGTTTTCTTATAACTTGATTAGAACTTTCCAACAGTAAAACTTTTAAAACTGTTTATGAGAATTCGAATATTAACCGATTTGTGAGGGTTCATAGGGATTCTAACATATTCTAATTATGAAACTGTCCTTGGTTGAATCTGATTTGGGTAATATTTTCTAGCTAGGGTATCATTCATAGTTTTTCATGTAAACCTCTATTTTCATTTTTAAAATTCCTTTTTATAATTTTAGAAACTGACGCCTCATATTGCCGAATTGAATTTAAGATTGAATAAATTAAAGAAGAAAGCTCTAGAAGAATTTCCCACTTCAATTACAAATTATGGCCAGATTCCAGATGAAATTCTCCTATCAACAAATATACTCTGTAGATCTCCTACAAATCAACATCCTCTCTGTGCTGTCCAGTTAATTGAGGATCACGATGAACAGCATCTCTTGCCAATTGATACTGGCGATCCAGTTGATAGAACAATCAGTGTCTTATGTGTCCTTTTGGAGAATTGGTTATTTCACCTCGTCGAATGGGTTGAACAAACAGACTTGTTTAAATACTTACCAGTAAGTCCATTTAACATGTTCATTCAAATCCCCTCATTCGAGTGATCATAATCTTTGATTCTTAATTTATAAGTTTTCAACTAATATTAAATCTTGTATTTCGTCGAGTTTCATTCGGTTATTTCCAAAAGAACTATTATTTCAATTTGATTTTGTGCTTTTCATATTTTTTCATGCTAATGTTGATGATTAGCTGATATTATGCTAAAAGTTTAGTAATTTCTTTTTCTGCTCAATCAGCTTTATCTAAATTAGCTTTGGTGAAAGATTTTCCAAACTCTTCTGATAACCATACAATTAAAATGCAAATTTTTCATAAAAATATTCATAATTGTCAGGATAGAATTGTTTTGGATCCAAAATTGGGTGTAACTTTAGTAACTTTAAATTCATATCCAATAAAGTATACTTTCTTGTTTTAACTCATAGAATATTCATACAACTCAATGTTATTGTAAGAAATTTAAAGTCTCAAATTAATCCAAATTCTTCCCAAGGTTGAAGACAAAATGCAAATCCTCTATAGCAGCTGGAGTGAAATGTTAATCCTGGAATTTATACACATTTACTGTGAACAAATCTCGCATTTAAATTATGAAATATCTAGTCCCCCAATGTCGAATTCTCCACCGAAGCGCAATTGTAAACCAAACTTATCCATGAATAATCTCTCTTCTAACTTAGGTCATAATGTGAGTACTATATTTATATACATGCGTTTCATTATTCTTTTTGTATTTAAACTATTAGAATTCCTCATCTCAAGTTGTACACTCGGATGATAAACCGCAAAGTGAAAATTTGAACCAATTCTTATATTATAGACTATACCTTTTGCAGGTCATTTTGAGAGAAAGTGTTGAGCAAACTGCTAGATAATTGATTTCATTTTACAAGTCGTTAAAAGGGAGTTTATTTATATGTCTCAACGTAAAATTTTAAGGTCAATCGTTAAACTCACTCTGATTGGTTAAAGCTTTCAAACTAATTTTTTCAAACTTCCTAAGTACATTTTGTCTACTACGCTAGGAAAAGATGGCTAAACATGATCAGAATGTGAGAAAAAAAGTTTTGGATTTGTATAGGAACGGTGGGAACTGGAGGGAATATGCTAAGATGTCTGATGTTCCTTATTTCACAGCTTACCGTTGGGTTCAAAATGACAATGATTTACTTCTACCAAGAGGAGGTGTAAATAATTTAAAGAAGACTCAAGTTAAGGTTCAGAGTCTTATTGAATTTATCGAAGAAAATCCAGCAACAACTCTTAAAGAGTGCTGTCTTCACCACGAACGAAATTTTAATGAGTCACTGTCAATTTCAAGTGTAAGAAATTGGCTAAATGGAGAATTCTTCACATTAAAAAAGATGCAACATATCCCTATGAATATTAACACTGAAGATAATAAACAGAAAAGATTCGAATATTTGGAAATATTATTCGAACACAGAGCTGAAGGGAGAATAATCCTTTATCAAGACGAAACAAACTTTAATTTATACTGTTCAAGATCTCAGGGAAGATCAAGAATTGGGGAGAAATGTAACGTGGTTAACACAAACTCCAAAGGTCAGAATCTCCATTGTATAGGAGTAATTTCAAATCAAAGGTTAATTGACTTCAAAATTAAAAGAGGAAGCTTGAAAAAAGACGGTTTCAAAGATTATCTCATTTATTTGAAGGAAAAATGTCAGAATGATGGTCTTTTTCCCTGTACTCTCGTAATTGACAATGCTCCATGTCATTCAAATTGTGAAGAGGGACTGGTTGATGAGGATTTTAAAATTTTAAGGCTAGCTCCTTATTCCTACCTAATAAATCCAATTGAAAAGGTTTGGAGCTCATTTAAAAGCCAAGTAAAAAGCTATTTGAATGAGAAAAGACAAGATATTATCGATTATTCAAGAACTGGAGGTGATCTTCCAAAATGTGAATATAACATGAGAATTTTAGAAATTAGGGCTGAACGAGCTATAAGACAGTTATCTCCAGCTACAATTTCTCAATGTGCCATACATGTTGAAAAATATTTTCCCATTATAATGAATAAACAAGATTTAATCGAATAAATAATGTTCTTAAATTGAAATATAAACTTTATTTTTGATTTGAGTTTATTTTTTAATAACAGTACTGTTAATTAATCCGTCATACCATTAATTATATATCAGAATGGACTGTTGTACATATACTTCTATGTAATTACTAATTACACTACATTTATACTCCATTTTGTATATCTTTATAATGAAAACAATTATCTAGCAGTTTGTTCAACACTTTCTCTCAACATGAGCTGCAAAAGGTATAAATCAATTTATCTTTATAACCTAATAGAGGAATAATCAAATCGAATTTAATTAGAGAGCTATGGGTTTATTCTCAAACAAAATTTTAATTCCATTTAACTTACAAATTAGCTATATCAGTTATAACTTATAACTAAAGTAGTTTATTTTTGAAATATTTAGAGGTCTCAAAATTAAATTTTTTTTAAATTCGTATCTAAAGACACCGAATTATGAAAAGAAAGATTTTAGGAGAATTAAAAATATTCGATCGGCGCCATTTTTCAAAACTAGACAAGGAACATTATATTTTAGGAAACACGTCATCATCGTGTTAAAGTCTTTTTCCTATTTTTCGACCAATTTTCTTGCTGGGAAGTAATAAATTATGATCTGTACAGGTTGATGGTTCTAATAAAAATTTAATTGTGATAATCAGTCGACAACAGCTGTGTTAAATACATACCATTCTGTAAAGATAATCTTTCCTAACCATAAGAATATAACAACGGCAATTGATCGCTAAATTGTCTCAACAAAATGAAAGAGTTTAGTCTGAGAATTGAATAAAATGTCCAAACCGAGATAAGCTAATGAAACAGATTTGTATCAAGTTCTAATCTTTTATTTGTTCAAAAGGATTCTTATATGGGAATTAAAAATAATCGAATAAGTCAATCTGATCCGTATGAATTTAAACATACTCACAGTCATAACACGTGGGTATTCAGGATTTCTTCTTGGTTTAACAGATTTTTGACAAGTTATCTAAGATGATTTCTGTCATAGTATATTCTTTAGAGTCACTTTTATTCAACCGGTCTTGATCATAGCTGTAACATTAATGTAATTAAGAATTATTTATAAAATTATTATGCAGTAAATAATAAAATGAATGACCTTCTTCGTAGGACATGTTGTATCATGTAAGTTTATTTTATTTTTACTTTTGCTTAGCATCAGCAAAACAGAAAAAAAAAGTTTTTTATTTACTCTTATGAAATGTTCTCTCTCAACAGAGAGTTTGTATCATAAACTTTTAACGAATTTCTTCTTGTTAATCTTTTTGTTTGAGTTTTCATTTTGATTTTTGTTATAATTGAAACTTTAATTATTCTCATATGAAATCCTCTTTTTTTCCTCAATAATATAGGGAGAAAATATGCCCAGACTTCACATGACCACCTCGGAAAATAACCCGGAATCCTTGCTAGAGCCTGTCAAGTTTATTTCTATCGTAAGTCAACAGTCAATCTCACAAAATAAAACTTGTACTTGAATAATTATTTAATCAGTTAAAATTTGAGTAATGGATCTAAATCTATTCACTCTTTAAATCATTTAATTCAAACGTGTTTACACGTGACCAAGGAAAATGAAATAAATCAAATTGACAGTTTTCGATTTCATACCAACCATTCTTTCCTCCCTTAGGTTGACGATTTGATTAAAACCCTTCTCTTGAAAGAGGTTGAATGTCGACAGAAACTTGACGGTTTAATCTGTCAGTGTCAGATTGTACATTTTGATTCAGAAGAATTTACAGTCTTGAAGTTTTTGTCAGTTTTCAATTTGTCCAAGCATGGTGAGTAATCGATAATAAATTATTCTACTTTATTAATATAAAACCCTCCTCTTCTTTAGACCTAAAGTTATCACCCCAATCCCGACAGTATATCAAAAAGGTTCAATCAGAATTATGCCAATTCCTCATACGAAGATCTAGGCGGATTGCTTGTCACAAGGCGAAATGTTCAAACAACAGCTCTGACTTTAATCAGATCCCTGCAGAAATCACTTTGAATGGCGCAAACAGATTCGGGCATACTCTCTTGGCTCTCTCCGAAGTAAAAGGACTTGCATTTCGCCTTGAGACCCATCTCCTCAACAGATTCTACTCCGGCAGTATACCCCGGGAAAGTCTCCTCTTTGAAATGCTGTTCACCAAGAGGGAAAGATACTCGAATCGATCAAAGAATGATACAAACATGACGGCAAGACCTGAGGTACCCGATTCAGAGAGTGCTAATTTAACATCTACCATAAATAAGACTTAGACCGTATTTATATTGGTTTTTTTCTATTGCATACAAGTTTAGTCTTTCCTCAAATTCACTCCTTCACTAATTAATAAAAATATTCAATTTGATACTACTATTATTATTATTGCTGATGAATCAAAGAAAAGACAATTATCCTTATTTATTTAGCACTTTGTAATAATTACAATTAAACTCATTATGACCTCTTTTTTGGGCGATTATATAAGCAAAGATGTTATTATATTATACTATATTACTCAAGAATAACAAAGTAGTCTAACTCATAAAAACACACTTGTCTATACATTGTACATGTTTTTACATTGTACATTTTATATGCTTATCAAAGACATTTTTATTGGATACCTATTGTATATTTATTTATATAATAATATAATACATGTATTTATTTAAAAAAATAAAAGTTAAAGATCTTCAACGAGATCGTTTTGCCTCTACTTTCGGGGGAAATGCAAAATTTTGAGCAAAACCTAACTTTCTCACTTCTTTTTTGAGGGTAAAAAGTCAAAGAAAAAGTCGAAAAAGACAAAACATGACTTCGACTACGTTCAACGACTTGTCAAGGAAAACAACCTCATTGAATTCAAGGAGACAATTGGGGAAATTCAACTCAAATTGTACAAGTATAAGCCAGTGAATAATGAATTCGACAAAAGAGTCATTGAAATGCTAAAAACGCAAGAGTTCTCTAAAAAGAGAAATCTCCTCCTTGTTGCTGGGAAGCATGGTCAGAGGCAAATGATCTTGTAAGATTTCCTCTCAGTAATAAATTAATTTTTTAGTTATCTCATAACTTTGGGATTCTCAATAGCTTCCCAAGATGGAAACGGAGACTCCATCGGACATCTTGTTATGCATTATGCTGGAAAGCACAAATCCAATTTCCTTACAGGTAGCTTTGGTCTTTTTCATCTTTTCGTTTAGGATGCCTTATTTTAGCCGACTTGTTCAAGTTAGAGCCAGACATGTTGTATTGGAGGAATAGACAAGGATGTTCTGTTCTTGATTATCTTACCCTCGCTTGGAATTTAGCTAACGAAGACGATAAAAAGGAAGCTGATCGTATTTTAATATTGGGTCTTGAAAGAGACATTTCCCAAAGATTTACATCATTGGGTAATCAAAAGAGATCTGATTCCGATAACTCTAGTTGGGTTGAAAAGATGATGTACGCTGCTGAAGATGATTTCCTCGAAAACTTTTATACAACCAGTGAAGACCAATATTACGATAGTTATGCAGAAGAGACTCCAGACCAACATCTTCATCATCTTGATTCGATTAGTAATGAATATGAAAGGAAGCGAAGACTAGAATATCAAAAAAATTTGATAAAAAGTCAAATGAAAAAACCTCGTCCAGCACGACCAGTTCCTCCATCATTTTCAAAATTCTTTTCTGCTACTCCTACTCAGGATTCTTACACTTTTGTACCATGCTCTTTGATAAATGAGATTAAAGATCATCACGAGCGCTGGAAAGAATTCGTTAATAAAAAGAAAATTGTTATTCGGTCAGTTTACTTTATCAGGAAAAAACATTTGTATATTGTATTTTTGTTTTTTCACAGGGTTGTTAGTGATATTCCATGGCCTAAAGTTGAGGATAAAACAGCTGAAGAAATCTCCAAATTCATCAATGATCACACATATCATTATTTCAGACAGATACAGGTAGATTTTCATCCAGATCGTTTCAAGATGAGATATTTTGATAAAATTGACAAATCTCAAAATTCTGGACTCGAAGTTTGCATTTCAACGAAACTGAATAGTACTTCTCAGTTATTTAATCAAGCATTATCTATATATAAGGAAAGAAAGAAAAACCAATAAAATTCATATTCTTAAAATATTAGTGAAATTTCATTTGAATAAATTATTTTTTTAGTGCTCAACTTACTTTTAAATCCAGACTCTGGATTCCAAAAGTTAAGAATGATTCAGATGGAGAAGTCATTTAGAGCATGTTGAGAAATTTCAGACTATGAAATTAGAAATTTATCTTAATTCATTCTGAATGATATCAAAACTTGATTTCAAATTAAATATTTGCTCGATTCAATAAAAAACAAGTGTCGATTATTCAAATAATGCAAAGGTTTTTGTCACGTGGTAATACAAACTTCAGATGTTATTTATCATTAATGAGCGGAGAGAAAATATTCGTCCAACACAACAATCAAATTACAGGAAAAAAAAGTTGGAAAATCCAAGATAAGGAATATGATTATCATCAAGAAGTAGCTAGATCATCATATGGGGATATGCTTCATGATAATGCTCGGAATGAAAAGTTCTACAATGCAATTCGTCTATGTATTAAAAATTTTAGATCTAAGAATCCTGGCAAAAAGCTTATTGTTTTGGATATTGGGACTGGTACGGGTTTGTTGTCGATGATGGCTGCAAAAGAGGGAGCCGATTTGGTTTATGCATGTGAAACCTTTATGCCAATGGCAAAATGTGCCAAGAAAATTATTGAATCAAATGGACTTTCAGAAAAAATAAAAATTATTGATAAACATTCCAAACAGATTGTCATTGGTAAGGATATGGAAGCTCCTGCAAATATTCTAGTATCGGAAATATTCGATACCGAATTATTGGGAGAATCTGCACTCAGTACCTTCTATCATGCCAAGGATTACTTGTTAACTAAAGAAGCCGTTGTTATACCATCTAGAGCAAATATTTATATGCTACCTGGGGAATCTAGTTTCATTTGGTCGCATAATTATTTAAATGGACGACTCTCCTCTTCAACAGAGAGTTCTCATCTCAACTGCCACGGATGTCCCAGTGTATTCGATCTGCAGGCATCTCAGCTCGAGTTAACTGACAAAAATTTTGAATCCTCAGATCCTAATAAACCTTTTTTCAAGCCAATCATTCCGGTCAGCAATCCAATCCTTGTTGATACAATCAACTTTAGTCCTGAAAGTGAAATATCCCTCAAGAAGAAGGAATTTATCGGAAGTAATTCTCAGTATATTTGAAGTTTTACCCTTTAAAAATATTGATTATCAATTCTTAAGTTATAGTTTAACAAGACTTATATTTAGAGCTTACATTAAAGCCTTAACAATATGGGCAATTAATATTTTTATTTTCATTTTTTAGAAGACCCAAAGAAACTGTTGAAGACTTCTTGTGATGGGACAGTTAATTGTTTTATTGTCTGGTGGGATTTGGTAATGGATCCAATGGACAAATGCGACAGAATAACCACAGCTCCAATTTGGCAAGACGAGAAAAATTATTCCTGGAGAGAACATTGGATGCAGTCGGTATTCTTCCCCAGACTGCCTGTTCCCTTTTACAAGGATGAATTATTTCTTATTCATTACCAGCATGACGGTGTAACATTCTCTTTTGAGATTCTCAAACCAGATGAAGAGTTAGAATATCGGGAAAATAACAGCTTTTGTGATTGCTCAATACACATGGCCCTATCCAGACAAAGGATTGCATACCTTAATAGTTATAATCTAAGGGAACACGAAAAGAATATTTTTAGATTAATTGAATTCAAAATTAAGTCAAAGACTGACAAAAGTGTCAATTTGATTATACAAAATACTGGATCTTTTCTACCCCAACAACTGGACTATGAACTCAGCAAGAGTGTTAGAAACAAAATTGACAAAGTCTTCATTATTGATGGAAACCACATGTTCAGAAATGTAATCAAACTCTTTATTGAAGAGAATACTAACTCAGATCGATTTGTTCATGTAAAAGAAGATGTTGATGAACTTTTCAAGAATGATAACTATCTCAGTACGCTGAAAAAGAATGAAAATTTAGTAATTTCAGAACCATTCTTCGATAGTTCATCGTTACCATGGGAGAATCTAACCTTTTGGTATTCAACCGGATCCATTAGATCAGTACTCGGAGAGAACTCCCAGGGGAACGTTCAACTTCTCTTTCCATACAAATTGACAATTTTTGTTATGGCCATTCAATTAGAAGATCTTCACAAAATTCGCCAGCCAATCAAGGAATGTCAAGGGTTCCAGCTTAAAGAGTTCAACCAAATGATCTCATTTTCTTCCTCCATAGTTGAATCGGAAATTGAAGCACATCCCCTCTGGCAATATCCAAATCGAAGTTACTCCATGGCTAGAGAAGTTATTTCAATTGATTTATCGGAAAATATCCCAGACATGTCAGATAGTAATCCAAAGTTTAACGGTCCAAAAGAACGCCTAGAAAACTCTATTACTTTAGACGCTAAAGGTCCTATTAATGCTCTTGTATTTTGGACAGAATGGGGTGAAGATCATGATACGTATTCCTCATCAGGACCGTTGTCTTGCTTCATTGGTGAGAATGTCGTTTGGCCCTGTGTTGGTGAGAATCAGGGAGTTCTCTTCTTTAACCAAGAAACTATCGACAAGTTTTCTTCTGGATCAATTAAACAAGTGGAAATTCAAAGTAAACTAGAAATTGGAACTGGCGAATTTAGTTTCAAAGTCAAAATCTAAAATTCTCTTTTCACTTTTATAATAAATTTTATATTTATTTTTACAAAATCAGCAATTCTCCTCCTATTTCTTCAAGAACTTGAATCTAGAAGTCTGCTTTTTTGGATGAGACGGGGGTAGGTTGCTGCCATTGCTTTCTGACGGTGTGCCCAATTCGTTGCTCTCACCTCCGATAGAGTCGCAATGCTCTTCTGTTTTGTTACTGGTGTTGTTGTTGAGGAGTAAGGACGGTTTCAACTTTAGGCTGGAAAAAACATTGGTTATCTGAGAGGGAACTGAATCGATGAAGGAATAATTTCCAGTGTTATTATTCTCTGAGTTTGAAAAGCTGTGCAAATTCCCTGACATAAAATCTGGCAATAAACTTGAAGTAGAAATTTTCTTTGCAATACTATGAGCGGATGCCTGCTCGGAACGTTTCGGTGTTGGACTTGTGCGTCCAAAGACTTTATTGAATTTGTAATTTTTCTGTTGCATCGGCATTGAAGATTTATTATTCCATATACGAATGGCGTTGAGAAATATATCTTCAATTATACTAAACTCTTCAGTGCATGTACTCTCGAATAATTGTAAGCCGAATTCTTGAGCGAGATTATTTATTTCTTCCCTTTTCACCAGTCTAGAAGAAAAAATCGATATAAACTACAATTCAAGGAAAACAGGTTTACTTCATTAAAATAAATCGAGCGAAACTGATATACCTTTTAGAGAAGAACAAGAAAGAAATGAAAATCAAAAGGATAAATAGCCACTCCAATAAAAAAGAAATTAAATTCATTAACACTACCTGTTTTACAACTTCCAATCCATAGGAAAATAAATATAATCAAATGTCTAAGAAAAACTCATTTGAAAGCAAAACTTCTTACCTGAGTCTTTCCAAATCAGATTTATGAGAAACGAGGAGAATCTGTGTTGTGACAATGTTCGTTGCTTGGGACTTTTTCAAGTTTCCCGTCGTCTGAATGTGTGTATTTGGGGGGAGGGAATTTTCAGAATGACCACTTCCACGAGTTAAAGTTCCATTCGATACCAAATTCGTTGCCTGATATATGCTTTCTATTAGTTCTTGTGCTCGATAGAATGACCGTCGGCTAGTTATCGAGAAAATTATCAGGACCACATTCGACCATTGAAGAAGTCCTAAAACATCCAAGTTATCCTGGAAAATATCAAAATTATTCTTTAAATCAATAGACTTTAGTTGGAAATAAGATTTTTATTACCAGACAAATAAGTTTCAACAATTAAAATCAACCCGAAAATTCATTCAAAATTAAAACTCGTGATAAATTCTCAGTGAAGAATAAATTCATTTTATAACATTGAACACAGGAATATATTACATTATTATTTCTGTGTGTAGGAGAGAGAATCATTTACACGCTGACCTTTTTCTATAGATGTAATTATTTTTTGTTGCTTACAAGATTAAATCGTGATTATGTCAGCAATTCATGGAGAGAATAATAAACATTTCTTCTATGAAAAAATTAAGACTTGACCACCATTTTTCAAGCTAGACAGAAAAATAAACCAAATTTTAAATAAATTATTTCAGGAATTAAAAAAAGAGAAACTTACTGAATCGGGGTATTCGCTAATTGTGAGGTTATAATCTTGTCCGTCAACTTGTTCAGTTTTTGAGAGTTTTTCGCCTTGCGTTCAAGAATTTAAGTTACTTAATTTTTTCTTATGAAATTTAAAGCTTCTTGAAGTAAACTTACTTACACTTGGAGAGTATTCTGTGATATAACGCCGGGTGAGATATTTTATTGCAATGGCTGAAATTTTAATCTTCATGAGATCATTATAAAAGAGTAAATTATAAAAAATAGATCTTAACCACCTTGCTAATTGCTTCGGCAAATGGGAAGCTACATTAATAAAAGTTTATCCCAAGACATTTAAGGAGAAAGAATAGGATGCGATCAAAATCAAATGTAGAACCGATAAAAATGTGTATACGGTATATTTACATGGAGAAAAAATCAATAAAATTCAATCCTTAAGAATTATTACCGAATATTTCTCTGATTATTCAGTAGGAAATTGTAAAATAATAATTGGACATCAAATTTTATTGAATTCAAAATATTTTTATTTATTATGCAGAAATAATTGTTTATACAAATGGGAAGAGAGTATTTTCTGGTTCGTGAGAGATACCACTATAAGAATTTTTTTTAAACTAAACATAAAATCATCGAAATTTACAAAACAAGAAATTTCTCTTTCAACCAATGATGGTGAAATATCTTAAAAATTCTTGTGATCCAAACTACAAAATCTTTTTTGGGGAAAAAATGGAGACATTTTAAATTTTCAAGCTGGCGCGACTTTTTCATTTTTTAAAACTTTGAGCTGATGTGAGAGGAATCAAATATCACTTTTCAAGATTATCGTTAGGCAAGGAAACTAGTTATTTTTATTCAATTTTTTGAAAACAACCGGCATTTTGAACTGATCTTGGATCATTCTAATTTATTATGATCGAAAAATAGGAAGTAGACATTCGTACGTAAATGGAGTCTTTTTTAAAATCTTTACGACTATTTTTTTCTTCTTGTCTATTGGTGATCTTGAAAAATACCGTTTGATTCCTCTAACACCTTGTAATCAACAAACTCAAAAGAATGTAAAATCACGCCAGCTCGAAATTTAAAATGTCTCAAAATTTTTCCAGAAAAGTTTTTTTTCGAATTTTTTTTCTTAAATTAGTGAAAGTGCACCTTTTGAATTGGTTACAAAAAAACCTTAGAAAATTTTCATACCCTGATGATAGAAATGAGATTTTTGTAAAAATTATGGATAAATGTAAAGTTGGTTGATATGAATTTGGGAGTCTATGGTTTTAAACGAAAACCTCAATTTTTTCATCAAAATTTCGAATATGTTAAAAGTTTTTTGGAATCCTGTTCATGTTGCCCACTTTTACAGTTTGAAAAAAAAATTTTCGATATTTCACAAAAAAGTGAAATATTTCTGAACTTCTATGGCCAAATTTGAATTCGTCATGAAAAATCGGAAAATGTTGGGTTTCCTTTAAAAATACTCAAGATTCAGACCAGTAACATTTTAAACAATAAAATAATGATCATTTCAGTTGAATACGTGTCCAAGCAATTAGGTAAAATGTAGGGTTCTTAAGATAATTCAGATTCTGGTCCGTCTGAAAAAATCCGAAAAAGAAATTATTGAAACAAGTATTTATTTTCTTTACACTTGTGAAATATTTTTTTGTGTTAAAAAAATGATTCGAATTAAAATTCAAGAGTGTACAACTTTTTCTAAAAGAGATCTGATACCTTCTTCTTTGCAAGAACCATCTCTAAGAGTACTTAGGATCTTCATTGGACCTATTTATGATTCTTCAAGCTTTGATAATAACAGATTTATTTAAAACAGTAAAATATAATTTGGTAAAACTTATTATTCGACAAAAATTCTAACCTTGTTCTAACCTATTCACAATTATGACTTTCTGAATAAAATGAGTTCTGGTTCAATACATTCCTAACACAATTGTTTTAAATTCAAGTTAAACATGTTTTTTACGCGCGCAAACAAAAAACTATAGAATAGTTGCCCCCTCTTATTTCTCTATGCCATCGATGTTGAAAAAAACCCTTAGTCTCTATAAATATCAAAGGACAAATGCTCCACAAATAAACAGAGAATAAATTTTTATTATAACTCACCTGATTTGCCAGAACCTGTCATTCCAATAATGGAAACATTCAAATTATTCCCCGTGAGACGTGAGATAAAATTCTGGGGCATTCTTCTCCCTCAAACAAGTCCAATCTTTTCAATTATACATTAGCTATTTATTTAGGGGTTCAAAATTTTGGAGATTATTATTACTATCGTTTCTAAGATATGCCTATTATTATTATTTCTCGGATACAGTTTGTTTGTCTACACACTTTCTTCAACATTTGTACTGTTGTATTAATAATTGTGCTAACCAAAATTTGGACACTTCTTATTGGCTTAAATGGCATATACATTCAGGGAATAGGTTTGAAGAGTCATTGGTTACACATCACATGCTTTATTGGGGTTTTTCCAATATACAAGTTCTGTTCTTTATTTACTCTCTTTCTCTAGTGTACCTGGTAATGTGGAATACATTGATATATATCCAGATGTATTTTGATATTGGAGTTTATCTATTCGAAAGGGATAGTCCTGGGTTGATATTTTAAATTTCCTAATGCATGTAATATGTAAATGTCAAATTTAACTGATAGCTTTATCTCAAAAAATCTATGATTGAAATAAACAGTGTCAATCATTTTATAAGAGTTAAATAAAAACTTTTTACTTGTTTATTTTTATCATGATTTCAAGGCCGACTCAGCGAGAGCTTTAAATATTAAATCAATTTTCCTACCTATTCAAAGTAAACCAAAAGATTGATTATGTATTAAATATTCACGTATACTTACATATACGTCCGAAATTCCCATAGAGTTATTCATCATTGTCAGTATAAAAAAAGAATTTTTTAATTAGAGAAATATATATTTCGCCAGGTCTTATCAATCTCTAATCCTGGTTCAATTAAATGATTATAAATATTAGTTCAATGAAATTTATGTTAATGAAATTGTAAAATTCTTGAAACACTTCCAATTGATGAAAAACCAAAAAACTTCTCTATTATTAGATGTAGAAAAGAAAAATTAAAAATCAATTGGGCCAAGGCAACTGCAAATCATGTAAATGGTTCTTTTGGATGCATAAGTTAGGATCTTCGTTCATGATTAGAAACTTCTCCCGGATTTTGAGGTCTATAAGTTTGTCGTTTGGGCATTTGAATAAAATTTTGAAATTTTCTTCACTTGCTTCACAACCACATTGCTTTTTAATTGAGGAATTCTTTCTGTTGAGGTGTTCTTTTATCCTAACAGCTAGACGTCTTTGGGTTCTTCCTATGTATTTGGCTCCGCATGTAGCTTGGAAACTGTAGATGAAATTTGATTGCTCAGATGGTTCTAGTTTATCTTTAAGCTGGAATTTGAATAGACTTGTGGTTTTGAATACAACCTTCAATTGGATATCATTATAATTTTCATTTACAAGTTTGTTACGTTGGAAGAAGAAACTCTTTCTGCCCAAAAAGTTACAAAACAGGTTTAATTATTGGCTTAATCAAGAGGACCAAGAGAATTTTCAGCGAGGAAGAATTCCTAAAAGAAATTGATGAGATAAAAGAAAGACTCAGAGAAAACGGTTATCCTCAAAATTTTGTTCGCAAATATATAGAAAAGGCTTTAGAAGATGAAGCTAACAACCAAGAAGATATTCAAGAGGAACAAAATGATGAAACCATCCGGATCTATGTCAAATTATCGTTCAAAGGAGATGGCTTTAGTCATGATTTAAGAAGGAAATTTACCAAACTTGTAACTACCGTGGCCTATGTGAGCTTTTTCACCTTTTTCTCTTCACTTCCTCACTTTGAAAACAGAAAATCTTGGCGCTACTTCGAGTTTTGAAAAATGCCATAATTTCCCTAAAAATTGATTTTATTCTCTTCATATCGTGAAAGTGGGCCTCATGATCTAAAATGGAATCCGAAAAATCTTGATCAAATACGATTTCTTGATGAAAAATTGAGAATTTTGTGAAAATCATAAATTCCCATCTTCATATAAACTAGATGCATATTTTTAAAATAAAATTAAAGATAAATTATGATTTATTCCATTATTTCTGAATAAAAATGCGAGTAAAGTAGAAGTGCTTATGAGTTAATTGCTCATATCAATCTGAATAGAAAATGCATTTACAACTACCTTGATTGGATCTCATGTTTCCAACTCCCGCCCCAGCCCAATATATCTCGAATGTCATGGAAATGAGCATTGTAAACAAGCCATTTATTAAAGATTGTAATCTCAAGGAGATGAAATCAAATAGAATGTATGAGAAATAAAAATTATCCATTATATATGTGTGTACAACTCAGAATAAGAAAGTAGTAATTTATTTGCAGTAATAGATGCAATAAAAGGCTCATTTCACATGGAAGAGATGGAAGAGTTCCAGGAAAGCGAATTCAACGAGGAAAAATTCATTCAAGTTGTCAATGGCAGTCTTGTTCTCAACTATCTAGATTTTATCCCTAAATTAGATCAAGTTAAACATCAAAATGATAGCGACGATCCAGTGAAGAAGATTCATCTCAAATCCGATGGGCATTTGACTAGGAAAAGTCTCAAGATTGTTCTCAACCCTAGAAAGTACTCTTGTCTAGAAGAGATCTTTGAAGAGTTGAGAAAAAAATTGCCGGAAAGCTCGAATTCTCTTGAAAATACTATGATGAGTCTACAGCTTGAAAGGAAACTTGTTCATGTCTATCCTGATGGTGTTTATGAATCGAGGAGAAAGGTTCTATTACGACGAAGATGCATTCACAACATGTCTGATCTCATCAATGAATTCAACCTACACTTGAATATGAAAGTTGAGAATATTTTTGAATTAGAGAGTGGTCTCAAAGTGACGAATATCGATCAAGTTTTCTCTGTTAAGAAGGAAAACATCAAGGATTATGTCATAAGTTTGGCCGGAAAGAGTTTGAACTCGTTAATGAACCATTATTTAATACTGGATTGCAGTTATAATGACGAGCTTATCAAGTGTGAGACGCCAACATGTATAAAACTATTCATTTATAGGAAATACAATTCAAAGATACCTATAACAATCATGTTGAATGAGGACACCAAATTCAATGAGATTGATGCAATTCTGGATATGGAGTTAACTAGAGAGAACTTGAAATTAACTCGTAACCGAGCTTTATTTCAGACGGGTGATTCCTGTTTTGCTTTTAAATTTCACATGGAGTTCATTGAGGATTTCTACAAGATTCGCATTGAGATTCCACAAAATCAGGAGAACTCTGAGGTTTACATTAAACGAATCATCCTCTCTACTGAAATTATGAGGCTTTTCACGGTTGAAACCTTTGCCTGGTTATCACGTAAGACGAATGATGGTTCCATTAGTAAAGAGTTTGCCTGTCCGAATAGCCTGTCGTTACTATCAGATGACGTTAATCTGGAAGAGTTGGGCAAATTTTCACGAAACAACTTAGTCCCCGGTAAATTAAAAAAAAAATTTAATATCTTTAATAAAAATAGTAAAATAATAGGATAACAAGATTAATTTATTTTATGGGTCAAAAGAGTTTGTATTTGTCCAACTTCTGATGGGATGATTCAAATTTCTATTTGCCATTAAATGTTCAATGTTTCTTTGACATTCCTTACTGCAGAACGGGTTGAAATCTAAATCCAATTCATAAGACAAAACACATTTCAACATTACAAACATGAATACAAAAGCATGATAGAGACTTGTGTTCATTTAGTGATTTGATAATTCAATTCAGAGAGGGAGATCTGAATCAAACTCCTGCATCAAACTTCCTTTTATACTCATTCGGGATTATACTGAAGATGTAGCATGTTTTACACAATTTCATTGGACATTGGCTTGATTTTCTGGTTACCAAATTTAAACATTTGAAACAATTAATCTAACTTCTCTCCCAAACAGTAAATAATTGGCAGAGAAATCTTCCTAGTACAGTGAAATCTGATGGAAATTATCCAAAAACTCATGACTTTTAATTTTCTCAATATTTGAAAAAGTGGAAGTAAAATATTTTATTTAGGTCAAATTTAGATCAAAACTAAAACTCAATGATTAATTGACACAAGATTTTATAGATAATTTTGATCTATTCATCTTACCTACCATTTTATGTATTTATTCTTCTGCCAATTAATTAAGTAAGACAAACTAACATCTGTAAAATCTAATCATGTATTGATAATGATACAATTAGATTGAAGATCGGTTTATTACTTTTACATTTTCAAAATTTTGTACTTTAAGGCTCATCATAATTTATTTACTACAGGAATACTCTAGATTATAATTATTAATGAATAATAAATTCTTATATTCGAAATTAAAAGTACAAAAATATGGTAATAATAAGACATAGTTCATAGAAAAATATATCTCTGAATAAAGTTGTATAAATGATTGTTTTTGTATATAAAATCAAAAGGATATTCTGAAATAAAGTAATTTGGTACGTCATCTGGTTAGTGAATGTGAGAATAAACGAGAGATTTTGAATGGTCAATTTTAGATCTGATATGAGATTTATGATCAGTAAGGCTCAGAAAATAAAACAAGATAAAAGAAGAATATTGAAATGATGTGAGAGCCCAAAATTGTAATGCTCTCAGAGTTGGATTTATTCAATGATTTAATTTAACCTATAACTAGAGAATATACGATTTTTTTTCTCTCAGCCACGTGATATTTCATATTTTGATTCAGTATTTCCCCCATCAGGTCTGAGGGAAAAATCTTAAGAGAAAATTTCCTTCCAAATAATTAATATTTATTTTCCACTTATAGAAATGATTTATGAAGTAACATTTGCAACAATCGATTTTTACGGACGCAACTACAAGGATATGAAAATGGTGATAGAAATCTTTGGAAAATTAAATGACTCGGGTCAGAGAACACTAGTCTCCTTGGACTTGTCGACGCGACATTTGATTGAGAAAAATTCAGTAAGATAACTTTTTCCTACTTTAGGAAATGTCCTTCCAAATAAAATCAATTTATCTCGGTCAAATTGAACAGATTAGCCTCCTCCTGACATCCGATTCCCATAATCAACAGAGAGCCGTTTATTTTGAATATATCGAGCTAAAGGTTCTATTGGATGATGTAACAACTTTGGAGGAAAATATCTTCTTTCCAACACAACAAATTCAACTGAATGAAAAATCGACCTTTGTGAAAAATTTTCACTTCACAATTGAGCTGGTTAGCTAGTTATTCTAATGATTTATATTACAATAGAAATTTCCAATATTTCTTTGTCCCGATGAAGTTTTGGTTGGAAATCTAATTTCCACAGAATGCAATCAAACATTAAACGAGAAGCTCTTATTTACTACCAACGATTCAACCTGGATCTTTAAGAGGCGTGGAGACTACTTCAAAATCTTTACAAGCAACGAGAATTTTCAATTAGGCCTTGATATAAACACCTCAAAAATATCCCTAAGGCCCACTGGAACAGAGACCAGAGAGGATTCTTGGCATCAGAATTTTCTTCTACTCTCACAAAACGTTGAGTTGTGGTCATTTCAAATTAAAATTTTAGATTATTTCCTGATTGAGAAGGATGGAGAGCTCAAGTTGACCAAGGGCCAAATTAACGCCAACAATATTTCTATCCAGTCAAAGGTGAGAATATGACTGCATTTCTGAAATTTTTCAACTCGAAAGAAAGTCGAGAACAAAACCTATTTGGAATGAAGATGAGAATTTACCAATTTAACAAAGCAAAAATCAAAATATTTTTGATTTCATGCTGAGTTGTTGAAATTTAAAAAAATTCTGAATAAATTCAATCTGACCAATATGCAAAAATCCCATTTTCCCTGAAATTTACCTAATTTCCTAAGAATTTCTTTCTCTGTGAAAAAAGATTTTACTTTTTACTATAGGCCCTATTTTTATTCAGAATGTTCCAACATCTATTCGAAAATCTTAATTTTGTCTTTTCTCATAAAATTCGATTTCTTGATGAAAAAACTAAGAATTTTGTAAAAAGCATAAACATTGCTAACTTTGAATTCTTGCTTTAATCTTGATCAAAAATATCAGGATTTAGTTGGTTTAAATGCTCAAAATCGATAAAAAATTGTGGTAGCTCGAAATGGTCTAATTTTGGCCAGATTTAATTTTCTCAGGAACTCAAGGGATTATTTTATCATGGAATCCAAAAAAATTCTGATTTTCAGGAGAAAATTATTGAGTTTTTGTAAGAATAGTAAATTCTCATCTTCATGTCAAATAGGTTTATGTCAATTTTTAAATCAATAACCAAGTTTGATGAACGCAGATCTTTATAATAAAACTCCAACCAAACCCCATTGTGTACTAGGCTAGGGTGAAATTTTTAACCTCATATTAGGACCAACTTTTCTGATAGAACTATCAATTCTAAGCATTATTTTGTATTGAAGCATGTGTCGAAAATTATTCCTCATTAAATCATTCGGTTTTAAAAATCCAAAAATTTTTAAATCACCGCTCAATTTTTAATTTTTACTATGCAATCACTAAAATCCAGAATAGCTTGGCCATTCAATGAGTTTCTTAATTTTTATCTTCAAAAATAGTAATCTTGGTTAATTTCGTTGTTTTATCATGTCCGTGGGATATTGTGAGAAAATGGAGAATGATTTTCATGCTTTAAAAATGTGCAAAACATGATCTGAGTACTAAAATTTATCAGAAAAGTAAGTCCTCTCGTAAGTTGTTCGGAGAAAAAAAATTTTCAACCTAGCCTATTTTGTACCAAGTTGAAATCTAAAATCACAAAAACTTTACTATTTAATATATGGTATTAATTTCATGTTACCTGTTAATATTTCAATTAGAAGATTAAATTTTTCTATGAGAAAAAGAGAAATCTTGCAGGTAATTAAGTTTCCTGACTAGACATATAAGGAATTATGACTACAGTCTTTTGTTTTTAAATTACACTACCATATTTAACTTTTTATGGGAAATAATCTTCCTCGATAGAGAATAATTGTTTTGATTTTCTAAATTTGAGGATGCACATGCAATGAATCTTTTTAAGTATAAATTCTTTTGATGACAACAAAAAAGAAAATAGAAGCTCATTAAGAATACATAAACTTGACTAAATTCAATTCATCCGTCAGTTCAAATCATAGCTACAGTTAAAATATAAATTTTATCGTTGGATTACTACCCAAGAGGTCAGACATCGATATCCTGAGATACCTAAAAGGGAATAAATCGTGTGCAAATATATGTAATTTGGTTAGAAACCTTGGTTAACAATTAGGGGTCAACTATTTTTAATTCAACCCTAATAAGAGACATGACTAATTTGTAATCAGTCAGGTTCCCACAGTCAGATAATTCGTGTTTAACGCAAATTAATTCAAAGGAAAATAATAATTAATCATGTTTATATTTCATATTTTTGAAATAATATTTATTAGTTAATAGAAGAGGAATACGGTTCAGTAAATTTCTAGGAATGCATTTCTGCCGACTTAAAGGGTTTTATTATACAGTTTTAAATGAAGAGTTGTTTGATTCTTCTGTCTTCAGATAATCTTTTTACATAAGTAATAAGAAGTGTATTTTTAATTTTATAGTTTCATATTATCCTCAAATTTCAGGCTGAATGTTTTTGTAACTTATCACTGATAAGTTATGACTTAGAAAGAATTTTACACAATTTCTTCGTTAATTAGTTTTTAGTACAGAACAAGAACGCTCTGACATACAAAATTTTGATTGAAAATGACAATTTCTGAACTTGCGACAAAATTTTTGAATAAATTTTACCACGAGAAATGAAAAAATAAAGATATTTGAATTCTTTTTGCAACATTTAAAATTTGTACTGTATTTTATTATGTCTTAATCTCCTCTTAGATATCACATACAGATTCAAAGGAGGCCTACATTAATACAAATACCAGTCAATATCTCTCAATTGACTCCAACAAGGTCGTCATATGTTATGGAGACAAAAATTTGACTTCAAAATGGCTAGTCCACGAAGAAGAGGGTGTTGGGATATTCTCTCTTGAATCAAAATCAAATCCTGGCCTTTTCCTCACAATTTCAGAGAAGAATAGAAGGAAAGAGTTGAAATTAACCGTAAATCATTTTTATGTCCATTAAGAAGTTTATTTATTGACAGAGAAAATGACACATTTCCAATTAGTTTAGTTCTTCTATATTTATTATGTAGACATTTAGGAGGATATTTTTGTAACAAGACTTAATGTCAACTATTTAATCTAAAAATACAAATCTTTTCCTCTATCTCTATCCTAAAATCTTAACCCTCCATAAGTATTTTCATGATTATAATAAAAGTAATCATTTTTATTTAGGACTATTTCTGAGTACTGATTTCTATTCACTCGAATTTGCCTTTGTATATCCTCTTTTGAGTAGGGAAAAATTCTTCTTTAAGAATTCATGATATTTTGAATTGATTCAGGGTCACCAATTTTGCAGATATCCCTTTATTTTATGAACCTAGCTTATTTTCAATTCTTGAAATGAGATGAAGAGGAATCATCTTTCTCAAGCCTTTCGGTGCCGAAACCATTTCAATATTTTCATTAAACCTAAAATTTAGCAATTAAACTGAAATCTGAATAATATTACTAAAGTAAGTTTTGGGTTTTTATCAATTTAAACTTTGAATCTGCCAAACTAATAAACTGTCAAAGGTTTTTAAACATTGAAAAATCGGCACCAAAAATACAGTCATTCTTATTTTAAAACATCAATAGGTTAATTAAAATCAAATAAAAATTTCATATTTATTATTTTATAGACAAAATCAAAATCCTGTTCATTATTCAAAATTCACTACCGTACAGAATTTGTATTATTCGAAAATGTATATTATTCGAACTATTATCTCTCAAAATCGTCAATCGATGGAATTTGTATCGTCAGACAGATGGGTACACATAAAAAGAATGTTGACAGAGATTTTCAGTTTTTCATACTCTTCATAAATAAAGATTTGGGTGAGAAATTAATTTTTCAATTTTCATTCTTCTGCTAATTAAGTTCCAAGCTTAGAATCCCTATTTCGAAAATTTCAACAATCATCCTTGAAAAAGAGAGGTTTCCAGATTCTAAACATTTCTTCAAACCTGATTTTCTTTCTTCTTGGCCAGTTTTGATCAATTATCGAGCCGTTTAATTTTATTGACTCCGTTAAATAAAACAAATTATGTTAAATTGATTTTTCGTCCAAAATCATCTTGATGTTCTATTTGAGCTAAATATTTTTGGATAATTTTTCAGAATAGAATTATCGTAATTCCTTACTTGAGTTCTATTTGATTAAAATTCTTCTTTTTTCAAGGCATTGTCCCAGATGAACAATCATCCATTGTTCTCAATGATTATTTCGATAGTGAGTTTTTATTTGAGAATACAGGTTCAGTTTCTTCTAACTTAACTTTTCCACATGAAATTTTAAAGAAGATGACTGGAAGGTATCGTTCAGAAATTCGTGTCCAGTTGAAAATACAAACATTATACTGTTCATTTACAATAAGGAAAGCAATTCCGGCCCAATAGTTATTGATGAAATTGATGAAGAGTCGAGAATACCAACCGATTACATCGTATGTAACTTATTTTATTTCAATTTATTCTCAGGTAAAACTACCGGATTATAGGCCAATATACAAAATTCGCTTAGAAGTCTCAACAACAAAAAAGCTCAAAGATATAAACTGGAAATTTGAAAAGGTAATTACTAAATTATAAGACAATAATAATTTTCCCCTAAGCTTACTCACATTTGAAAAAACTCAATTTTTTCATCAATAATTCAAACATGTTAAAGAAATCCATATCATTTTGCCTAATTTTACCATTTGAAGAAAAAATGTTAATTTTCTAATCTGGCGCCAAATCCCCATTTTTTTAACGTTGAGCTTAAAACTTATATTGATTTTATTGGCGGTTAAAAGAAGCTTTTCAATATCAAGACATATCAACCAACATTCGTCTGAAGAATAAAAGTATTCAAATCTTCATCTGTAGTTGAAAATCAAAATTGATTTTTTATTTGAAAAATGTTAGAGTTTTAAATCATGGACATTAATTGCTGATTGAATAGGTCCAATAATGAACTTGTAATATTGAACACAGTAATTTTTTCATTTATTCATACAAGCTCTTCATTTGATTCTTTGAGAATTTCAAACACTGTTTATCACTCAGTTAAATCAATCGGTTGCAATCAACCCATAACAATTTTTATTTTTCTGTAATGTTTTAATAAGCACTGTATGATCGATATTTTTGATTAGTTATAAGACCATGATGATTTAATACTATAGTTCTCTATTTTATTTAGGTTTTCCTAGAGAATCTTGTCGATGAGACCAGAATATTCTTCGATTTTAAAGATGTCACATTCTTCTTCTCTAACACGAGCTCCCAAATATCTCATGAGCAATCCCCATTGGGTGTTGATACTGTCAAGTCTCTCATGATTACATATCATGTAAAATTGGAAATAAATATCCATAAGGACCTGATAGCCGACAGTGTAAATGAAAAAGATTGTGTGATTTATCCCTATTTCGTTATTATTGGCCATATCTGTGATTGTGGGAGACGAATCTTGATGCAACTTTCTAATCTATTCGAAGAAACAAATACTTCATCAAAGGATAGAATCATTTGTGAAGTTGACATTAATGCAATTGACCTGGGAGAGATAACTTCAGTCATAATTGGACCTGGAGAAAATTTTGATTTTCATCATAAACAAAGATACGGTATCACTATTAAAAGAATTTCCATTGACAAGAAAAATGCCAAGTTGGGTCTTATAAATTCAGTTGTGTTTGAGGAAAAAATGTAAGTTTTTAGTAAAAAGCATTCAGATTCATTAGAAATTTTCTTTCTAATCTTTTTAATCGGTAGTCCAATTTTATAAACTTTTTTCCAGCTGAAAAAAACACATTAAAAAGCAGCTTTAAAAAATTTTTTATAAGAAGAAAGAAATGCGTTAATCCTGATATTAGTATGTAAATGAAAAAGTTAAGGACTGAAACGTTTTAAACATTTGAATTTCATATTTTTAATTTTGTAATCAATTATTTTACTGTTAGTTAATGAAATTTATTGTATTTGCATTTTTGAATTGGTTTCTTTTAAATATTTTTCAGTGGGTAAGATAAACTCCTGAATGGAAAACACATTGATATTTGAATAAGGGATGTTTGTTGATAGACGAACTTGTAGCAGCTATGCATCTTTTATGCCATCAGAGAGATGCAAAAAGTTTATTGTATTGATTTAAAACCTTCAAGAAATTCTTAGTATATTGAACATGAATGAATTTCAACCAGATTTCTTTCCTCTACACAGAAAACATCATCATGTGTTTTAATATACATGAATAACATGTATCCTAGACATTTGAATTTTAAAGAAACGTGCAAAATTTTTAATTAATACTAGCAACATAAAGATTGCTTTTAATAACCCCAGAAATTATCAGCTATCTGCAATGTAAATTCTACATGATTGCAAAAGATAAGACCTACTGAATTGAATGCAAGATTTATTTTTTTCAAAATAATGAAAGCGTAATAAATATGTATGGGAAGACATAACAAGGTCAAAGATTAAAATTTTTTCTAATATTTTTATTTTCTGATTAGAAATTGCAAAAAGTAACACAAATAAAAGACTAAGCTTATTCTCAAAATTATTAGTCTAATGAAAAACAGAAAAAATGTGATCTTGAGTAATCTCGCACATGTTACGAAAGATTTATGCTCTTTTGTTGAAATGAGGCCTGTGATTCTGTCTCTTTTGCAAGCATAAAAATTATTGCGTATTTCTTTAATTTCGAATATTTCTCTTGGGTGTGAAAAGAAATGTTTCATACAAACTCTCTTTTAACTGAGTCATAATCTTTATTAATGATCTCTAATGAAATATCGCCTACAAGATGGTAGCTTGCAAGTAGTTTTTTATTATTCAAGAACCTTTATTTCAAGAAGAAATCAATCTTTTTAGAATCATAAGAATTCTTGATTGGAATTAAATGCCAAATCTATTGACATGTTTCACATTCTTGTTATGAGCGAGAAATTTTTTAGATTCATTCCAATGATGGGTGTAAATGTTCTTCAGGACATAATTCTCAAGTCACCAATACGAAATCCAGACATTGGAATTCAAATAACAACTGAGAATAGTGAATGTTTCTCAGTTACCAGTTACAGCTCAGACAGTTCTCATCTTCTGGCTAAAGAGCCCAAATCCAAGCCAATAAATGGTAAAGGTAACTTTTAAATCTATTATTATCATTATTTTCAGCGCTAAACCTCATTGAAGAGGCTGTAGATAAGGCAATAAAGAGGGCTAGAGATCATGACTCGTGATCCATAAACTCAGGAAGAAAAAGAAAAATGTATTTGGAGATTTTGAAAATTTTGTATTCATTCAAAATGAAGTAAAATTAGCAAGAGAAAAGATACTAGAATAGAAATTTTGATTGAACATGTTTGTAATGATGATATACTTTGAATAATAATAATGATGAGACATTTAAAAATGTATTATTAAAAGTATACATAAATGTACCACAATCATTATTCTTATTATTATCGTAGTAACTTGAATACGTAAATTTATAATTACTGATCTTTTCCTTCTTTATATGGTTCCTTGTGTTTCTCTACCAGCACTTGAACAATTGTCTCCAACATTTCATCTTCACTCTCAGCTGAAAAGGAAAAATATATATTTATATATGTATTATATACTAGTGAGTAGGTACGTGATAAAGAGAATATTTTTAGTTACCTTTCTCTTTGATACCATTCTTTTGCGTTTCTTCTCTGAGTCTACTTTCAAGGTCTGTGCGCCACTTATTGAATCTCTCAGAGAGGTTCTTTCGCTTTTCAAGAATCTTTCTTGTCGTAGAGGAAGCCAACATTTTGTCTTCATTTTCAAATTTGGCGACAAGCTTGCCGAGATTCTTTTTCGTATTCTAAAAGAATGAATGAATAAAGGATGTGAAGAAAATATCAAGAGAATGAAAAAGCGTACATTGATTTGATCTTGAGTGAGACATGTTGGGGGTCTGGGTCTCCAACGGAAGAATTTAAGTTGATTCATTGGAAGTTTGTGGAGCTGCTTTCCATTATTGGTCCAGAAAATTATGGCGTTATCAGTTTTTTGAGATCCAAAGAGCACAGCAGACGCTAGATATCGACCGGTGGGATCCCAAACCAGTTCGTTGACCATAGGATGATTGCATTCTTTGATGCATTCACATTCATTGGCATCGATAAATTCGATTTTTCCATCAACCCTAGAAAGAATTTTAATTGATTGAATCAATTTTCAAATTAAAGTATTTAAATAAAATTAAATTTAAAAATCTATTTTTGTAGTACTCACGTTTTGGTTTGAGCAACAACGAGAATGTTACCCTTTGGTGACCATTTGAGTTCATTGAAACGACCATTTGGCTTTTCAATTTTACCAATCTCTTTAATCTTGTCATTCTTTGAGACTTGAGAAATGTGGATAGCCAAAACGTTTGTTGTGGAATGTGTAGAAAAGTATGCAAATTTATTGCCCACAGGTTCCCATTGGAAGCAGGAAATAGTTGAATCTTTGATTGTAATAGAGTCCACAGGATATTCCTTCTCACGCATTCTCACAATATCAAAGTTCAAGTAGAGACCCTTGGTAAGATAATAATAATGAGGGAGTGTAAAATTAAACATTTTTGCTTTAAACTCCTTAAAATGGATCGATCAACAAAAATATATCATCAAAAATACTCACATAATACTTGAACTGTTTGTCGGCATCCAACTTCTTCTTGGTATACCTATGACCTTGGATGGCAAGATAATCGCCAGATTGTTGCCAAATGAGAGTAATTTCATTGACATTAAAGAGATTCTTTGAACACAACTCCTTGAAGGATGGAATGTCGATAAGAACCACACGTGCAGGAATATTTTCTCCCTCAGGGACCCAGTAACTCAAAACGTTGTCAGTTGGAGACCAGGCAAAATCAGAAATATTTGAGTTGGCTACCTTGATCGCAGTTTTGTTGAGTAATTTAAAGGTTTTTGTTTCGTAAATGTAAACTCCACCCTCACGAACGCAACCAACATATTTGTCATCATGGGACCATTTAAAAGCAGGCCAGCGGAGCGAAGGGAGAGTGAAACTACGTCTTTCGACCATTTTTCTAATTTCCCAAATAGTAAAATCATAAAGAGGAACCTTCTGTGATGGATCGTAAGCTTGAGAGAGACTGGCGGTGATCAAAAAATTTTCCTTTGGTGAAAAATCCAGCATGTTGACACCAGGATGTACAAACCTAGCAAGGACTTCAAAATCATCGCCACCAGACAAGGTTACTTTTTTGTCTTGCATACTGGCCAAGTAAACACCTTGAGGTGACCAAACGAGAACATTATTGGTCCATTTTTCTTTGTTTTTGACAACTGTTGGCTCAGAGGTATTGAACCAATAAATTGTGCCCGTCAAACTACCATCCTATATTTAATTAGAATGTTTATAAAGAGAATTTAAACTAATAGAAATTTGAACCAACCTGTAGAGTGAAAAATTGATCTCTAGCCAATTCATTTTGGAGCCAATTCTTTAGAGTTGGCTGATACTTGAAATGTTCTACCTTGGGCTCTGTCCACTCTTCCTTCACATTTACAATACCATCAAAATCAGAGAAAAGACAACATTTAAAAGTATGATTTTTGTCTAAATTAACTCCATTCATAGACGTCACAGCTTTTTTGGCAGCTTTAACTAGATCATAAGTCAGATAAATATATCCTATAGTTTTCCCTTTATCCGTTGGAAAGTGATGGGAAATAATTTTTCCGAATTGACTAAAATTTTTGAGAAGCAAATTCAATAACTGATCAAATTTTTCTGGACCTGTAATAGGACATCCATCAACGATAATTGTGGAAAGTGTATAATCTACAAGTTCTGGCTTCTGATTCTGTATATGATTTAGCTTATCTTGAAAAATTAATTGTTTAGACATTACTTTTTTCTTGTTCATAATTAATCTGGGGGGCATTATCTAACATGTTAACGACTTGAATGGAACTAATATTTAAACAACTAAAATCACAATCTCAGTATAGTTAAAACTCTGGCAAATATTTGATTTTTAATTTTTTCAGAAAAATGGATTAATCAGTTTATATGGATGATAACATCGATAAGATTAAAAGTCTTGGTTTTAAAGATGAGAAAGTTATTAAAAGTGTACTAAAATCAGTCAGAAATGATCTAAATGATGCAGTTTCTTTACTCTTAAGTCACCAAGAAGATTATTTTACTAAATTGGTAAATTCTATTTTACATTTTTAATAATCTAGACTGATAACGATCCTGAAATCCAAAATGAACAAGAGGATTTGAGAACTGAAGATGATTTATCTGAATTCAGACAAGATTTGGAAAGCTTTAATGTCTTATTAAATGCTGATCAATGGGAAATCCCATACTTGCGCTCGAAATGTTTTGCAAAATTATTGATAAAGTCTATACAATTCTTTGAGGGAGAAGATTTCTTTAATAATCCTGATTATGACCTATTCCATAATTTCATCAGTAAAGATCTTTCGATTGCTGTCGAGAAACTAATGAATTCATCAGCAGTATCAAGTTGGTCTGCTAAAGTTCACGAAGGTGTACACAACATGCTCGAGCTTACAATTAAAGTTTATTCGTTAATCATTGAAAATTGTGTTTCTAAAGAGAACATGAGACAGGAATTACGAGTTGAACTATTGAATTTATCTTTAAAGTCACTCGCAAAAATATTCAATTCTGAATCAGTTTTTCATACAAATTGTCGAGAACGCTCTTCTAATACAGGTTTTTTGAGGTAAATCTATATATAGTTATTTTTAGCGATTCTTTTAACGATTGGACAAACAATTCAAAAGAAGTCATTACATCTATGGCTAATGATCTCAACTTTAATGCCAGCATCGAATGTTTCAGTTGCTATTTTGCTGAAATGAGAGAAGATGTAAAAAACTTTTACCTGGTTAACTTGATAAACTACTTTGGCATCTGTCATGGCTTTTATAGCTTAAAAATTTTAATGCTAAATCAAAAGTATGATCTTGAACTTTTGAATAACTTCATTAAACCCTTCTCACATTGTCTGGGACATTTGACAGACTTGAACTTACTTTTATTCTTTTCTCAGCCAATTCAAAGAATTATTTGGCTTCTATCTAATCTTTCATGCGAAGCATTTTCAAGTAACATCAATGAATTGTTTTCCTTATGCAAAATTTCAAGGAAATTCGTTGATCGTTACAAAATTATTATTAATGAAAAGGAATCGGAAACTTTCTTTTCCCCAGGTACTCTAGTGAGTTAAATATTTTCAAATTATCAATCATAAATTCAAACATTATTTATTATTAGGAATATTCAGAATCTCCAAAATCCTATTCATCAACCACCTTTGTACATGAACCAAATTTTAATGAAATTAATCCACCCTGGAAAGGTATCGATGTTATGACTAATCGTAAATATCTGGAAAAGATTCACATTTCAATAATTGGCAACTGTTTGTTCTCTCCTGGTGGTACAAAATTTCATTTAATGATGGAAACTTTGGATCATCTAAATGAGGAATTGCTTCTCGCCAAGAATCCTAACATTTCTGATTCACTAAATCTTGAAAGTATCATCGAATGGATTCGAGATGATGGAGTCCTCACTAAACTGACAAGTAATTTTTAACCCTTGAATGATAAATGGGGGTTATATACTGATCCCAATCACTTTCACATCACATTTTTAGACAATATTTTTTCTTTTTTCAACCTGTAATTTCTCTACCTGTCATTCAAGGGTTAAACTTTATTTCATTAATTTTAGATAATCTGGACAATTCTTCCTTCTTGGCCAAATTCAAGAGATTAATGATCCTTTTTGGGAATCATTTGCTAACAACTGACATAACTCAGATCTGGAATTGTCAAAATAACAAGGCAGCAAATTTAAATGAAAACATTGTTGACCTGTTCGCTTCAATTGGATGTGAAAAGGAATTTTCCAAAATTCTACTCCTTCATCTCTATTGTCTGATCAAAAAGGTTGGTTTAGATCTCCCCTGGATTTAAAACTAATTCAAATTTTGAGAGTTTAGAGGGATTCAATGAGAAAATTCATTTTCTATTTAAAATAATCTTTTATTTTATGAATTTCCGAGACTTGTCTGAAGAATATACCGAGGAACAATTTAAATTTTTTTCTGTTTTCAATACCACTGAAAATATGGTCTGTTACTAAAGCCGATAATAGGATTTGTAAATCTTTCATCACTTTTACGAGATGGACACAACTCATCGGCATCGAGACCTTGTATATTGTACTGGTCACTAATTAGCTTTCCATTACACTTATTAAACGAGGTTATTGATGATAGACTAAAGCTAGCCAAGAGTATTGCTATCATAGGAATCTTGAACATGAATGACTCAATCAGAACGAGAAAATAATTTCAATAATTCGCGTCTAAAACGAATCTCCCTTTTATAGACACTGATACACGTGTGTCGTTTATTTGAGTAATAATAAAACCAAGTCAGAATGTTGGACAATACACATGTAGAATATAAAACTAAATCTGTTCTTACTCTCTCTTCATATCTGTCTGGTATATGAAAACTTTTATTATTATAAATAGAATCTAAATAATAGTGGAAATATAGCATAGTAATTTTACTACTATGTAATACAATGTAGTGTACAGAGTATCTCAATTAAATTCACATTGAAATCTATTCCTTTTTGAATCATATTATCCACCCTTTATTCGATTCTAAAAGTAATTATCATTACGATAATTTTCTTATTTTTCTCAAATTGGGATGTTTATTTTTGGAAGTTGAAAAAAAGCCAGACTGATTTCCATCTGTATCCAAACCAATTACGACTACTACAGCCATAGCCAACTTTGACTGAAAATATTTTTATAGTGTCACTAGTTTTTTTTCTTCTGAAACATTGCTTTTATCCTTAATTCGCCAAGGCATTTCAAAGACGAGTGTAAAATGTTTTTCAAGTGAATGTAAAAATTAATTTTATTTTTATTAGGAATGGAAAATAATAAATTCTGAGTCTACTGTTCTACGTGAAACTGGTGTGAAACGATTCCTTGAAAGTGAACCAACAGTAATTCGACATTCAAGGGTTCGTCTTTTGAATCTGATTGGTAAAATTGGTGTTAAAAATCAAAAGTTTCGCGATGAATCGTTAACTCTTTTATGGGAACTCATCCAGAAGAATCACAAAGAGGTTTCATCCGACGAAGAGGACTCCAACAGCCATGCCATCGGAGAATTCTTGCATCCTGAATGTGTCGAAGCAGTTCTAATTCAGCACTTGATGGTAATTCGTTGCTCTTCCTATCCTTCAAAGAATGATAGAAAATCTATTGTCAAATATTGGCTGAAAAAAGTTCTAAACGTCCTCGATAATGTAAGCCTAATTTTTTAGACAGTTTGATTTTACCTTTCAAGTCATTTACTCAGTTCTAACACGTGAACACTATTAACAGGTTAGGTTATGTGAGTTTCTTTCGTACCAGTCTCGGTGGGATCCATTAGTAAGCTGTAACATTCAGCGACATGGGCTAATCCATTACCAAATAAGACGTTCCTGTGGGATATATTACCTAAGCAGCTAGAACGAAATAATTCTAGTAACCTTTGTAAGTATAGGTGCTGCACTATTAACTATTAACAGGGTTATGTATTTATCATTTTATGTACCTTTTCCAGTTCTTTATATGAACTTTGTGCAATATAATAATAGTAAATTAAATTCCATTCGAAGATTTTTGTATGAGAAGATTAGAAGAAATGAAGCCAAGAGTTCTCTTACAAACAACAAGATAAACCATTTCTTAAATACTAGTTTTACTCGAAATTTACCTTTTTCAAATGCATGGAGCTCACATGGAACAGGAAAAGGTTATAGATCAACTCTACTTGAGTCTCCTACATATACAAACTTTAATGCTAAATATTGTTTTTTAGATTTCCATTTTCTAGGTATATTCTAATAAATAAAATGTATGTAATTTAGAAAGAGGGACAATAATTGTCCTCTGCTAATTATAATTAAAGACTCAAATTAAATGAGACAGCTTATCAGATTATAAATTTATCATGTAAGCAATTGGGTGGACCAAGAAAGGCATAAAAATATATATATTATTCATGGTAAAATATGGAAATAATAATACAGTATAATATATTATATTTTTATCATGGCCAAAAATGGGCGTTTGGTCGGTTTTTAACCCTACATATCCCAAATTATTTTTTTCATCACACAAATTAGAAAATTTAATAATTACGCTGATTCCGAATTTAAAGGCGACTCATCAAGATAATAGAGGTTAATAGTTGGTATTTTTGGCTCTAAAACTAGTTATCTTCTAAGCTATGAGAGATATCGAGCAAGCAATTACAAATTTGAAATCTACAGCTATTGTTTATAGTGAAAAAAGTTATTCAATTTTATTCCAAGACTTCAGCAAATAGGTTTTTAAAACATCAGTAACTTGGCATCAGTGAAAATTCATCTTTATGAATTACACCTATTTTTTCTAGCTTGATAAATTCTCTTTCTAATGAGGGGCGAAAAAAGAATTTAAGTATCTTTCAGTTCAAAATATTCAAGGATTAATCAAAAGAAACTTGTTTCTATTACAGAGTCCAACACCATATCTACTCATCAACTACATAAAATCTCTGATAGACATCTATATGAGTATTATACCAGTTAGATTACAAAAAGTGAGTTAAATGTTATTTCATTACTTTTTGAATGAGTATCCATTCACCTTTGGTAACTAAAACTAGTTGACATGAAGATGAGAATTTACTATTTTTACAAAAAACTCAATATTTTTCTCCGGATTCAAAGAAAAAAATAATTTTTGAATTCTAAAATGGAATGAGCTAACAAGATGTGGATATTCGAAAAAATTCCGAAAAAATTCAATCTGACCAAAATTAGGCCGTTTTTCGAATTTCGAAAATGCACCAATTTTCTACTTTTTCAACTTTTGAACCCAAAATTTTTATCGTTATCGATGATTTGATGCAGTTAAATGCAGATCTTTGGGATCAACATTGAAAGAAGAATTCGAATTTGGCCATTGAGGTAGCGAATAACTTACTTGGTGCATTTTTGAAATTCGAAAAAGGGCCTAATTTTGGTCAGATTGAATTTTTTCGAATATCCACATCCTATTAGCTCATTCCGTTTTAGAATTCAAAAATTATTTTTTTCTTTGAATCCGGAGAAAAATATTGAGTTTTTTGTAAAAATAGTAAATTCTCATCTTCATGTCAATTAGGTTTAAATACTAAATTATATTACTTACTTATCAAAGACGCCTTTGGAATTTAAATTGAAGAGTCAAAAATATTTTTCTAGGAAGAATTCACTGAATTTGATCAAGACTTCAATTTGATTTCATCCATTCTGACTTCCTTCAGTCATTCCAGTGATGAGCTCATTCTAAATTGGTTCGGATATTTTCTAAACGATGGCCATAAGTTCCTCCATGATTGGAAAGAAAGTGTAAGTTTCTTTTTTTTTCTTTATAACTTTCTTTTTTATCAACAGAATACACGAAGTTATCTGGATTTTCTTCAATTTCTATTTGGCGAAAATCTACTTCAATTTAGCTACGAAATCATCAAGAGATTGTGGATGTTCTTTTTGAATGATCAAAAGTCTTGTTACTCTGAAATAAAAGTAAGTCAAATTGTGCTACGAAATTAAAGTTTTTCTTAGCATGTAAGAATTGTTTTTTTTGCATATTTCGAATCTTTTTATTGAGAGTTAACTTGAAAATTTTACAAGCCGTCAATCTTTAGCGCATATATTGTAGTGATAAACGGACATTTTTTGGATCTCTTCAGGCCCTTAAGTGATCAAGACTTGAATACTAAATTTGGTTGATATGAAGTAGGGAGTTTATGATTTTTTCATCAAGAATTCGAATATGTTAAAGATTTTTTGCCTACTTTCACCATTTTCATCATTGACATTTTTTTCATTATTTTAGAATTTTCATTCTTGGCTTGGGAAAAATATGGGCCATCTTGAACAAGATGTTATCGCTAATTTCTTTAATAAAGTTCTGATAAAAACAAATCCAAGGTTTTTTACATCAAAGGAAGGCGTGACTTTGTTCAAGCAATTCTTCCTTCACATAAACTCAAAAGATTATCGTCTAAAAGAAAATGTTGATCTAGATAACGTTGTGAGTTTTTAAAGAATATGACATTTTTTCAAGTAGTTTTATTTACTATTTAGGTTTATGAAAAATATGATCTCATTGGAACTGATTTCCTTTGGAATTTATACCTAAACTTTCACCTGCAAAAGCATTCATTTAGTAAGGATGAAAAACTATGGGAAATTCAACGATATGAACTCTTACAAGAAGATCTACACACTGCTATGGAATGGTTGAAGGAATTTATTCTGGACGTTTACTGGAGAAGATTATCTTCGAAACTCCTCAAGGATACTGATGCTTGTCATAGACGATTCTTCGAAAATTGCCGCAAGTATATGGATGTAAGTTGATGATAAAAAACTTGTTAAGAAAATTAAAAAAGCCTTTTACTTTTATTTAGAGCAATGATCATATCAAGAAATTCCTAGTGAAGAAAAAAGACTCAAATTCCAGTGTTTTACAAAAGTTAAATCCAAGCCTATTTCTGGGCATCTCCGATTCTATGGTGAACCAATCAACCAGCTCAGATTCCATGTTAAACTCAAAGACAATCTCACAGAGCAATCGTAACCAACACCATAAAATCTTTGGCCTTGACGGGCTCATTTCAAAATTTAATTTATTCCACGCTAATCAAGCACCTTCTGCTGAGGTCCTTTTTATTTTGAATAGGATTCTGGACGTGACTCTTGGCTATATTGAATGTGTTGAGATGGATCTCTCCCAGAGTTATAGCCCCGATCGAATCATATCCTCACATATTTCCACTCACAAGGGGTTCCAAGTCTCACTCAAAACATGTGTCATCCTTAAATCAAATCATTATGTAAACTTTTCTGGAAATTCAAAGAAATGGTGCTTTGAAGATACATGGAATCCATGGTTACAATTAAACTGTAATAGATCAGACTGTCTTGAGAATATTTGCAAAGCAGCATGGTTCACAATTTGTGCTGCTCGCAAGAATCTTGACATTCCTCCCTCAGAGTTCCCTTATTCACCTCAGGGATCTTTCTATCTTCTTCTTGACGCAAGAGATGTCAAGCTAACTACTTCCCAGACAAAATTCGAATGGCTCGATCAAGTTGATAATAGAAATTTCTTCAAAATCGACTCCAAAATGTCAAAAAAGTATCTCAACGATTTTCACATTTCTGTAAGTAAGATTGAAAATCTATTCAAGTCTTTTTCGAGTGTCTTTTTTGAAATTTAGAAAAATTCTGCTCTATTTTACTGTCTCTGGGGTGACGGGGATACAGTAAAAAAGAATGATTCTATCAGTATGAATAGATCACCAAGTAAACGAAGTTTATCACCCTTTTCCTATGATCGATTGCTCAGGAAGAATAGGTCCAGTCGTCTACTCAACATTTTCAATACAACCCAGTCGGTTTTATCTTCAACTGCCTCCATTATCAATATAGGAGATGAGGTTAATTCTGAGCAGCTTGTAAACTTTGTCAATATGCCGAGCTCTTATTTGGCTTCTGATAAAAATTTTCATCGACTTTTAACAGAGCTATCAAAAATTGAATTCAAATATAGTGCAAACGATGAAAAAGTGAGCTAAAACCTTTTTTACCTTACCAAAATTATCACATCTAAGAGCTTTGAATCTTTTCAAAAGATAGCTAGTAAAATAATGATTTAATTAAGAGTGGGTAATTTTACTTTTTGGTTGTTATTCGAACTGAATTTAAATATATAAACAGAGAGAAAGATCAATAAATACAACACTAAATTTGTTATTATTGTTTCATCGGTTAAAATAAGATTTCCTCACTAGGTTTGTGTTTTACTCTTGTAATTATATATATCGGCTGTTGTACAGAATCGATAATTTTTATGTCACAAAAATGGATCTCGAAAAGGCATGTTATTCTTTCTTTAATTCTTAGGATATTCTCAGGTCTACAATAAACCAATCTCATCAACTGCAAGAACTCATGGAAAGAATTCAAAAAATATTCCTCCTTCTACCAACTTCATATGAAAACCTACTCTTTCTTCAACTAAAAAAGAATAACCCATCTGAAATAAATCTGGATCATCTTCAATTTATGTCGAATATAATGCAGTGTTATCATCTGGAGGTAATCTGTTCAGTTCTCGTCGATCATGACTCAAACATGGGTTGGTCGATAAGTGATTGCTTTACCTCTACAAAAAGTCCCATTGAAAGACTTAACTTGAAGGAATTAAAGAGGAACATCTCTAGTGACGCTACTGACACAGATACTGATTCTGGTTCCATTTTCATATCATCTCTAGAATCAGGCCTGAATATGAACTTTGGAAGTCAAAAGAGTATGCAATTACTAACTATGAACATGGATAGACAGCTTTCAATGGCAATTCATGACGCCAAGAAAGGTTCATTCATGAGTAAGCTCAAGAGAAAATTGTCTAGGAAACTTTCTGATGACAATCTCAAAACTCAGAATATTCACAAATCAGCTGAAAATGTTGGAATTGAATTTCGATCCCTGACCGATTTCATGAATTCAATGCCATCTTCACCAGAAAAGAAAAAGAAGGAAAAAGTTTTTCGGATCACATTTGGCTGTTATAATAGAACTTCAAGGGAGAAATACTTTGTTCGCCATCGTAAGTAACTTGATTCTTGTTTCTTAATTTATACCTTAAAATCAAGACCTATTCGATCTATTTATTTATCACTGATCACGAATATGACCTCAAGAAATCTAATATGATTGTCCACGACCTAAGCTATAGACTGAAACGTGAATTTACACAATACAAGTGCTTTGGTAGTATATCCCACAGGTTCGTCTTATTTGTTAATGGATTAGCCCATGTCGCCCATGTTGATCCTGAAAAACCTCTTTCGATCAACCGTCCACTTATAAATCAATAAAAATTTTCAGCTTAAAGTTTGAAAAAATGCGATTTTGGCGCCAAATGAAAATTTGAAAAATGACCGTATTTTTCATAAAAATAATTTTTTTTAGGATTCCAAAAAATCTTTGACAAATTCGAATTCTTGATGACAAAATCGAGATTTCTGTAAAAATCCCAGGTTCCCAACTTATATCAACCAACTTTACTACCTAATCCCGTAGTACGAAATCAGTCTAGATAAAAACAAGAGTAAATGAGAATGGATAAGTTAATTTTATCAAAATAAAGCGGAAAATCCGAACAAAGATGAAAGATAATTCCATTTTCATACGATTAAAAATATATTCCATGTAAAAGCTTCTGAATTTTCTGAAAATTTATTCTATACCCAGATTGTTTTATATTAGGAAGCAACTGGCTGATTTCAGTTTACCGTTTAAATATTTTTGTCGAGTTACTTGTTTTCAAATTTCTATAATTTTGAGATAGAAATAAGCTTCGTCGAATGAATTTTTTTTTCTTCACACAGAAAAGTATTATGAACAAATAGCCGTTGGACTATGCTCAGTTCCTTTGAAGAATTTCTTTCAACCAATTTTGGCAATCATTTCGAAGGGAATCAAAGATAATCTCGACTCGGTTCATTATTTTGATAACAAGACGATATACTCATCATTACAAATCCTTTCGGTTATCATGCGTCCAGTTTACGATGCCTGTCCAATTAATCGTGAGCAAATCTCTTTACTCTTAAAACCGGTATACATGTTATTTTTACAAATTGCCATTTTTTCAATTTTTGAGGTCGAAATTTTTACTTATTCCATATTTTACGAAATTAGTCATAGACGTTCAGAGAAATTCGTTATTTCCAAGAAAAGGTTCAACTTCTATATTTAGATCATTTCCCTTCGTGATAATTGGAAAATTTTAAATCACTCGATTTTTCACAGTAAAGACAAACATTTCTGAACTACCAAATTTGGATGTTTTGTCTTGTTGATCTCAAATATAATAAATATCAATATTGTTTAAAACGTTGGCACATAAAAAAAACCCAAGAAATTTATCTTTTAATAATCAAGGTATGCATTAAAATTTGGGTTTTAAGTTTATCATCAAGTTCTTAATTCAAAACTTTCATGATTCTCTTTCGGTAAAAATAATTTCAACAAATGGTTTAATTTTTTAATACATAACTTCATATAACTGTAAGATAACTGACTAATTTCCATTTAATTAGTTGCTCTTTCAAAAGAAATGGACAGCTTCACAAACTCATTTCGTGTCTCCAGCTTAAACTTCAAATTCCAACTAGCCCTTAGTTCTTCGGAATTCAACTTCTTGATCAAAGTCCTTCTTGAATCTGCATCAAGTCATTCAAATGATCAGGTTAAAACAAAATCTTCAAAATCTGTACGCACGTATGTTGGAAAGAAGCTTTTGAACAAGTTCTCACGTAAAGAGAGCAAATCTAGTCCTTTGATTATCGGGGAAACAGATTTTTTCCAAGAACCTAACGAAGAAAATGAACAGGTTTGTTTCAAAGAAAATATTTACTTCAATCTATTTTTCTTCTACAGTCATCTTACGAAAAATGGCTAAAATTATAATTGACTTTTTTTCAAAAATATATGCAGATTTCAACATATTCATTCAAGTTGATGATACAAATAATACGATCACAGCTGGATAAGTTAATTCCCCATTTGACATCGCAGAATAATCTCTTGGAACATCTCATGAATCTGGTATTACATACGAAATCTTTCAAGTAAGCAAAGTTATTTTTACGAATTAAAATTAATTTTTCTTTAAATGATTAAATATGGATTTTAAAAAAAAGGTTTTCGAGTTCGTTATGAAAAAAAACATCAACTCCCAACTTCACATTAACTAGCTTAAACTTAAAACTCAAAAAATATTTATTTTCTTTTTTGATATTAATTATAAATAGAATTCGAAATGATTCAATGGAAGAGTTATGGCATCTCTGTTTACACGCCCACAATATTCTGATGAAAGAAGCACCATCTTATTACTGTAAAAATAAAGAAAATTCTACCAAACGTGTCTTTAACGTTCATTCAGTATCATCATCGAATGCTTACCCATCAAATCCATCACTGAACTTGATTGGAATCGAGGAACTCTTAACCACAATCACTCATCTGGTCTTACACCCACGTCACAAGATTTGGTCAAAGTTTACATGTGAAATTAAAGAGGTCTCCATGAAGTATCTTGGCTCAAAGACAATACATGATTTTTTCTATTGCTCAGAATTTTTTAAATTTCGTGGAGCATTCCTAGGTATCCTACCCAGTTGTTGGTTAAAGACAAAATTTTCAATTGACCATGAACAAATTGTCAAGGTTAGTCGTCTTCGTATCTAATATGTATTAATTCATAACATTATTTCTGTAGATCTAAGAAATTTATAATTTCTCTACTCTAGCCATATCAACATTTCATTTTACGCATTAGTTGAAATTAACATCCAGAAAATTATTTATATGATAAACTAGAATATTCTCTCGTATATATTGGGAATAAAAACTGGATGAATATTGATTACAATTTCTATTTACTTCACCAAATATCTAAGGATCACATGAATTTGGACATCTTTTACTAACCAAGTAAAAATTATATTTTTACCAAATGATACTACCTAAAAATCATCAATTAATCTCTTCTTGCATACCAAAATATCTTGTTTCTTCTTGGCTATTGAGTGAACCAATTTTTTTCATAGGAAGAAGTTGATTGGCTCTCAGAAACCCTGCTCAATCTGGAAAAGTTTATAAAATCTGCCGTTGAATCGAACCAGATGATTCTGTTGAATTCAGTCTACTCCTTAATCGAGGGTCATTTGATATTCCTATCAGTCCTGATGAAGGCATTGTTCTACCAACTGATTTATCTTGAGAGAAATGAAACTCACGTCAACTCATCCACAATGGCCTCATCTTGTCAGCCATTTGAGCAATATGTTAAAAAGTTGTCAGAAATTATAAAAAACTACTACCTTGATATTGAAATACCAGAGGAGTTGAGAAAAATCTTTTCTGATCAAGATACATCTCAAGCCAGAGTTGTAAGTAAATGCTAAAGAAAAGTTGACTTGCTAGCATTACTTGAATCTAATAATTTTGATAATTTTCTTTTTCAGAACTCTGAATCTTCAAAGAATTTGATCGAAATAATCAAAAAATGCATTCACATGATTAGACCACTGATAACAATTCTAATAAAGAATTTCTTCTTTCGTTCTGTCACAAACCTACTGACCAACAATGAAACTGAAGTCTTGGCTAAAATCTGTGATGCTTCCCCAAAGAAAATATACTCTGATGAGGTTGATTTGGAAAACTTTAAAAAATTGAGCAACTATGAGACAACTACAGTATTTGCGGGCTATTCCTTAATCTTGCTCTTCTCATCAATTGACAAAAAGAGTCTTACTTTGGTCACTAAATTTCTCACCTTTGTACACCAGAGAGACAAAAATCTTTCCAAAGAATTTTTCGAGCTAAGTGAAAACATATACAAGAACAATTCAGCTGTTGGCTATGTTGGCTTGAAGAACGGCGGTGCCACTTGTTACATGAATTCAATTCTTCAGCAAATATACATGATTCCAGAGTTTACTGAAGGCCTCTTGGCCATCAAAGGGACTGATGAAATAAAGAATAAGGAACGCAATGTTATCTATCGTCTTCAAGAGGTAGTCTTTTATCAAATTAAGTTGAGAATCTTCAATAAATATCAGTAAAAGTACATTTAATCGGAATATACTTATCTTTTTCCAAAGCCTCTTTCAACTTGACTCTCTCCAATTTCTTTTAATAAACTATAGTATTCCTATTGGTCCAGATCTAAAAAACCTTTCAAAATTAAATGCAACTTAAAACCAATTAAATGACCTGTAGAAAAATCAAGCTTGATAAATATTAAATTATTCATATGCTAAATCAATATTTTATGATTACGTCTGGAAGACACTTTGGAAAAAGGCTGGTTACATTCCAATTAAATCGACTTTTAACAATATTTATTGAATGTTTCAGATTCCCTCATGAACAAAAAGTTTTTCTAGAGTTGGGAATATATAATCTTAATTTTTTCATCAAGAGATCTAATATGATGAAGATTTTCTGACTAAATAAAGAAAAAATATGGACTTCTTTCATATTTCAGTTGGTCACTAAATTCCCATTTTTGAACGGGCAATTTTTATCAGTTTTTGAGAATCAAAAAAATTCAAGATTCGCCTCGATTTTTGATTTTTTGAAAATTATTGATTTTTGATTATCAAAGATCCTGGCTAGAATTTAATGGCATTAATCGGTTTCTTTTTCAAAGTTTATTTCACCACCCTAATACTTCGAAATAAATTTAAAATTTCCAGGTCAAAGTTTGCAAAATTGAATATTTGGTTCCATGGAAAAATTTGAAGAAAAACCATATTTTTACTTGAAATTTATTTATTCCATAATATTTTTTCTTCAACCAGTGAAAAAGGGCCTTATTTCCTGTTTAAAAAATCATATATCCTTTCAATAGGCCAACCCTTCTTTTAAAGCTAACTTACAGGTTGTAATCTTTTTAAAATTTGTTAAAATTTCTAGATTTTTCTCCATCTGAATCAATCACATCTACCCTTTTATCACCCAAAAGAGTTTTGGAAAACATTCCACTTTTGGGGTGAAAAAAATCCAATCAATATAAGAGAGCAACAAGATGCCTTTGACTTCTATGAGACTCTAACAAACCAAATCGATGACGAACTCAAAGTGAGCTTTTATAATTCCAAATGTAATTATAATCATTTTAATGTCTTTTTCGATAGAATTTACATTTGGATTTCCTATGTCAGAAGATATTCCATGGCACCTATTCTGATACAAAAATTTGCGATGAATGCAATCACAAGTAAGTTTTCCAAGATGTCTCTGATCTCATTCGAGATTTGAAAAAAAATTCATATCTATTAGATTTGATCGAGAAGAGATATTTTCTGCAATCAGTCTACCTGTGAAATCTCATGATCTTCTCGAGGCTCTCAACCAGTTCACAGCCCCAGAAATCCTGTTTGGGGAGAATGCATATCTCTGTTCGATTTGTAACCTAAATAGAAGAACCACCAAACGGACTATACTCCGAACATTACCAAATGTCCTTATTTTCCAGTTGAAACGTTTCAATTATTCCTGGTCTGCTCAAGAGTCATCAAAATCGAATGAATATTTTTCTTTTCCAAGATGTCTCGACTTAAAACCTTACATGTCTACTAATGATTCTGTAAGTTTACTTTCAATGTAAACTTTGTTGAAATGAAGTAAATAAAAGTATGAAAAATTTCACTTGGGATTCAAAAGTTGATTGAACAAATTCTTTGTTGAGCGGAACTTTTCGAGATAGAGCATTGAATTTAGGCATTCTCGTTTAATTTTTAATTGTATGTTGAAGTTGTTCAAGAATCCAGATCATATCGCCATTTAAAAAAACTGAAAAATAAATTTATTTTTAAGAAATTTCCATCTTTTTGAAATTTGTGCTAGACATTTTTAATGATTTGAAAGTGGGTGGTCAAAAGAGGTTTATCTTTATCAGGATTAGAATTAGACAAGAAAGCCGAAAAATACCAATAAATTTTGCAAAAATATTTTTTCAAATGGTGAAAGTAGGCAAGATTATCTGAATTTCTGAAAATCTTTAACATATTCGAATTCTTAATGAAATCTTTTGTAAAAATAATAGATTCCCAACTTCATATCAATCAGATTCAAATAATATAGTTATCAATAGAGTAAGATTCTTGAGAATATTGAAAAAAGGTTCAAATTCATTTTGCTACTGAATGCAATATGTTCTCAAGTCTCAAGAGTTTAAAGTGTCGAAAAAATTTTTTGATGGAAAAACCTAACACTCAGATCAGATGTCTGTCTAATTTTATTTTTGTTCAGTAGTCATTTTTAAATATACTGAAATGCTCATGTTTAACATAAATTTTTAGACCTATGAAACAAATCTCAGCAATCAGACATTAACAAATCTCCATGGTCAAGCTTCCCACGTGAATGTAGATAGAAAATTCTCGTGTGATTTCAACCGGGATGTTTCTTCAATACGAAATTTCACCCTTTACGAAAGTGAAGACGTGAGTTATCTCAAGATTAACTGCATTCTATCAACTTGAAATAGTTCCATTTAGGAATCTGACGAAGGCTACGAAAGATTGAATTTGTTAACAAAACAAAAGACTGAGTTTATCGAAAATGAACCCGACCTATTGACAGAATATTCTCTTGTTGGTATTGTCATCCATTCTGGAACCTTCTCTGGTGGACACTATTTTACATTTGCAAAGGAACGAAATTCTAAAAATGGGTAAATTTTGTAAATAAGCAACATGTAGAAATTACAGTGTTTTTAGACAATTAATTTTAAATTAAAAAATCTATTTCTCATCACGTTGAAAGATAATCTCTCAAACAACTGTACATTGTACCAAATAAAAATTGTATGTCTACCATACATTTTTGGATTATTTCTTTAGTAACTGATAAATCCGATGCAGTCTCAAATTATCATTTTACTTCATGATAAAGCAATACTCTTATATTTCATCTATTTCAAGAAATTTTGATCAACAATCAGAGAAATGGCTCAAATTCAACGACACTATTGTAGAAGAAATAAATTTTACCGATGAATTTCTTGAATCCGAATGCTTTGGAGGTATCGACTCAAAAACTGGTAGCAATGATTCTCTCAAGTCTTCAAATGCATACTTACTCTTTTATGAAAGGGTCGGAGCAATAAAGACGAAAAAACCATCTGAATACGGCCTGGATTTGTACCAGCCAAGTCTCCCGAAATTACCTCCAAAGTTGTTGAAACTTGAGACATGCAATACCCTGACAAATTGTGAGCTAACGTTAGACAAAAGTCCCTCTGATAGAGATTATGATAATAACGGTAAGAAATTTTAATTAGAAAAAGTTTACATCTTTTTTGATTTTGCAGAATAAAATCATTTTATAAATCGCTGACAAGTTTTGGATTAGTTTAAGTGGATAGCTAAAGCTAATTGATAAGAAGTTGGGAATCTATGATTTTTACAAAAATCTCGATTTTTTAATTAAAAATTTCGAATTTTTTAAAGGTTTTTTAGAATCTTAATCATGTTGCCCACTTCTACCAGTTGAAAAAAATAATCCTAAAAAAATATGAAAAATATGGCCATTTTTTAAATTTCAATTTGGCGCCAACTCTCATTTTTTCGAACTTTGAGCTGAAAATCTTTACTGATTTGAAAGTTGGAGGTTGATCAAAAGAGTTTTTACAGGATCAAGATTAGACAAGAAAATCAATTCAACTGAATCTGGTTTTATGCATAATCACATTATCGTTTAGGAGCGGAATTTCAATTTTTGATCATTTTCACTTCTTGAAAATCAATGAAATTTCGATAATTCAAAATCTCTCGAATATGGGAAAACTGTCGATAATTTGACGGTGGTAGTCAGCTTTCTTGTCTAATCTTGATCCCGAAAAAACTCTTTTGATCAACCTCCAACGTTCAAATCAGTAAAAATTTTCAGTTCGAAAAAATGAGATTTTGGCGCCAAATTGAAATTTAAAAAATGGCCATATTTTTCATTATTTTTTTTTAGGATTATTTTTTTCAACTGGTAGAAGTGGGCAACATGATTAAGATTCTAAAAAATCTTTAAAAAATTCGAAATTTTTAATTAAAAAAATCGAGATTTCTGTAAAAATCATAGATTCCCAACTTCATATCAACCAACTTTATAACGATAGGATTCAGATAACAACCTTTTCATCCAGTAAATAATTGGTACCGGAATATCTTTGTTATCATTAAACAGTTAAATCGACTCTTACTGTGCTGATATTTTGTTCTTGCTAGTGACTATAAGTGCAAATTTGTCGAACAAAACATCTCGAGGTAAGAAATCATCAAATGGCGGCGTCAACAACTCCAAGTCACCTGCGTATGCATCAGTAACAGATTATTTCAAACTCTTGTTGAACCATGATAACGAAAGGAACGATGATAAACAGACTAGTCGTCCATCAAAGAAATCAACATTTTCTATTGAAGATCATTTAATTTTGGAAAATAGAAACATCCTCAAATATCGACGAATATTTTGTTCACAATATCAATCATTTATTTTTCACCTTATTCAATATTTTATGGTGAGTCCTTAAGTTCTTAATTTTATCTAAATCTGAATCTCCGGACGCATCATGTAAATCTCGTGTGGAAGAGTAAAAACCATTTTAGATTAAGCAAATGTTAAAATGAAGAAGGCTCAGTGTATCTTAAACCTAATATATGCCTAATGGATTTAAAACTATAGTAATATAATAATAATCAATGATATCATGAATAGAGATTTTTTCCGATCTTTGATATTAAAAATGATTTCCTCTTCCAATTTTAGAAAGAATCAAAGTCTTCTTCTGATTTATCATTTGAATTACAGTCAGTACTTGAACTTTTGATGGGTTTCCTGTTCGATGCATACTTTAAAGCATCAGAAAGAGTAAAACTTATTTCTTGTCCAATATCATTTTGCGAAGAGGCCAAACAGATTGAAGGCAACTTTTTATTACCAAATGTTGTCTTTTCACTAAAATCTTCAACATTCAAAAAGGTAAACTATCCAATTATTTCGAGATCCTCTGTGAAATTCAAAATATGTTGGAAATTTTTTATTCTAGAGTGAAAATCCCCTGAATGCAATACTGACATTGAAGCAATTTGATTCGAATGAAATTAAATCATCTTGTCTCATACTGGATCGTTATTGGATTGATATTCTCGGGAGGTTGATAACAATTCGAGGGAGCAATATCCGATTTTTTTTCCAGTTCATTACCAACAATTATTCACAAACTCTTGGGTAATTATTTTTATATTTTCTTATATATACTCGTAAGTAGTTAGATTAAATACAAGACATTAAATTATGATTCAAGGCTTTTTATATAATATCTGTTCAGAGAATTATTCGGGAGTATCAGTGATACAAGTTTACGAGATCCCTTAATTGACATGATTCACAATATCTTACTATCGGTAAATAGAACAAAAGAAATATCAATTGTGAGTCTATTTTGCCTTATAGAATCTTTCAAATGTGTCTAAAATATTCCTATAGAAAGATTCTTCACTTCAAAAGTTTGTCACGTCAATTCTTGAAAATATTGAAGCAAGTCTGGCTACAAATACGTCAACCACATCTCTCGGACTAGCTGGCAGTCTCCTAACTTTAATACGAGTCTACCTTGATTCTCAAGAACAAGCTATCCTTGCACTTTTGATGAACCTCAAAGCATACTGTCGATTAGCAAACTTTCTTATTGAGAAGAACTCTGATTATCATTTGTTGAAACACGTCAGTTCGTTACCATCCGTGAAGTCGCCAAATTGGGTTCGTATATTTTGAAAAACATTGAATTTTATTCATTAACAGGACTCAAATCGGTTTTATTAATGAGTTTAATTTTTAGAAATCCACACTGAAGACATTTACGACCCTGCAGCATAAGGAATTAGGAAACTATTTTTATCTATTATCAAAACTGTTAATCAATACAAAATTCGATATTTACCGGTGTCAGAACTATCAAGGAAGATCTGATACTCTGAGTAAGTCTGTAATTTCAAGATTGTCACTCATATTTGCATCGTGAATTTTCAGTAGGCCAAGAAAACTCTCAGATTTGATTGTGATTCCCAACACTAACCAACAAATTCTAACTATTCACAGGTCTGGTAGATTCTGATACGCTGAATTTAATGGTAAAAACCGTTTTTTGATTAACTCGCAAATTGGATCCGAATATTAAATTTTTAATTGCGAACAAATCAAATGATATCTCGAACAATAACGAAAAAAATTTTCGATCAAGATCAAATCTCAGAATATGGATTCAAAACAGGGTTCTAAATAATTTTTTCACTAGAATTTAATTCTCTAATTGTTAAAATTCAGTTTTCTTTAAATTGAAAGATGAAAAATGTTTCTGCAATTTGATTTTTCTAGATCAGAAATTGACAAACTCCCAAACACTTATAATGCGCCTGACCTTGCCAACACTACAATGGCTGGGCTTGGCACACCCAATTATATTCACATTTGAAGAGAACAAACTGCCCGAGGATAGCTTTATTATGGCTGGTATGTACTTTATTCTCAAGTCATTTCTTCGTGCTTTTATCGATACAAACATGATCATGTTGAGGTGCAAGCGAGAGTTGAGCGACAATAATTCTCACACCCTTGAGAATACCCTGTTGGATGCTTTCAGACATTTGATTCGAGAATGGTGGACAACCAGCTCTATGCTGATTTATGCTGTGAGAATGTATTGAATCATATTTATTTCACTTAAAAATCAAATAAATTAAATATCTGTTTTGAAATATTTTAAAAACTCTGTCTTCTCTTTAGATTTTGGAACATTTCGATAAGGGCGCACAAATTGATTATGGCCGATTGTTTGATATAACAACGCGAATATTAATGTTCAAAGACACTTGGCAATTAGACAGAATAAAAGCTTTCTTCCAGGGAATGATTGGGCCAGTTGATCAGTTGCTTCTGAAACATCCCGCAGATGATCATCTTGATGTCCACTTTGGAATAATTGGTTTGTTCTTTTTTTATAAGTCTTGAAATTTGATCGAGCTAACTTTTTATCTGAATCGACTTAACCTATTTCGACAGTAAATATAAGGGGTAAATCTCTAAAAATAAAGATTTTTGTTATTTTGAGAATGATTTTTAAAACCTGAAAAAAATTCATCAAATGAAGTTATTATCGGTCGGAAAAATAATTTTCATAAACCTGATTCCACTGACTTAAGAAAAAGAAATAACGATTTCTCCGTTTTTAATCATTTAAGTCTAACATTGTAAAAAGGAAAAATTAATTTTAATCCCAATTCAACTCAAGACATCATAAAGAACAAGCTGGAATTGGAGCCAAAATCATCATATCTCTGCATAAAGTTTATCATTGACTTGGCAAAATGTGAAGTCCTTGTTATGAATTACCTAAGGGATCAAAATATCTACTTTCAATTGATTCTCTCCTGGCTGGAAGATCTCCTAGCAACTCCAAGTCACACTGGCCATATCTCTAAACCATCTATGAATCTACAAACTAACTCCGCAACACAAAAACCTTCTTCAGTGTTTGTGAATATGCAGACAAGTTAGTTTATAATCAATAATAATAAATTGTGCATCTATTTTCATCTTAATCATAGACGTTATTGAATAAAAAATGTTTCATGATACCAAGATTATGTTTGATATCATTCTATAGAGAAATCTGCTTATTAATTTTCTCAAAAATTTATTTTTCAATTTAGAATCTTCCAGATATTTTAAAATAATAAATTGTTCGAATTTCTCTTAATAGATTTCTGCATATTTAGAAGTTTTGATATTTTCCGTTCAGGAACTGGGCTTAAATTTAAAAAAAATCAAAATTTTGATATTAGTACAGAATTCTCTATAGATAACGTATGATCGTACCTTGAGATAGGAAGAAGAGTGAATTTGGTCATCAATCGTTTCGTTTTTCTAGTCTTTTAGATTCTACAGGCCTCGGATTAGTGCGTGAAGGAAAAATCGGTTTGACTCATGCCAGTTTGTTATCTTATAAAGTCAAAATTCGAATAATAATTTCAAAGAAATACTTTCAATATCCTTCCACACAGATTCGTATCCAGTGTTTTGCCCTTGGAATTTTTAATTTTTACAATTCCCGAATTGAATTCAATTGTTAATTTCTTTTGATCTTAGTCTAAAAATTAAATTTCGGAAGACTGTCATTCAACTTAATTTCTTCTGTATTCCATTCCTAGGTACTTGAATTTATTCTAATTCCTTCATATTGAAAATTATTATTTCATTTATTTTAAAAATCATTGAAATTTAAAAATTTAAACTGTGACACCAAAATACAGATTCTTGAGTTTATTTTCTAGAGTTTCATGGATCTATAAATAATCTTGCTTTCGAATTTATTCGACTCATTCCTTCTTGTCACATGCAATCTCATATAAATCTGGTAAATATGAAGATGGGAATCTAGGATTTTTAAATAATTTGATCAAGATTTTTCGTAATCTATATATTGATCATGTAATTTACGCCAAATTACCATTTTTCGAACTTTGAGTTGAAAATTTTTCTTGATTTCAAAGTGATCGTAATTTTATTTTTAGGATCACAATAAGACAAGGAACCTATTTATCATCATAAAATTTTTGATAAACTCAGGAGTCTTGGATCATCAAAACTTTACTGGTTCTCAAGCAGTAAAAATGATCAAAATTCGATCACTCTTTCACAATAATTTTTAACTTTGAATAAGTTCAAAAATCGGTCATTTGGCGCTCACTTGAGAATTTAATTATGCCATAATTTCCATAAAAAATCGGTCTTTTCTATTTTTTTTCTTCATATGGTGAATATTGATCAAATTTTCTTAAAATCCTAGATTCCCATCTTCATAATGATTAGGTTAAGATTGAGATACATCTTAGATTTAAACTATGGAACAAATCCTTTATAATTAGATAAAAATAAACGTACATTTTCATATACGTCCGGATAACTGGAAATATTCATCAATTAAAATTTTAACAAAAGAATTATATTTTAAAGAGATATGTACATTTCGCCAGGTCTCGTCAGTCTCAATTCCTGGTTCAATATTTAATAAAAATTGTTATAATGAATTGTCTATGAATGAAATCGTGAAAATTTTCTTGAGTAACTCTAATTGATGAAAAACCAAAAAACTTTTCTAGTATTCAGGTAGAAAAGAAAAATTAAAAATCAATTGGGCCATGGTAGTTCTAAATTGTGTGTGTAGTTCTTTTGAATACACAGATTTGGATCTTCCCTCATAATGTAAAACTTTTCTCTGATTTTGAGGTCCGTCAGTTGATCGCTTGAATTTTTAAATATAATTCTGAAGTTGCTTTCGTTGGCCTCACACCCGCATCTATCAATGTGTTTCCTAATTGACGAACTATTCTTGTTCAAATGTTCATTGATCCTAATCGCTAACCTTCTCTGCGTTCGACCTATATACCTAGCTCCACATGATGCCTCGAAGCGATAAATGAGATTTGACTGTTCCGATTCTTTCAGCTTGTCTTTGAGTTGAAATCTGAATAGACTTGTAGTTTTGTATACAACCTTCAATTGTATATCATTGTAATGTTCATTTACAAGTGAATTCAGTTTTCTCCTTAGTTCATAGCTGAATCCATCCCCTTTAAAGTTTAACTTCATGTAGATAGGGATAGTTCCTTCAGTTTGTTCTTGTTCTACCGGTTGAGTTGCTTCATCTTCTAAAGCTTTTTCTACGTATTTCTGAACAAATCTTTCAGGGTATCCATTATCTTTCAGTCTTTTTCTGATTCCATTAATCTCATTCAATACTTCTTCTTCACTCACTATTCTCTTGGTCCTTTTCACAAGTCCTATTATTAATCCTGATTTATAACTCTTAGGACAATAACTCGAGAAGTGTAAGTACTTTCCTGTGTCTGTTTTCTTCCTATGTATGGTTCTTCCTATGCCCCCATCTGGTTTCTTTGTCAACTTTACATCTAAGAAACTTATCGAATCTTCTATTTCTTGTTCCTTCGTGAATTTGATGTTCGGATGGATTAAGTTCATTTCACTGAAGAATTCCTCGGTGGAAGCTTCTTGTTTCATGACAATGAACGTATCATCTACATATCTAACGTACAAATCAGTGTATCCCTCTATTAAATTTTCCATTCTATTCTTCTCCAAGTATCCTAAGAAAATATCTGCTAACAACGGACTAAGTGGAGATCCCATAGCTATCCCGTCTTTTTGGATATACACCTGATCTTGAAACGATAACGGTACGTTGGTGCAGCAAATTCTTAATATCTTGACTATTTCTTCTCCACTTAACTCGAAATTGTCTCTATTTTCGTTAACATATGTGCCAATGATATTTAATGTTTCTTCTATCGGAATGTTTGGGAATAACGCATTAATATCTAGTGATATCATTTCTCTGGATCCTACCTGGTAATCTTTAACCTTTTCAACGAATTGGAATACATCTTTCACTATATATCGATTAAAATGGCTATGAATTGGCTTCAGAATGTCTAACAACCATTTTGCTAAATTGTGCTGTGGACTTGCTGACATATCCAATATTGGTCTCATAGGTAGAATTTCCGGAATATTTTCGCAATCTATTTTGTGTGTCTTTGGTAGGAAATAAAGTCTTGACAACATTGAGTTCTTTTTCAAAATTTTGTCCTTTAATCTCCCATCAAGTAAACCCTTCCTATACATCTCCTTTATAATTGCTTATTCAGATTTATTGAGGAGCCAAACCAACAATTTGGAGAGAACCGAATCAACTCTAGTAAGTTGATTCAGTATGAAAATATTTTATACTACTTGAAATTTATGATTTTCAGGCCACCTTGAACCTGGGAAGGGAGTTGAAGGAGGAGCTTGATAAACTCAAATAACCCATTTTAACGAAAATAACCTCGAATTTTAATTGAAATATTACAGTCATTTTACGAAATTAGTGGACAATTTTTCGATATTTGTGGAGACGTTGACAAAACTAGTTAACAGGCTCCCTAAATAAAAATAATAAAATTCGTAATTATAATTATCTTTACTAATATTGAAAAACTGTCCACCAAAGACGAAATAAAGATTCTCTATTTCGATAAACTCTTCACTGTATTCGATTAGATCCCACCCTGCAATTATCTCATTCTCTTAATATTGTAAAACTCCCTAGTAATTTTGTTTTAGCGACCCACTAAATTCGAAAGAATGAACACTAATTCTGATAAACTCATTTGATAATTTCACCTTTTATCATTCTTACTTTGGTAACTTGCTCACTAATTTTGTAAATGTCTCCACTAATTTTGTAAAATGACAATAAGTTTTAAACTTAAAAAAGGTTTCAAGTAAAGCAAGCTCAGTTTTCATAAGCTCTTCCGGATCAAGAAAAGTGGAAATTTTGCTTGATTTTTCCCTAAACCCTTTTTTGTTCAAAGAACACATACATTCATATCTAAAAGATTACAATATTATATAACTTTTGTGTAGCATTTAAAAAATATAGATATCCTGTTATTTGCCTTTGATTTATATCTTGTTCTTGCCAAATTTAGTTTTCAACTATTCCATTCTGATTACTCCATAAATGCTGAACGCTCATTGGTCGAAGAATGAATGAAACATTGAGTGAACTGATTATTGAGTCTATAAATTCAACTCCTGACTTCTCAACATGAATTTAGTTTTAAAAATAATTTTATTCCCGACTTAAATTCGATTATCAAATATTTTATTCACGATTTCAAGCGTCCTCATAAGCGTGTCAAAAAAATCTGATTGGCTTTCCCTGGTGTTCGAGTTTCGAGTAAGGCGTATCAATATAGTTTTAAACCCTAATCTTAGTTTTAGTTTTTAAAAAATTACCAATACTTTTCTCGATACTGATTCGCTACCTGATGAAGAATGGTTCCTGTATTATGCATTTTCCTTTAATTTAATTCCTATTGTTTAAGTCATCTAAATATGAAATTCCTCAAAGTCAAAGACTATCATGAACATAAGATTTAAAATATTTAGCATCTGTTTAATTTACACGTAATATGTCAGACATGTGATTGGAAATTTACCAAAATACTCCAGAAAAAACTAGAATGAACCACTCTGTAGAAATACTGATATAATAGATTTAGCTGAGAGAGATACAACGCATTTAAAAAAAGTATTTTTTGCTAAACAACCAAATATATTAATTAATTGACGGATAAAATTTTGTCAGCCAGATATTTGAATGGATTAACCAACTCGAAAGATCAGAATTCTGAAGTAAACTAAAGACTGATCTAATCAATTAATGAATTGTTATTTATTCCATTAATGATTTCTTTTAAAAATTGCCATCTATGATAGAATTAATTGAATTCTAGATGAATCTTTTTATTAAAATTGGCATTTCCGCTGAATGAATTCTTTTCCCTTTCTTATTATTATTATTACAAGAATGTTTCAATTCTTGTTTTGTAGACTGCCCAATTCTGATTGGTTGTTGGCTTAAAATATCTTTATTCTGTGTCAAAGTTGATCACGTTCACAAAATAAAAAATATTACTTATATGTATTCAAAATACTCTCTTTATTTCCAAAAAAATACAATGATTAGTAAGAATGCATCTACGTGGTTCTCTAATTTAATAAAATATCATTTGAAATCACTGTTTTTTGCTCTCATAAGTTGGTTTTTAAAAAATATTCATCTGTGTAAAATATACAGTCTCTTATGTATTTCTCTTGAATAAATATGCATTTTTCTATAATTATTTAGTTCAGTGCTCTTACATATCATAACCCCTAATAAATACTCATAATTGACTACATCCTCGATTGATTTTAATACGTATTCATCCAGTTATCTGTCTCATTTGAATAAATTGTCTGTTTAGCATAGCAAACAATGTGATAATTTTGTCCATTATTATTGTCCCAATATTTTTCACCATCTGGCGTTTGATACGTGACCGCAAATTCAATTTTATCGCCACAGACTAAACTATTTGGAAAGATGACCATGAAAGAAAATTTATCTGTTACGCCATCATGTGAATTCAAAATGTACGAGGCTTTAATGTCAGAGAATGTCGTCCAATTATTGTAAGTTACTCGAACCTGGATGTTTTTCTCAAAGGAAACACTCTTAACACGGATAATTCCCATGAGACTTCCATACCGAGTATTGTCAATAGAAGCATTTTCAAGGAGTATTTTATTCTCCAAGACTCTCTGGTAAAAGTCTAATGACGAACAAGGCTGGGCAAAATTTAACTGAAAGAATTTCTGACCAATGGAAGCAAAATTTTCATTTGAATTAATATTCAAATCAGACAATGCTGAATTAGGTAATATCGGAGGTTTTTCACTATCATTGATCATTTTAGAGACAACCAGATCCAATCCCAGAACATCGGCAAATCGAACAGCTTTCTTTTCAGAAATCAAGTTTCCCTCTGCCTTGGAGGATTTCAGGGACGAGCATCTCTTTGGCCGATAATCAGGTTGAATATAATAAATGGTACTCGAAGGTTTCACTTCAGCATGTTTTGTAGGCTTAGCCAGGGTCTGTCGGAGCTTCTCAAAATTCTGTACACGTTCATCTTCAATGCTAGAGCTGAGGCAATCTGTTATAATTGGATTTGGAGGATTATTTATAGAAATTGGGCAGGACTCTTCTTCAACTTCTTGGGATCTATCCTTATCTACTACTGGATCTGTTTTATTTGGCAAGGCAGGCGGGTGAATCCAGGAATTCATGTTCTTACAATTTTTCTCCGGCTCAAGGTCGTGAGATAAATTTCTTGGGAGGGCTCTACTGAATATTTCTCGTTTAATTTGTTGATATCTTTGGGGGGATATTTTACCTGATTGTAAATCAAGAAAATATTTATCAATCAAAGTAAAACTTGTATCGTGTCTAATATCATGGTTGTCGTCTGAGTTCAAATCAAAACTGACAATTTGGGAATTATCTAAATCCTCCACTTTGCTTTTGTCTAAATAACTTTTCGTTTCGGTAAATTTCCTACAAACGTACAATTGTGAGAGAATTGTTTGAGTTGCCCATTTTATGTAATCCCATGTTGTGTAATTCACCGAAATGTTATTACTCCTTTCCCCATCATACATGCATATGACAATTATAAAGAGAAAAGCATTAGAATTGCTTATAGCTTACTTAAAGTTTTAATAATACTTAAAACGTAAGACGAAAGAGATTGATCAAACCAGACAACCAATCAAATTTCTTATTCCATTCTTCAATTTGATTGGTTGAAAATAAATTAGAAAGATAGGGATTTGCAAATTATTTTGTTTATTCAAATAATTCCTTCCAATCCTATTAGATGTTTATTCACAGCCCAATTTCCCGTCAAATGAAGATAGAGCAATGCTGAAAGCTTGCATAGCTGTCATGGGGTATCCATAATCAAGCGTAAATTGATTGTCTGTTTGCTTGCCAAATTGTAAAACCACGTAGTCTTCGTCATCCGGATGGACTAGTTGGAAGTTTTTTACAGATGCTATCTTTACTCTTCCATTGAAATTCAAGGCAAATGAATTTGTTTCTTTACATTTACATAAAATGGTAACAAACCTTCATTCCAGATAGGTCTCTTGTTGCTGAGTGTTATTATCCGGTGAAATGCACTATTTTTCCATAGAGAAATCAAGTTTTTTTCTTCCTTCATCACAGGTAAACATAAAAAATTACTTTTTCTGCTTTTATTGGCTCAATTTTATCATTAATTACTGTGGGAAGAATAATGGTCATCCTTCTTGGGCCTTTTATGCCAAACGGGTTTGCCTCCTAAAAAATATTCAATGGGGATAATTACAAAAATAATTGAAGCCACTTCCTCCTTAGAATCTTCTTTCTCGTCGCTTAATAAATAAACTACGTATTCAGTTCCGAAAGAATTCGATTTTATGTGACCCAATATTCTATTATCGTCTTGAGTATCTACTATATAGTAGCTACTTTTCATATTTTTTCTTTTATAATTAGCTTTTAACAGTAGTGTCTTTCTTTTGTCCTCCAAAAATAAGCTATATTGAACCTCTGAACCATTTTCAGCTGTCCTCTTTTCTCGTTTAATCAAACACTTTTGAATTTTCTTCTAATTAAGATGAAAATAAAAAACATATATTGGAATTACATCTAATTTTGGATATAAAATAAGATCTCTCTTATTGAATTCCGATGGATGATTATTTTGAATCTAATTATTTATTGAATATTAATTGTACTTGTTCGATATTTATGTCATCAGATTCTTCCTCGTTTTCACTGACTGATTCGAAACTATTTTCATTTGAAGAAAATGATTTATGGATATAGATTTTTGTAAAGAGTTTACGTTTATCTTCAATACATTTTAAAATCTCAATTTTATTCATTGTAAATCATAATTCTCCTCAATGTTTATTTTTTGTAATTATGCTGCAATCTTAAACACCTGGAAATATTTAAACTTTTTATTTTGTTCAAATACCGTTTTCCTTTTGGCATATTTTTAAAACACAATTAGAATTTGGCATTATGAATATTTGCCATCAACTTGTAGCTAGTCTTGGCGATCCCCTAAGTAATTTGATTTAATTTATTTTAAGAATCTCCTAAATCTAAAACTTCGTTAGAACCAATAGTTAGTGATACTAAATGTGAATTGACTAACATAAAACCAGCAATGAAATTAGTATCTAACAAAATAACTCATCCTCCTCGTCGTGAAGTGCTTAGAGATCCTAACATGTATAATCGACTCACTCAAGCTCATCTTACTTACGCTAAGCTCAATAAAAATCCAATTAATCCTAATAAAGAAAAAGTTAGAGGTGAAAGTTCTAATGATGTTGAACTCGCAGACATGAAGAACCTTAAAGCTGATATGAAAGATTTCGCATATTACAAAGCTTCTAATCTCAGATATCCCACATGCTTGGCTAAATTGATGGCTGAAAAAAAATCCTCTGATGATATGAACAAATTTTTTCTACAAGTTCACCCCAAACTTCCCAAGAAAAGCAATGAGAGACAGTTCATTCAGGTTGATGCTAGTCATTTTACTCTCAACTACACAGATCAAACAATGCGTAAGAGTAACAATAACAGTTCAAACAACTTGAATAATACTCAAAAACCCAACTTTAGTATTGTTAAAATTAATGAGACACTCATATCTACAGAACCAAAGGTTTCTCCATCAGAAAAAGTGGAAAAGAAGACCAAAGTTGAAGACACATCCGAATTAAATTTTTCTTTTAAGAAACTCCAAGAACTTGCTCAAAAGTATCCTGAGAATTCGATAAAAATCATTACTCTGTGTTTATCCTCACATAATGTGGTTAAAACTCCTGTGGAAACTCGAAAGCTTCCATTGATTACAATGATAAATAATGCCCAATATTTACTAACTGGAGATTATGCTAGATTTTTTATCAAATTCAAAATGGAATCACCGAAGAATATCCTTCCACGGTTGTCTACTTGTTTCACCAAAGATTTGCGTCTCTCTACAATAAATGGAAAAGTTGAGATACCGTTTGATCGTACTTTTTTCTCCCCAAACCTTAAAGCCCTCGACTTAACTTCACTCCACTTTGTCAGGTTGACCCCAGAGGAGCTGAATATGTTGGAATTGAATTGTACAAAAATATCCAAGGGACCATGGGAGAATTCAGTGCCTACACAAAAATTGGTCTCTTTTGTTCTTTCCACTTTCATTGAATCCAAAGCTTCAGTTGAGAATAGTATTGTAAATCCTTTTGTACCTAGTCAACTCTTCAAGTGCTACCCGGAAAATTCCATTGGTGTTGGAATCGTCTGCCAATTGTTCGCCTTTCTATTCCTAAAGTTGTTTGTTAATCAGAATTTGTCTATTGAGAATTTCACGACATATCATCTGTGGTTTGTGGTCGAAAATTCGATTGAGAATGGGGAGAATCTCATCAGTCAAATAGAAGCATGTCATCATCAAATATCGATTTGTTTTAAAAAGTTTAAGAATGCCTTCCCATCAATTGTGAGTGCTGCTGCTTGTATTGTCGCTAGGCACAAATGGGAGAATTCTGACAAGACTCAAATCGATGTCGTGACCAAGGGGAGGGCTAATCTCTTCTCAAACATTGATAAAGCCAAAATTACCGTGAAGAATGCAATCAAGAATGAATACATCCCACCTCTTGACCAACTTATCAAAATGATTACCAGATTTAAGACCTCCATTGAGGATATTATTACAAAACCTATTTTTGCCATTTTCAACGATGAAAAACAGATGGAGGAATACGCCAAAAAAATTAATGTCAAGAATATCCCTGATCGTATAAGAGATGATCTCGAGAATCTCAAACAGTCCCTCACCTCAGATATGGCCTCAGACTCGTGTTTTAATGCTTTCAAGATTTGTTTTTCCTTTTCCGAATTCTTCTCTCCAAAGACTTTTATCAAGTGTCTCCTCACTGTCAAGAGCCATTTAGAGCTAATTATTGATGATCTCTGTTTGACCAAAGTTCAAATCGAGGATGAATGGATAGCAGCGTTTAATGATGATGCCGATATGCAGCAGACTCTAGCTCTGGCTGACAACTTGAGTTTAATGACCAATGAAATCCAGATACTCTACGATCAGATTGAGGTTTGGGTCAGATCCTCACACACCAATGTCTTTATTCATTACGCTAAGAGAATGCATCATGGTCTAAAGTTGTTCTGTGAAGAGACTAGAGAGTTCCCCTTGGGTCATATTATCTCAAAACCGACTGGATCAAAGAATGACTCATCCATACCCAGAACAGTAACTTATAATCGATTGAAGAAGGCAAAAAAGAACGAAGTAATTGTTCTCAGTGATTCAGAGGAGGAAAGAAATCTCGGCGAAGGCAAAGTATCCACTATGAAGAGAATCTCAGAGGTCAGTATGAATACAGAAGGAGTTGAAGGAGAAACAAAGCGCGTCAAATATGAGCAATGATCCATCGATCTAATATCCTGTGACTAGATAAAATGAAGCAAAAGAAATTTTATATTATTATTATATATTGTAAATATCTATCCTTATTTGTAAATGGAAATAAAAAAGATAAATAAAGATCAGTCTGAATTTTACAGACTCTAGAAATCACACTAGTGTTATACTGTAATTCGGTTAGTTGTGAAAATTCGGAATTAATTGATCATGGTTAGACTTGAACTTTTTGATAGCCTCCAAAATGTCGTTCTTGCTTATGGCAAAGTCAGGTTCATCCTTGTTATTCTTGAGAGCAATACTAAATCTGTTCAAAGCAGCAGATCTACAAACTTCTTGAATATCAGAGCCAGAGAGGCCTTGGCTAGCTTCACTTATCTCCTCATAGCTGTCATCAACATCAGGCTCAAAGTTGATCTCTTCCTTAAAGAGGATAATTCGATAGATTTCCTCTCTCATGGCCCTATCCGGCATTGGAATGTGAACCTATGAATAAAAATCATCAATCTACTCAAAAGTACAAAGAGAAAAATAAAAATACTTTGTATGGTAAACGTCTGAGAATGGCAGCATCAAGGTCTGACGGTCTATTTGTAGTGCCGATGACCATTATATGTTCGGAATTGCCAATGATTCCATCCCAGAGAGCCATAAATTGGGTTTTCATCATCCTCGTAGCCTCATTGTCCATACTGCTTCTTGCATTCAAAAAGGAATCTATAGGAATATGAAGTTAACGTGGATCTTACCGATTTCATCAATAAAAATAATTGCTGGTTGAATTTTTCGGGCAAATGAGAAAACAGCTTCGGCAAGTTTCTGAGATTCTCCATACCACATGTTGACGAGACTCTTTATCTAATGCAAAACATTAATGATACTGGATTCGAAATAATTGAAGTAATCGACTTTACCTCCAAGTTGATAAACCTTGCATTGGCAGATTTGGCGATAGCTTTAGCGATAAGAGTTTTACCACAACCCGGCGGTCCATGAAGAAGAACCCCCTTAGGTGCTTTAAATAGTTTCGATTTGGTAATGTACAAATCCATGTCAACAAATGGAGTTATAACGTAGGTCTTCAGATCTTCAATTATCTTTGTGTGGCCACCAATCGAATTCCAGTTCATTCGTATTGAATCAGGATCAACTAGCATTGTTGCTATACTAACCTCATAGTCGGTCAGAGTTTCAGGGTTGGGGATTTTGAGTTTTTTCAAGATTTCAATTGTCTAGAAAATTGTATTAGATTATTTCTATTAGAAAAGATAAAAAAGATCAAAAACTACCAAAAAATTGAAAAAATAGAAAATAGTACTAACGGATTTTCTTGCGATATTTTTATCTCTTGATGTAGGGTTGAGGTTGTTGAGGAGTTTCATAGTGAGATATCCAGTCAATACTAGCCCAGCTACAGGTACTCCAATTCGTACGACTGTCTAAAGAAGAGATGATTCGTAAACAGTACTCACTTCGATCGTATCCAAGTTTATAAAGCTTTTCTGAGACATCTTTGTTTGGTTTAGGAATAAATTTTCACTATTGATGAGTTTGAAATCGGAAATTAGATTGTGAATACCATCTTTGGCAAATAACTTGAATACTTCCCAATTTTCTCTCCCAATGCTCTGAAAATAGGTTCAGAATTACTGTGGAGTCATGAAGATTGTAAGAGAAAAGCAAAAAGACCTGCAATAAGGATAAACCTATTTATTTCTTTATTTAATTCTTTTAAAAATGGGGATTTAATCAATTGGGATATCATAGGTTAAAAGGAAATGTGAAATTATAACAAAAGAATAAATGCAATAAATTAAACCTGACGTGGTCTTGGTGAGCCAAAGGAAGAATATACACAAAATCTGTACAAATATGGAATAGTTCATAAGGGCATTGGCAATCTCAGATACAAGATTAACATGAACATTGAAATAATCAGAGATTTTTTCACTAGAAATGTTTGAATAGTGCAAGAAAATCATAACATGTACAGGATAGATGAGGACTAGGGCTATGATTATTTCAAGGAATGAGACAAAGGAGAACTGCCCAATAAGCTGATTTGAGTACATTTGGGAAATTTCAAACTTTTCCGGCATGGGACGAGAATAAATCAGCCAAAATTTTTCCACCAGCCAATCATCACTAAAGATAATTGGTAAGAGGAGAGCGGTTGGAAGGCACAGCATTGCATAACCACGATAATTACTGCTGAAAAGTATGAATAAGAAGCAGGCTTGAAAGACGAACAAGATAGTCGTTTCAAAGTCAAAGAATGTTTTGATGTAGATCATGAGTATGACAAAAGCCAAGTTAAGCTGACGTAGATTCCTATGCGTACGAATCATGGTAGACTTTTGCAGAATATCTCGACAGTCTTCTTTGTGGAATAACTTTAGAACCCAGTTGTTTGTTAAAAGAAGAATGAGACTGCTTGAGGCCACGAAAAAAATCAAGTTGAAATAGTAAATGTCGTACAAATTGAATTCCTCCAGTTCGAGAACAAAAGCAGATCCAAATGCATCCATTGCTAGGTTTATTGCAAGTCTGAAAGAAATTTAGTAATCAATCAAAAAAGTAACTCTCAATATTATCTTGAATTAATAAATTTACATTTGGGTAGAGTGACAATTTTTTTGCCAAACAACTCAAAGAAATTGATTGTACCCAAAAAGATTTCTCGCATATTTTTGCTATAAACTTCCATAAATTAGTAGAAATTCATTGAAGAAATCCAAATTCCATTTTGGTATACAATAATAATGCTTAGAACCAATCGGAAATTTGATAAAAATTTTAACCTCCGTCTATATTCTGTACATTAATTAAACCTGATGTTAAGCTATTTGCTTCAGGTGAATCAAATCGAAAAGTGACTAAGAAAAATTTATTGAGAGATAACTCACAAGATAATTTCAATTACAGTCTGATAGTTTACCATTTCAAATGTAACAGCGTTCTTGGAAAATGTTGAGCCAAGTTCTGCTTTATTTTCCTTCCTCTTGAGAGGTTGTTCGATTGATTCCCTTTTGAGTTTTGAAATTCTCTCTTTTATTGTACAATGTTTATCGTGTTGGATGAGAATCAGGAATGAAATCAAAAAAGACTTTTCGAATATTATCAGGATATGATAAAACTTGGGTGGCTCCTGCATAATCTGCATGATAGAAAAAATTTTCATTCGAGGTACCGTGCAAGACTATATCTCAAGATAAATGAACTGAAAAATATTTTATCTTGGACCTTTCAGGCCCAGAAATAATTAATGAATGCATATTATACACTAATTAATAATTAGAGGAGCCATAAAGCTATTCAAAAAATGACCCCAATAAAAGTATTTTTACATCAATGATCTCGAGAAAATAAAATGAATTAGCAGGGATTGCTCTGCTAATTGATACTGAAATTATTCAGCACACACTTGGTATATGCGATGTATTACCCTCTGTCGTTTCAGTACGAATTAGCAGAGCAATTCCTGCTAATTTATACTTGAATACGAGTTAGCAGTTCAGTACGAATTAGCTATAACCTATATAAGAAAAGAAAAGTTAGCTACGTATCAATTACGTGTTCTTAGCTAGTATAATTATAATCAATAAAAGTAAGAAAAACTCACCAGAGAGTATAGTACTGTTACAGCGAATGATGTAATGAATGAAAGACATGTTATGTAATAGGGAAAGAGAAAATTGGACAGACTACATGTCATCTGGACAAGGATGTGGAAAGAATCTTGCAGAAAGATTCTCTTTAGTACAGTACCGATTGCTTTTATGATGCAATATTGCAAAATGTAGACAATTGGCAGACAAATAACCACAACAAATGATCTGAAAGGAAAGAATTATTATTTTTTCTACGCTAATTTCAAGTCTGTACTCAGAAATTTCGTAATGTAGCAGATGATCTAGAATGATCATTTTTGACCATGAAAATAGCCAGTTAACTAAGGTTTTCTGGAGATAAACAAGATTGTAATTGTTAGTCCTTAAAGTATCCTTCAGAAATAGAAAAAGGATTCCTTCATGAAATATGCAAAAATTGTAAAGAAAATGTTAGAACTGTCTAGTAATAATCAACCAGGTGGGCTATTTTATCGTCAAATAAGATTACTATCCTTGTTTTAATAATTATTTTAAGAAAACTACATGTTTATCAAGAACTCAAGAATGATAAAAAACTATTGAAAATGATTTTGAGAGTCTTGCCATCAAATTTTAATAATGATTACACTTGTCAAATTATGATCTCAGATAACGACTCTTGATAACTTGTTTTCCATCGACTAGCTTTTTAAATGAATTTATGCTCAATTAAAAATGAAAACGGTTCTAATCTTGAACCTTTATCTAGTCGCATCTTTCTGCTTAAAGCTGATCTATTTTCTCTTTTAACATATCTATACATTAGAGTGGTACAAAATTTTATTTCCCCCGAACAATGTTCTATGCCTTAATAAAAAATTGATGTTTTAATCAAGAAAAACAAATTTTTGAAAATCAAAATGTTCTGATATACAAAAATCCCATTTCCTTCAAAATCATTAAAATTCACCTAACTTCCTTGGAAATTCTTTTAACATGTGAAAAAGCCTCAATTTTTTCCTTTTTCGTAGTAGAAGTCATTGAAAAAATCTTGGCGCGGGTTCAAAATTGTCATTTTTAATCGAGATTTTGTATACCAGAACAAACTCGAAAATGTATGATTACGAAAGGCTTAGTTTGCGATTACCTTCAAAATGAGATCAAGGCTGGGAAAAGTTGAAAAATTTGGCCTACGTCCTTACCGGCTTGCGAATTCATGCAATCTGTTTCTCCTACTTTTACAACTGCCCTCAGATTCAGATGCCAACTCAAACTATAATTTCAAGTGTATTAATCATTTCATAACAAGATTCACTAGTTTAGTATATTACCATATTTATTTCTTATCATTTTTCTGTATTTTTATCAATAAGTAAATAATTTTTTCTATTTAAAAATGAAAATAGCTGACTTACATTAAAGAATCATAACCAAAATAGAGATTGAGTAGAAAATAAAAGGCCGATAAAAAGGACAAAAACAGCCAAATGAGAAATAGAATGATCTGTTCAACATGGTTTGCATCTCGATCATGGTTCATAATCATTGTGGGCCTCGTGACAATTCCAGGCATAATGCTCATCATAGAAATTAACAGACCGAGGACTTGATTTATGCTAATTAGAAATGTTCAACTTACAAAAGAAATTACTGCCAGTCATGAGGATTTCTGTGTAATGAAACAGGATCGGTTTAATCAATGAGTTGAAACAAATGCCCAGAGCCAAATAGACCCAGGATAAATGCAGTAATATCGCAGATATAATACGAATCTTGAAATAGATGGAAAGAATTCACATTGATTTTATTGTGGTTAATTATTAGAAAAATCTTACTCACCAGAACACTCTTTTCACTGAGGTTGGTAGCAGTCGTTTCTTCCGAGTCGAGTAACCAGGAAAAGATGAGTAAAATAGATTTGACGATAGGTAATCCGAGAAAGATTCCAAAGTTTAACAGGAGCAGTCCTAGGAAATTTTCAAAAACCCCAAACTGTTGCGCCCCGCTTGATAGGCCATGAAACCAAGAGTCGAGGAGAACTATTTCAAACTTGATCAGGACTGGCATAAAGGTTGTTATTGATAGGAACAAATTCTCTTTGTGTCTTCTCGACTTCTTCAATAGAATAAAGTTTCCTTTGAGATCATAATGGATTTGGTGATAGATCAAAAGTAACTGGATCAGGGTAGATATTAGAATTGTCATTTTATCCAGAACTCCTTGACGATAAAACATCCATTCAGTGTAGGATAGTCCAAGAATTACTAGCCCAAAAAAGATCGAAAAGGACTTTGATTTGATAAATTTCATATAGACCACAGATAAATGCATGACAAAGTTTAATATGACGAGGAAAATTGACATGTAAATTGATGTAGTTTCATTGCTAGTCAAATAATTGAGGGTAATGTTTGTGTAGATAAATGTTGACAGAATAAATAAGAAGAAGCATAAACATGAGATGAGAAAGGTATTTTTGAATTCTTTCAGAAAATATAAAAATATAATCAATAAATTAAGAGTAGAAATGCCAAAGAGAAGAATTATGAGATGAATTTGGGTGGCATGTAGAATAAGATTGATCAATTGGAAACTTAAACCAATCACTAGGATAGTTAGCAGAAAGAGGCTCTTTGAGAGATTCAAATTGTTTTTGAATGTGAAAATAAACAGAATAACGTTAACTGAGAAAGCCTAAATAAATTAGGAATTTGTAAATCTTACCTGAAATTCATTGGTTTTAATCCAAAAATAAAATGGCAATAAAATGTAATAGATTATGTTGAATAAAAGGTGTTTGTTATTAATTGGTGTAGGATTTTCAACATAGACAGCACTTAATAAATATTGATGAATTAGTCTAAAGAAAAATTCATAAAGAATTCAACTTACACAAATGTAAAATATACAAAATTTTCCAAATGAGAATAACCCGAGAGGAAAGAAACGTCAAGAGCAATAGCTAAACTCGATATTGGAATGACGTATTTTTTCAAGTCACAAGAAATCTTGAATAATTTTGAAACAAAATAAATTGAAACAAGTAAGAGTTGATTTAAATGATAAATAACATGTAAAAGATTGAAATTTCTAAATAAATTAAGAAATAAAAACTCACATCAACTGAGATAGATATAAATTGGATGAAATAACGTAGATGGAGTAGAGAAAAGTTGTGAAATCTGAGATTATAATCCTGAATTTTTTTAAACATATATATAATTTGAGCTTACAGATCAAGAAAAGAGAGTGCATCAAAATAAACTGATAGAGCCTGACTAAAAAATACTAAAGTTTTGAGGCTAAAGTGAATTATTTCATGTTTTTACTTATGATTTTGGCATAGTAGAATAGTAAATAGGATAAGAAGAATGTTGAAATCGATCATTTTCTGCTAATGGCATCAATTTAGGGTTTTAACTCTACTGTCATACTTGGTACAAACATGAACATTTTTATTCAATTTTCAAGTTGTAGAAAACAACATAACTAGATTTTTAATCTATTAGCGAAAAAAGTGTTTAAGATAATCATAAATTTGAAAATGACCATACGTGATGTCGAACTGTTCATTGAGAACTTACCACCCAATCAAAGATATGATACAACCAAGCATTTAATAGAACTAAAATCTTTTCTGAATCCAGAAATATCATTTAGTCCTCCAGACAAGAAATTCATAAGGATACTGATTAACTTGAAAATTACATTCAAAACTTTTGATTATAATCTTATTCAAAAATTGAAAAGGATAGTCTTTTCGATTCTCGAAGATGAAAATAAAAGAGAAACTGTTTTGCCACTATTTGTGATCATTCTTCTTATTCTGGAATTTTATTCTGCTCGAAATTTTGATTTGTTCAATTTGGAAATGGTCGACATTATGAATTCAATTGAATTTATTGACTCTAAAGTTCTTCCCTTTCTATATAAAAGCATCAAGTCTGATATAAAAATTGTTACTTTGAACTCATGGGCCATTGGAGCCTTAATTCTACTTTATTCAAGATTAGAGAATTGGATCTTTTCCTATTTTAAAGACCAAACTCAACCCAAAGTCATTGACAAGTGGGTTGTCAAAATGGAAGATATTTGTTTGCCAACATTCTTTACAGATTACTTCAACTCTGTCAAAAATAATTCATTTATTACTCATGATGAAACTTTGATTGATTCTGTGATAACTTCAGCAGTTTATGCTGGACTGAAACCCAAAAAACTCAAGAGAACCCTTTGTTCTATATTCGAGTGCCAAGAACTAATAGATCCGAAACCACTAAAAATAGATAGTACCAAGAAATTTCCCAACTTGGATGCATCTGTGGATCCATTTTCCTTCATCAATGAGAATTTTCCAGACAATGCTCCCAATAATGACATTTTAAAACAGATCAACATAGTTTTAGACCATTCAGACAATATTCAACTTGTTCACCATGAAAAATTCAAACTATTGATATTATTTATTATCAACTGTAATATAAATCCATCGAGTAACCATAAACTTTATTCAGAATTAATTTCAGCCTACACAAAACTTTCAGTTAAACTACTCAACAGATCCAAAGATGCTCAAATTTTTAAATACTGGATTAATTCATTAGCTGGCATCTCATATCATTCTTTAAAATATAAATCATTCATCTCAACATTTGAGAATATTTGTGCTACACTTCTCAGCTGTCTTCATCAAACAAAAATATCAATAAAAGAGAATCCCCATTGGTTTCTAGAAACACTTGCTGAACTATTCATTGGAGTTATTGATCACATGGAGATGAAAGCACTGAGCAAGAGTAATAAAAAGAAATCTGATACTTCAGAGGATGTTGAACAGGTTCATTCTATCCAGTTGGTAGCACATCTAGGACGTATTTGGTCAGCTATTAGACCAAACGAAGATTTGCACGAGGAAATATCCCGATCGTCAAAGTTTCTTTTAGAAAAAATACTCATCAGATATTCCCAGGCTAATTGCAATGATCTCAATCGAATTCGTCTCATAAAACCTTCCCTTTTATTTAATGCTCACGATAAAAAAATTGAAATTCTTAATAACTCGATGAGGAGAGCCATTGAACACTACCTCGTTATGCCTTTAATATCTACAATTGATCCATTTGTCCGCAATCAACTGAAACTGAGTCTCAAACCAATTAATACTAGAGAACTCTATGTTAAAATGATTGAGAACCATGGACCATTTATTGATGAAATAAAGAACACTCTTCCCCCTTCTAAAGGTAAGCCAGAAGAGAAAAATCTAAAAAAATTGGCCAAGAATGAATAGACGAAATAAATCAAGCAAATTATTATTACTATTATTTATTTCAGTATATTATTAATTAAAAGTAAATAAATGATGTGTAAAAACAGTTGAAATCTTTTCGTTTTATTTACAGTCTGAAAAAATAATTTATAACTTCGAATCAAAAATGAGATGATAATACCTGTCTCTAAAATGTAATAATAATAATGTGTGTGTGTCTCTCTATCACTCTCTGTGTTTCTCTAATTAGTAAAATATGGTATATTGAAGAGGATGGACGATGTAATTATGATTAGATGAAATTATTATTATAACTGCGTCTTCATTTCCTTTTAGCCATAATTTCACATGATAATTTGGCCAGACTCTTGATAATACGTGTGAGTTTGTTTTTCACTGTCACTATGACTCCTTTTCACTGGTACTTTCTCATCAATCAATTTGAATGTCTACTGAAATAATAAATAATTATTTAAATTAATTTTTTGAAAACGGCGATTACGGAGCATAAAAAGAATCTATTGGAACCATCAAGTAAAAATGTGTTCAAGGAAAAAAGGATTTGTTTTTCTCTAGTAAATATGTAAGTAAAAAGATTATGAAAAATATAGTAAATAAGATATAAATAGTTTAATCTAATTGATGAAATTTAAAGGCAAACGTTTCTTGTTTTACAAAATAACAAAAAACAGAGTCTGAAAAACTAATCAATTGATCATCTGGTTAGTGAAAATAAGAGTAGAGGAGAGATGTCGAATAATCTAATTTTGATCGAATGTTTCAAGTTACTCAAGTCTTTACAATCAGACAGTTAATATTTTTTATATAAGAGGTTAAAAATTGGATTCATAAAAGAGATTAAAAAATGAGATAATTAGGGATTCACTCAAATCCGAAGAGAAAACTCTATTGATTTACAAATTTTCTTCTTAAATTGAACGTACTGTTCTTCAGCTTACGTAATAAATTCCTGATTTTCTTCAACTTTATCACTTATCAGAGAGTGAAACTACTGATGATCCTTTAAGAAATTTACAAAATGATTTCTACTTGAAAATGAATCTTATAATCTTGCAGGCGGGACTTGATTAATGAATTATGTGTGAATAAATTGTACACATTTAATCAAATTTTTAATTTCCAAGAATAAACAAGAAAAAAATTAAAGTACAAAATAAAGTATGACTAGAGAAATATGGTTCTACAACCTCCTAGGATGAACAATGTTGAATATATTTATTTTATTACCAAAGGGAATTTAACTTATTTAACCATGTAGTAATTTGCCAATTTGTTAAGAAAAATGTCCAATCTTTAACACAAATTTCAAGCAAGTGTCATCTATAGGGTGTTTGAAATTTGTTCACAATATCAAAATTTAAAATGTATACTGTATTCTTAAACAAAATTATAAAACCATGTACACTTCTAATGTTTGAAGTAGTTTCGCTAGACTTTTTTAATGAGAGAAAATGTATTTAAAATCTGTTTAATGAAAAGTGTGTTCTTAATAAAGGTAAGAAATCTCAATAAACTGTTATCCATTAAAAAACAGATACATTCAAATAATTTTAGAGAGGCAATCAGTAAAAATGCACTCAAAAAGTTTAGCAAAATAATGTAGGAACAAGATTTTATTTTGCTTTATTTTAGCCAAGAATCAATAGTTTTAATGAAGCCAGTACACCAATCCTTCATTGATCTCAAGACAAGACACGGAGAGACAGAATTTTATCTCTCCAACAATCATAGCTCCACCTGATGCATTAGCTTTGGAGAAATGCAAATGAAGAAGAAGAAGAAGAAAGAACAACTATAAAGATAGCTCAATAGATAAATTCCATATATAAAAAACATACAGAAGAAAAATGTATGGATGTAAGGATTATGTTTCTCAGTCATTTCTTTCTCCAGCAATCTATTTAGTAGACAAGAAGACTCACGTTAACTTGTTCAAAAAAGATGTCTGAATAATATCTGACTGATCTATATGCGTAGTTTTGTGTAAACATGAAAAGAATCAGGAAACATTCAGAATTATAATTGTTCTAGTCCTCTTTGATAACAACTCAATTCTCCATCTAATAGCCAAATGATCAAATCAATTTGAGTGTTATTGAAAAGAAACAATAATAATTTCAATACTGAATTCTAATCTGTATTTTTCACTAAAGGTGATTGATATATGAAGTTGGGAATCCACGATTTTTACAAAAATCACATTTTTTTCATCAAGAATTCGAATATGTCAAAGATTTTTAGAAATACAGATCAGGGTGCCTACTTTCAAATTTAGATTTAACGCCAAATTCAAATTTTTTCGAGCTGAGGATTTAACGTTAGGGAGTTGGATTTCGATTTCTTGATCATTTACATTACTCGAAAATCAATGAAATTTCAATGAAAAATGAATATCAATATTCGACTCTTTTGAAAAAGAAAATCGTGATTCAAATGGCTTCCAATAATAGGGAAATCAAAACTTTTGAAAAAATATCAACATAAGTAACGTTTGAATGTCCGAAAATTGGATAAAAATCATATTCGTCCCTTATTAAAACTATTCACTTCTTTCAAGGGAGACTTGAGCAAGAAAATCGAAATTATTATTATAAATTTGAGATGTTTTATCAAGAGTCATTTCCTTCTTACATCTTGTCTAGTAGACAGATTCATAGCGTATAATATACGCCGTATATGTATGATTATGTATATTTCACTCGTATATTTGATCGAATTAGGCGATGAAAGTTTAGATAAAATTAATGTGTGCTAAATGTCAGCGATAAAAAAACATAATGCAATATCAAGGCAGAAACTTGTCTCAAAAAATGATGTGAGAAATAATCGTTTTTCTAGTCCAAAATCGATAGTCTGATAACTTATCACAGATAACAGATACAAAAGCAATCGAATGGTATCTCTTTTTATTCATAAGTAAAAAATCAAATCTTACAAAAGTCAGTTATTATGTTCATTAATATTCAAATCATTTAAAAGCACATTTCGAAATTATTAGTCGAAAGATCAAAGGAACTAATAAACTATTTTTCAATTTGAAAAATTGAATATCCATTGAAACATGTGATGAAAATATACTAATATTGACTAATTGAAAGTTTTTTATCGGATGAAAATATACCAGAAAATAAAATAGCCCAGATGAATAAATGTCTCGTCCAATTTTTCAGGAAAAAATAGTTTCAGTTCCTTCGAAATTATTCTTGCTTCTTCAAAACGTTTTTCCTTCAAAAGAAAGCTTATTACAAATTCAAAATCATTTTTAACCCTTGAATATTGGTTTGAATTTAAATATTCAATCTTCTTCATATGATCAAATATTTTTCTGGTATCAGTTGAAAAGTTCTTTGCATTCATTGTCATGCTCTTGAAAAATGAAGCTTTATTTCTACAAACAATATTTTGGGGAATTTTCATTGCTGAATCATATAAATAAATTTGACAATTCGTGAGCAAATGAATTATTCTTCTTATGAAATTTAAATGTCTGAAAGTTCTGTCAATAAAGAACGCACAAGGGGTCTCTTTGGATCTATCAAATTCTATCAAATATTTAACCAAGTAGAAAATCTCTTTTTGACTCTTATCGATTGTCTTTACAAAGCTTTTCGGGTATTTGAGCTTCAAAGTTCGCCGCTTCAAAATTAAGGGCTGAGCATCTCTATCTGTCAAGTTGATCAGTTGAAATGCACTAGCTGAAGATTTTTGATAAGAAAAAGAAATATAATTTAAAATGAAGCACTGATTTGATTCAGTGATGGAATTTTCAATTTCATGGTGGAACATAATTTTTCGGTCTGTCATAATCTTTTTGGCAATTTTCTTAGATAAATTAATAGATTAGATAATTCATTCTTACATTTCTGTCAAATAAATTTTCCTCATTTGAAATTTTCCTGATATAGTCGTCAGAAGCTTTGAATTTTAAAAGATTTAGAGAATGTGCTTCTTCCAAGACGATAGATTTAAGATGAGTTCTATCAACAATAATTCCTTTATGCTGAAATTCATTCAAAGAGTCGTGAATCTTCTTCCTCAACTTTTGGTATTTGGAACTTTTGTCTGACTCATCATTTATTCGATTCTTGTTTTTGATTACATTTCGTATTGTAGGTATCGAACAATTGTATAATTTCGATAAATACCGAAGTGAATGATTTTCATATAGAAAAAGGATTTCCTTTTCTTGCTCACAAGTAAGTTTCACCATATTCAAAAAATATGAGCTGAAGCTTTGAAATTAGGACTTGGGACTCTGAGCTGAAAACTGATTGGCTAAAAAATTACAATTGTAAAACTGAAATTCTATTTTCATTGGATGAAATGATTTAGAATTTCACACGTGCTATTGAAATATGTATCCATCAATTATTACCAATTAATTATAATTATGAATTAGAAAAAATTTCAAAAATTAATAAATCAAAATAGAACTTATAATTATCCTACAGTTTAGAACATACGCTATGATTAAAAAAACCAACAATTGTATAAAAATAATCCTCTCAGTGCCTGCTATGTATAAATGTGTCAAAGATATTAATGAGTTGATGTGTTCATGTTCATGCATTTTCGTTCACACTTTCTAGTGGAATAGGATTTTTCATTCTCATCATGAGGTAATATAAGAATTTCTATTTTTTGAACCAAATTTAGAATTTTAGTTTAGCTGAGAACTATTCAGGATCCTTTAATAATTGATCAATTAAACTCTGAGGGGGGCCGTAAAATTTTCTTGTCTATCTAATGATGGTTTGAATTTTTGAAAATAAATTCAAATAACAAAGTTATTCTATCTTTGTTATTAAGATTATTAGAGAAAAAATATTTAATGTTTTAGAGAGAACAGGAATTACCCTTTTGAATTATGTGAACACTTTTGTTCTGGGTAGTAACGGTTTTAAGAAACAATTCTCCAAAAAAGTGTGGAATCTGATTGGCTCTCCAATAAAGCAGCATTCTTATTGGTTTCACACGTTTGGTATAAATAAAGAGCGAGAAAGGGAAGAAAGGTTAAGTCGACTCGTTATGTGTTTAAATGACTGTATCAGTACAAAAGATGAATGATTTCTCTATAATATGGACTAAAAGTGTTGACTTGGTATATTATCCCAGTTCAATCAATACTCAAAACAGTTTAATATAAATAATTATCGATTTATCCCAAGACAATAGGAATTCAACTACACTATGAGTTAATGTTAACAAACTTTACTAAATATTGTAAAAAGCTAACACCGTCTTACAAACATGTAACAAAATTTGGACAACACATTCTTTTTCTAAAACTGACACGAGACAGAGTACTTTATCATTCAATGATATTATTCACTCAAGCTTAACTTTCAACGTATCCATTAGTCATGTGGGAAGAGAAATGAAACTTGTTCCAAAATGAGGGTGTCATTCCATGCATGTATTATAAAAAAAAGTTTGATTATCATAATAATACATTGGAGAAAAATATCCCAAATAATTATTCAACGTACTTGGGCTCAAAACATACAAGAAAATTGGTCATTGATCAAGTCAAAAATATTAATAGTGAATTGACAAGTTTTTCAAGGGTTCTGAATCAGCTAGAAATTATTGCATCAAAAAAAGAGTGTAAATATTTACTCAAAGAGACAATGAAAATAGAACTGTACTCAAATTGTGAAATTTTTTGTGAAATTAATCTCATGTGACATTCGTAAAATATTAACAATAAAACTCAGTTGGTAGAGGAAACATGTTTACAAGTGCACTTTCAAGCAAACATGAATCAAGTTTTAATATTTCACAATTCTAACAAGTTGCAGTGGTTTTAACTGCTGAAGATGTATGAAAAGTTACAAAGGTAAACGAGCAAACTCAAAGAATTGATTTTTTTTTCGAAAGAAATCAAGGAAATTGAAATGATATGATATTGAACTTGATATTTTCTCACCAATTCAATTGAAAATCAATCATTGGGAATTACTATAATTTCACTAAATATAAATCAATAATTATTATAATAGAAAGTCTATAAATTATAACAAGACATCAGGTTAAGAGAATTTTTATGATAAAATTCATTCCTGATCAGAACATTTTTGGATACTAGTAATTCTCAAATTAATTTGCCACTTTTTTTATTTTGAAAATCTGAGAATTTCTCGATAGTGAAGTTCATCGGAAAAATGTTGGCACGTTTTCAAAATTGCAAGAACTATACTACACTCTGGCAACTGTATAATTGGTTAAAATTCTATAATTAACGTATAGTAAGGTCTCAAACTAAACTTGCTTAGCATGTGATTCTCCCATAAAATATAGATATATTTTGCTTACACTCAGTTCAAGACAAATATGCTAAAAATTTACATGCTTTTATAATAAGAAATGATCCTGTTTGATAATTTTTCTTCATTCTGTTTAATAAACAGTGTTTATAACATACCCCATGTGAGAATTACAGTTATTATAATAATTATTAGATGGAGAATTTTTTATTATTGAAGTTGAATTTTGACATGGGAAATTAATCTGAGATTATATACGTAATCGAATGGATAATCATTGTTCACACCAAAAGCAAGATAAAAATCAATAACATTTAATGTTATAATAAAACATATACGAGCAATCTCACATTCCTAACCATACACTAGGAATTTTTTATAATTTAGAAAATTATTTTGAAAAACATTTTGATTTATCATATAACAAATTTGTTAAGTTTAAACTGGCGATGAATTTTTCAAGAATTTAGTAAGAGGAATAGTTTAGTTGAGAAACAAGGCCCCATTTTCAGATATTGCCAGGAGTCTGAAAAAAGCATCGCCTAGAGCAAATTAACCATATGTGTTTGACTATTTGCGATTATTATCACAGAATTCATTTCTAATCAGCAGAAATAAATGCAACAGAAATCAGAAAAAAAGATACTCATGTGATTCTACATTATTTTCAACGGAGCAATAGAGAAATGTGACCCTCGTGATTGGCATAAAAAACATGTTTTTCGCTATTAGAATAATAATTTTAGCCAGAAAATATGAAGAGATTGAAAAGTAAATAAATAAAAAGAAAATATGCTAAAGTTATTTAGGCATCTTGCTGAAATAAGAAGGATTGAGATTAAAAATCTATTTAGTTGACTATTTTTAGTCAGGAGAAAACACAAACATATAGGATCCCATTATGAAATTAGCCAATAAGTTGTTAAAGGAAAAAAATACAATCTAGAAAAAATTAGGCCTATCTTTCAACCTTTGCTCATAAAAATTTTATCGATTTAGGTGATTTGGAGCCATTAAACACTGAAATTTTGGATAAATATGAGACAATTAGCGTGAAAAATTCACATTATTATTGTGGGAAAAAATTTGAAATTTTTGATTATAACAAAGAACTTTCACTTAGAAATTTCAATCCTTCATCTGATGATGATCCTAAATGTCAGTATCAAATCGCTTTAAATCTTTAATTGATAAAAATTTTCCATTAGAAAGAAGGTGATGTCAATTGATAATCTGATCTGATTCTTAAATCTGATTTAAAACCAATATTTTTTACACATTTTCTTCGTATAAATCTGGCTTGTTTAAGCTAATAATAAAAATTAAGTAAAAAGTTTAAACTTGGTGCATTTTCGAAATTCAAAAAATAGCCTAATTTTAGCCATAGTAATTTTTTTTTTCATATCAACAATTAACTATTTAGATTCTAAATTTTAGAATGGATTTTTCTTATCTAGTCAACAAAACTAGAATAAATTTCCATAGTCATTTTAATCATCAAAACTATTTCAAAAAAGAGAATTTAATTAAAATCTATTCATGATGATTAGTCTGTCTCCCAACATACACCTGAAAACATTTTAGACAAAATTTTTTTATCTCAATACCGACGGTTAAGATGATAAACTGAAGGATAAAATCAATACTGATTCGTTTAGAAACCAAAAACCATATTGAACATGTTACATGTACTCATTTCTTCCAAGTAACTACCTGACAACAATGTTGTAAAAAAATTTCATCTTATTGATTTCTGTTGATTAAACTTTCCATAGACTGAGTGATTTGAAATAAATGAGTGAGTAGACACGCAAATCCGGTTAGTTTGAGAAAAATATTTTATTTTAGCAATTTGCAATTCCAGTTACTACTAGAACAAGAATCGTAAAAGCAAGATTAAGATCATATTTTTCTTAAAATAATTTTTCCAGTTTTATCTTCTTCAAATAGTAAAAGCAGGTATGATGATCTGGATTCTTTAACATATTTGAAATCTTGATGGAAAAAACTGGAAGATTTTCAACTTCCATATCAACTAGCTTTATTGTTTATTAAATATAGTACTTGAAATAATTCATTGTATTGGTCAAACTGATGTAAAAGTAGTATTTTAAGATATGATAACTAATCAAATGTTTTTCAACATGTTCTCAACAATAGTGAGGGCGTAAACTCAATTTTGAGCCGGTTATACTTCTTTGTGATCAGAAAAACTTTAGAAGGAGGTTCTTGAAATTGGAAATACATTTTAGTGAAGTGATGTTAGATTAAATCTGACGAAAAATTATGTCTATTACTCTATTCTTCTGATTATCAATATTCGATTATCGTAGTCTGATTGGATAAAACTGATAGGGATGAGATCATGAAAGTATTTTGTGCTTGGTTATCTCGTCGTACCACTGAAGAAGGAGTTTGAAGACAATCGCCCTCTAAACGTTTAATGATCTAAGTTTTAATAAATTTTATTATAAAACTAATTTAGATCATTTCTACTGAATTATATAAAATATCAGAAGGAATATATATTACCTCGATTTTCTCTACAAAAATCCTGTGAGATGAATAGAGCTAGAATAATTTTCTTACTGTGATTAAACAAACTCTTGAAATGTTTGAGTAAAAGTTTTTTTTCAAATCGTAAACATCAAAAGAATGCATTAAGAAATTTGAAATCGCCTGGTATCAAGGTATTCGAATATATTTACGCCAATAAAGGTTTATGTAAATGAAAACAAAGTAATTTAAAAAAAATTTTGACATTTTTTTCACCAAATAATTTCGAATTCCAACACCTTTTTCAGATGACCAATTGCAATGAATTATTAACAACATTATCGAGTATGGCTAGTCAGAAGCGAAAATATCAACAATGTTTTATAAAGCTAAAAATCAATAGACTTCATAAAAAATTTAGTGATGGAAAAAGAATTCTTTCTATCATTGAATATTTGGACTGAATTGAGAACGAATTTTATTCTTTCAATAAGATGAAAATGAATCTAGGTAGAGTTTTATTAAATCAAGACAAAAATTAGCGATTGACTGAGGATATTTGGTACTTGAGAAATGATAGAAATATAGAGTTATATAAGATTAATTTCAGAAGGATACTCTATTTTAATATATAGTCATATGAAGTTGTTTGAAAAGATATTCTAGTCAAGAAACTATCTCTCCAAATTAATCCTTGAAGGCCTCGGGATTCTCTTCTCAAGTAACTACACTGATTTCAAGTATGAACTCAGTTTCGCAAATAACCAATTAAATACAAAAAATCTTGGAATATTTTTGTAAATTTTTCCCATATAATCTCATCCACAGAATATTGTACTTGAATGTCGCATCTGGAAGAAGCTTTGGAAAAAGTTTGGTTTAATTCTAATTCAATCTACTTTTTCAAAATATTTCATTGAAGATTACAAATTCCACAATAGAACAGAATCTTGGTGTTATTAATCTTGAGAATGAAGAGAATAATTTCATGAATAAAGGAAAACTGTTGGAGAATCAAGGGAATATGCAAATAATGATTTAGAATGACGAGAAAGAAGAATATTATTAAAAGAATACAGAGAGATCATCATGTGATTTTATCATTCTAATAACAAAATTCAAGTATACATTTAATAATACCAATTAAAAATGAAATCCGATCTCTGCTTCCAACATGGATGATAACTGCTATTATTATGAACGGCATTCTATCCATGAACATGGTGAAAAAAATAAATGATAGATGTATCTTTGCACAGATGTTAAACAGAATGTTAAAATCAGTGGAATGACAGAGAAAAAAGTTTACAGGATTTTCTTGTTGTTGTTGCCAAAACTCTAGAAATTATTCATTGATCTCTGTGTGTATTTATCAATCATATTCTCATAATCTAAATGGTGTTGGCATGAATTGGATAAATATATAATAAATCTGTCTTTATTTATTGTTGCAAAATCAGACAGACCCAGAGAGTAGGAGAAACAGAGACAAGTGAAATACAGACTATACAAGACGCATGAAATTTGGGAATTTAATCATTGCATCCAAGTTTGTGTGAATGATGTAAAAGGCGTAGAAAATATAAACACTTTTCTCTCAGCATTACTTTTAATCAGGATGTATTTTAATTAAATGATAAAGTGTACAATTACTCTAGAATTAATTAATTATTATCTAAAGATTAATATTAGTCTTTTAGCCTTACAACAAGCTATCTATGAAAACAGATTGAAACAGAATAATCTTTTATTATCAATCCAGATACTTTTTACACAAATCCCTGTCAATTCTGATATTTTTTTATCGGAAACCATGATACAGTATTTTTTATCCTAAATTTCTAATTGCCATTCAGTAAAGCTTGAACTAATCTAGATAAAGCAGAAATAGGTAACAAATGACAAACTTTTGCTAAAAATTATTTACTGAATAAATCGGAACACATACATTTCTTAGAAGATTTTTAGGAAGATTAATTTTATTGGCTCCCAAACTGGGATTTAAACTAGGGATTGAACAGAAAAGATGTATCTTATGCCCTCGCAAATAACTTGATGATTCTAACCAATCAGAGGATTTCTATATTTCTCACCGTTACATGTTACAGGTTAATGAATTTAGAAAATAAGAAATTTAGAGCGAGAATATTTGATTTTATTAGCAAGAAAGAAGATTAAATCATGACAAAACTCGATTATGTAAAAAAGAGAACTGAGACATCCTAGAGAAACCATATGTTCGTAAGGATACCTTGGAAAAGATCCCCTATCTTCTGAAGAATCTCAATGTAAAAGACGCAAAAGAAGTAGGCGAAATGACAAAAGACAATATAGAGCCTTACATATATTCTTTGGCTCAAAACGCACAGTCTACCTCTTGTAATGCAGAGGAAATTGAATAATAATCTAGAGAAATTTTCATTATACAGTTCAATTAATAGCCATTTGTAAAAAAATTGTTTATAATCTCTTAAAATTATTTTAAGATCATAATTACAATTCTAGTTAGCAAAGAGTTTTTTAATGGAGTAATAATTTTTAAAATCATTCTCTGTGTATACTTTTAGTTGTACATGTACATATCTGTAAGAAATAAACGTTCCTCAAACAAAATCAAAATCATCTCTTAATGACAGAATATGCTAATCAAACCGTATTCATTTATTATTCACCAGAGAGAGAGAGAGAAAGAGACAAAGAAGTATAGCTGAAATAGGACTTGGATTAAGAGAAGAAGATTGCTCTACTATCTCACCCACACGCTAGTTAAAATGTTTCTCTATACTTCTTGTCTGGATTCTACACTAGACATGTTTATATGTTTATCATTAAGCTAGAAAATTGAGAATAGTCAAAGTTTCTCACTAATTTATCAGATATTAGCACAATTGAAAGTATGGGTTAGCTCAATTACAGTCTATAGTAAATTTAAGAGGTTATTTTTCTCAGTTGTGCTGCACAAAATAACCAATCAATAACTAGTTTCCGTGTACAAATCATGTATGCTGATAAAATGCTACATACTTGGAAAGTGGAAAGTCTTTAAAACTTGAGTCAAGTTTAAGACTTCTTGAATAAGAAAGATTTAAATTAGTGCCATTATTTTTCAATGAATTGTAGTACGATAAATGCTGTTTTGATCGACTCTCTAATAATAGAATTATACAATTGTATTTACAAGATACTCACTCATTTTAAAATGTTGTACTGTTACGATGAGTGTAATCTGGTAATGGATCACTGAAATAATTATTAGTAATCAAATTTCCCCTGTGACTGAATGCATCTTCCTTGTGTGGGAATAAATCCTTTTTAGATTTCGGATAACAAGGTGGCGAATCTTCATTTCTCTCGATAATCAAAACTGGATGAAGAATTCGATCCCCATTTATTTGGTAAATTGATGATGGAGATCTATTTGATGCAGGAAGATTATTACTAATTCTCCTATGCGATGATGGCACATGAGATGGTTGACTAGAATAATTCCTTGAGGAAATTTGATTCAGGGAATGTAACAACTGACCGAGATTTGCATTCTGTATAAAACTATTATTATTCATTGTGATCTTTATTTGCTCCTGGGCAATACGAGATGATTTTATATATGTTGGTGGAAAGGGCGGGAATAATGTTGGCGGATTATCTTGATTTGGAGAAGGCATTACATATACCAGATTTGTCTCCTTTGAATCTTTAAGGAGTTTATTTAAAGTCTGGATATTCTTACGCTTCCAGAGAAGAATTTTCATATTCTTATTGGAGATTTTTTTACTATTCCCAGAACGGTTATTGAATAGATTTTGAAGACTTTTATTCCGATAAATTGGGGCATGAGCCTTCTTCTGCATAATCAAATGATTCAAATAAGCTGTTGTTGCCTTGGCTGCTATTACAGCACCCGTATTGGAAGAGTCATAGTGGGTTAAAACAACTGCATTTTCCGGACTCTTTGGCATGAATGAAGAAACATTCGAATAGAGATATGGAAGAACAGCCGAGTTTTGACTTTGTTCTTCCTCATTCTGTTCCTTCAAATCTGGCATTGCAACAATGAAACTTGAATAATTGGATTTAATTGAACTACTCCTGATGGGACATAGAGTTTTACAACAGAATATGGCTGTTGATAGGCCAACGGATGCCTCCAAACATCCGACAATCAATAAGAGAATGTGTAAAATTACCTGATTGAAATGTCCAGGAGTATTGAAAATAGCTGAATGAGTAGCAAATTGTGGGATATACTGATAATCAACCTTTTCCCTGTCTTCAATTAAGCCAGCTATTGAAACACAAATTAAAAGTACCGAAGTTAAACTAGACAATATCGACCAGACCAATAATGAAATTAGAGTGCAAACTTGAGTTTTTATTGCAGTTAAAAGGCCATGAACTCCAGTTGCTATCATGATGAAGCCTGCCCAAAGACCAGTAGCCATTTTATACAGGAAAACGCCTTTGTTAATTGCAATTGATGAAAATATAATTGCTGCAAGACCACAGAGGACTTGAATCAAAGAAAGGACAATCATATTTTCATTCTTAAATCTTCTCTTTGCTAGAATTGAAAGACACTGGCAATTGGTGAAAAACTTTTTGAAATTCGACAAATTACGAAATGCATCATCAGTCTGATGAACATTAGAATCCCCATCTTCCTCTGGTGTAGCATGAGAGTTTTGCACAGACTGTTGAGGGGCAGTATCAAATAGCTTAATCCCATCATTTTGTATTAGCGACATTCTCTATCTTCTCCTCATCTGGTTATACCTGGAATTAAAATTAGATTTATAAATTAGATCTATGCTGAAATTTATGGCAAATCTTGGATATAAACTCTATTATGATATTTATTCACGTCAAAGTTTTGAACTGAATGCAGTAAATTAAAAATTCAAATGGCTTTTACACATGTGTGGAGTTTATCAAAAGATGCCAATCATTTTCTAATAAATATATTTAGTCAACAGGTGTTTATTTAGTAATAAATATACCCATTATGAAATGGAATATATCTCAAATCATGAAATGGTAGATTTTCCATATCTCGTGATGACAGCATAAAGAGAAACTTCTTTGTGAAATCACTTCAACAAAATCATAAACCACATGATTCATATTACACGTATGATATCCAAATTTTGATTAAATTGATAGAATTATGTTATGTATTGAAATTCGAAATATTCTTTCAAGGACAACTTGATAAATCACAAAAATATTGAATTGTGATCAAATCAATCCTTATTTGGTTAGCAAAATTCAGAGAAATGAATCCTCGAATGAAAGTTTTCATGTTAATTAAGCAAAATACTTTTTAAAGCAAAGCACGAATATCGGTTTGGATAATAATTCAATTTAAATGAAAGGAAAATTTTTTTATCAAATAAAAAGCTCAGATCATTAGTTTCAATTTTGGAGTCGATCCTTTAATTTTTCTGCATCGATAAATCTTTCTTTGAGCAAGCATTTCAAATTTCAGCAATCATGGTGAACCCTCTGTAGTTTGAAGATTCAATTTTCTTTAATAAAAGAGTAATCAAGTAAAGAGTAGTAGGACCTCTCACCTATTAATAACATTTATTTCTATCGATTCAAAATACAGTAATGCACTGCTATGAAATGAATTATTTGAGAGGTTTGAAAATAAATATTTAACCTCATCCTGAACTCTCTCTTGTGATATTGATCTTCTAAATTCTTCTTTCAAGAGTAAACATGTAGAGCAGAATACCTTGTTCATTGAACAGTGGGGGGAAAAGGAATTTTATATTTTAACGATACTTAATTTTTTTCAAATTCAGTGAACTAATGTGAGATTTTTTCATCGAGGCAAAAAATAGAAAATTATTTAGAACAATCACACAAGTACGCTAGAGATAAAAATGTTTGTAAAAGTAATATGAAGGAAAAATATCTGCTATAACAAAAAGAGGGAAAAAGCTATCATGAAGGATAATTTCCGGCGCTTATATAAGCAAGATGTATAACGATCACGTTGAATGAAATTCATTATATCAAATCAAGTTTCCTCTCAGATTAAAGGTAGCATAGCAAGTATCAAAGTAATTATAGGCAAGTTTAGTTTGAATTTATTCAAGATGAAATGAAAAAGATCTATCAAAGTCTGCTCATTGGAAAATGTTTATCAGAGAATTCAAAAAGTGTCAAAAAGGATCCTAATCTAAGCCAGAACTAAGCTGATATCAGCATTAAATCTGATACTAATATATTACTTCTAAGAAAATTTAATCTTTGTACTATTAAATCTATTGTAATTATAATCTGCAAAGGATTATGAAAATTCTCTACATATATAATATTACAAACCCTTTTTCCTTGGTTTAATTTTGATCAAGTGAGTTTTGTCACAAAGTCATGTTATATTCAATCTAAACCTATTGATTTGAGGAATTTTTTTCATAAATGAGGAAGAATTGTGTTAGCTCGATAATAAACTATTAAAATCTCTAATTTATGGTTTTGATAAATGAATAGTCTTACTTATCAGACTACTAAACATATTGCTCATAAAATAAATTAGAAATTGAATAGGTTATAACTAGCGAAGTAAATTAGCGTTCACTGTATTAATCTTTCTTCTGTAAGCAAATTTCCACAGGCCTAAACTCAATAAAAGGGGATATGTTAGATAAACTTGTTTGTTCTCATTGGTAGATTTATATTTGTAATTTTTTCCAAAAATATGCCCACCTAGTTTCATTAAGAGGTTGTTAAAAGTTCGAAATTTCCCTTTACTGTCTATCTTTTTGACTTTTTCATTTTGAACGAAAATAACTCGTAAATAAAATTTTAATAAATACCATTAAAAGTAGATTTAATTGGAATATAACCGACCTTTTTCTAAAGTCTCTTCCAGACGTTTCGGTACTGACATTATCAAGTACCTTCTTCGGTGGATGAAGGTATAATTGGTTGCAATTATACGGAAAGAGATTTTTTCGGTTAAATTAGAGAACAGTTGCCCCCTCTTATTTCTCTTTAAGTTTACTTTGAATCGTGTTGGTCTTTTTATTATCGATGACATGAAAACTCATCGCAAGGGATTCGTTTTAATTTCATCTATGTTAAAAAGCCCTTAGTCTCTTTGTCACTCAGAAAAATTACTGCAAAACAAGAGGGGGAAAATGTTCTAGCAATTTTTTCTGCAGGTCGTTAGTAGGTTTAATTAATTTTGAATGGTTTTTCAGATAAAATTAAACAGAGTTATATTTCAATTAAATCTACTTTTACCAATATTTATTCAAGAGTTCAGGTTTCATCATGGATCAAAAAAATTCCTATAATATATCAATGTTGTCCCAACTCCCAAATAGAATTCGAATGAATTGAAGTTGCATGAATTTGCAATTTGATGCAAAAAATATCTAGGCATGTAATGAGCAAACATTACATTTATTGTAGCTCCAATCACATTTTTCTTCCTGTTTTCCAATTCCATATTTGTCATCATAAATCATTTTTTTAATGATCGTGAAGGATTCTCTACCTTGATAACTATCCTGCCATGCTATTGAAATTTATATAATTTCAATTAAAAGGGGAATATTATTCTTTCATAAAATCAGGAATAAAATGCAAGATCATATGCCTGCATACTTAAAAACGTATCAACATAATCTTTAGTCATCTGACTACATACCAAAAGTAGGAAAATTAAAATTTCATAAAGAATGTTTGTTGTAAAAGAGAGAAAAAGTTTTAACAAGAAAAAAGTCTGTGTGAATAATACATTAAACTTGTTAAAATATTCAGATCGAAAACAACCCCATTTTCGATCATTTGTATTTGGAAAACATTAAGTTTTCTTGTCAACTCTTCTATTCGAAGAAAATTCTTTTCGGAAGCCATGAAGCAATATAAACGCGAATTCTTTTTGTGTTAAATAGAGCAAGGATACATGCGTAAAAAGGGGTATGCATCATATTTTTAGGTCATGAAATTAGTTTGGGTAAATAATAACATGAGTGTTTATGTACGGAAAAATGAAACCTGAATTATTTCGGTTGAGGAGAAAGGGAAGAGATCCCAGATGAAAATAAATTTGACATTTTTTAAATAAACACAAAATTGTGTATTAACCATTTTGGATAAATTTTTACATCTTTGAAAGAAGAGAATCATTAAAGAGAGGCGTTTTCTATAAACCTGACTGAATTGAAATTTTTTTCATTTTGAAAATTTTATCAACATATAATCAGAAATCAATCATTTCTTTTCAGCTAGATTATTTGTAGATTTTGCTCAGGGGCTGATTATAATGATATTATTTTGTGATTACGCTCACACAATTATTTAATTTATGTAATTAAAATGAAATTAAATACAGATTCTAATAAAGGCCTCTACAGTACAGATCTATATCATAAAATATCTCAAATGAACAATTATTTCTGTAATCTTAGTTCCAAACTTCGTCTGACAACACTAAATTTCCCTTTTTAAGCCAGAAAATATCCCAAATGATCCCAAACTGTTTTGCCAATTTTTTACCTGTCAGTTTTCAGGACAAGAAAATAGCAGAAAACCAGGCAGATTATATTTTTTGTGATAGAATAACACTTTTGAAATATGGACAAAAGAAAAATCATCCAGTTTTAATGTTATCTTCTGAGCACACTCGACCGGAAAGTGTTCAGGGAAAACCGGAAATCATTCTTGATTATAATAAATACAAAGGTGGAGTCGATTCTTTAGATCAAATATTAAGCTTCTACTCATCCAAAAAGGGAACAAAAAGATGGCCTCTTGCTATGTATTGGAACACTCTTGATTTGGCCGTTTATAATGCCTATGTATTATATTCGATAAGTATGAAGAAAAAGAATCCAGCTTTCACCATAACTAGAAGAGACTTTATATATGAAATTTGTAAAAGTTTGATCGACTACAGGAAACGAGAAGCTCCTGAAGATAGAATTACCTATGGTCCAAAGTCTGGTAAAAGAGCTAGATGCAACTATTGTGATAGAAAAAGTTTCAAAAATGAAACAGTGTTGTCAAATTTGTCATTTCTGTAATGAGCATTGTATTAACTTGTGCTTACAATGTTCTAAATAAATCACTATTTAACTCAATTTTTGGTCTTTTTTCAACAAGGGGTTCCAGAAACCCCCATTTACAGACAATGCGATTTTCATGATATGCCGTTCTAGGGTTAATAAAAATCTTTAATATATTAGGAACAAATTTTAATTCCCTTATACAACTGAAATCATACAAATTTGAGAGAAAGATTGTCATGCAAACCAGAATCATGCAATATATTTGAGAGGTGTATTTTCAATTTTAATTTGGACAGGATTATTATTTTTCAAGATCCAGAGACCAGAAGGATAAAATGTAAAAAATTCCGAAAAAAATTTACATAATTCTAAATTTTTGGAAGATTCAAGTTACATTTCACCATGCTTTCATGAGTTATGAAATATAATTGTCATATGAACTGTAAAATTATTTGTTAAAAAACAACAAGTTTTAAAACAAGAGCACCAACACTTTGGATTAAATATTTTTAATTATATAATTTTCTCTCCAAATGGACACTACTTGTTGTACAATTCAAAGTGCACAAGGGATAATATTTTTTTACCGAATCTATGTAAGATTTACACGTACAGAAGAATTTCTATAATTTCATACTTAATCTACATGTTGCTGCCCTCTGTATTTTTTCAAAAAATCTCGGTATATTTCTAAGGTTCACTAAAAGTATTGATTTTACAGAGCAAACGCCTTCCCTAATAATTAGTACATATGGGAAATATTTTGGATCTTCATCTAGGTAGTGATAATTTAAAATTTGATGATGATAATAATAATAATAAACTATTCCTTCCGGCAATTTGAGGAAGCAGATAATAGATAAAAGGAATAAAGTTGAAAAATTATTTTTGAATTTCAAGGTTGTATGAATAGTATTATATTGTAACAGTGGTATGATTATTAATAATTGATTAAGTATGATTTGAGAATTAAGAGTCAAAAATTTAATCAGAAAAACTAATAAATGAAACTGAAATATTTTAAAAATTGAAGTTTTTATTTAATTTTTGGGAATAACTCGATAAGATTAAAAGCTGTAATACAGCTGCTGTAAATCTAATAATACATTTAGACCGAAAAAATTTTATCGGAATATATTGTCAATATAATATTGATGAAATTGTATTATTTATAAATCGCAAAAATTTCGAGTATATGCTAGAAAAAACTTACATCTTTGATTAAATCCAATTGAGCATGTCAAATTAGCGCATTTAATTCTCACTTATTGGTGTAACAAGAAAAACAATAGTATTAATTGAAAATTTATTTATTCTCTTGTTATGTTATAATAAATTTTTAAAATAATGTTCAAAAAGAAGAAACCTGCCCATAAAGAGGCCTTTCTTGGTCTAAGCAATGATGTTTCAGACGTAAGCGATGGAGATTTAGAAAAAGAACTCAATTCATTAATTGGAAGGTCTTCTCCTCGTAAAAACAAAATTAAAAAAGGAAAAACTGATATTGATGATGAAATAAGCATTGATTCGGATGACGAAAAAGATATTTTAGCTGAACTCAATGATATTTGCGATGATGAGGAAGATATTGACGACAATCCTCAATTAATCTCAAATGTTTCAAATAATTCTGATACTTGCAATATACTCAATGCCAGATTAAATGCATACTCGAATTATTTAGCTTATCTTAAAAGTGACCCTAGCCAGTCCTCTAAAGTACGAAGATATCAGAGACAACTTGACGGTATTAAAAGTCTTCTTAATGATACTAAACGTGGAGTTAAAGTGGATATTGAATCTATTCCTCCTGAACCACCTCAAATACCTCAGTTGGAAGTAACTACTAGTGTAAAACGAAAAGTGAATGATAGTGATGTAGAACTCTTGCTCAAACGCAATGAAGAGTATAAAGTAATATTTATTTAATTTCATATCTAGAATGCTCTCTCTAAAGCATCTAATGAGGGTAACTCTCAAAGGGTAGCTGAACTCAACCAAGTAATAAAAGCTTTTGAATTGGAATTGCCAAAAATCTTAGATGGAGAATCTGATTTTAACCCAGAGACAGATATGCCGCCTCCTCCTGAAGAATTTGGTAATGCTGCGAATGTTCAAATTGACAGTAAACCAAGGGATTTGTCTCCTGAAAAAGTTGCAGATAAACCTGTGAGTTTCAATTTCGTGAATCGAGAAATTTTTTTCGAGATTATCTAATTTAATAGATAAAATTCTTGTCTGAACTGTCTCAACTCTGTTCTATGTTACAATCAAATTTTCATTTTACCATAAAGAAAAATCCTATTTTTCCTTAAAGCATTAAAATTTTTCTGATTTTCCAAAAAAAATTCTTAACATGTAAAAAGGAGAGAACTTTAAACTCTATTTTTGTTCGAAATTTTGCAAACACTATTCAAAAATCCTAATTTGGATATAAGAAATCTTTAAAGATAACACTCAAAAAGATAGTAATTTATAAATTCCACACACACAATTGTTCATTTTCACCCTTTGCGTTACCCATATTTATATCTATTCTTATGTATGCTCAAAAACGATTACTACACCTATGGAAGGCTAACGAATCAAACTCTTTCCTGTAATATTTATGTATTCATATTTGGCATGTAAAGACTGAAGAGTATGGCCGAAATAGAGCTCAATTTCTTCATATTCTCAGGCATCGTCTTTACACAAAAATCTTAATTTTGTCAATTTTCGTAGTAAAATTCATTGAAAAAATCTCGGCACATGTTCAAAAAATTGTCATTTTCAATCGAGATTCTGTTTTCGATTATCTCTAAAATGAGATTAAGGCTCGTAAGCGTGAAAAATCTGCCTTTCTCTAGTAGAGCATTATCTTTGATGCCTAATCAATTTTTTCCTATGAGAAATGCAACAGTAATCTGTTCTTCGAATTAGACTCATATTATAGTATCATAGGGTAGAAAAATTATTATATTCTGATAAATTTCAATTTTTTCAATTTTGAGCAGGAAAAGCCGGATCAACCCGCTTCTAAGCCCAAGATGAACCCTGTCCATCAACAATTAATGAAACGTTTTAAAGAATATGAAGTGAGCTATGATCTTGGTGATAAATTTTATAGGTTGCAGCCGAAAATGCTAAACAGATAGGTAACATGAAAAGATTTGAAGAATTGGACGGCATTGTGCAGATTTTCAAAGTTGAGATACCAAAGATTATCAGAGGCGAAGTTCCATTTGATCCTGATAATGATATGCCACCTCCGCCTGAAAAATTTGGGTCTCAGCAGCCTGTAGATCCCAATTTACTATCAACCAATATTACAATTCAAACTTTAACAGCTAGATCTGATTATTATAAGGTATTATTTTTCGATTAATCCTTTCAAGAAAATGATCGAAGAGGCAAAATGTGAAGGCTCCACATCTAAAATTAGACGCTACAACAGAATAGTTGAAAACTACAAAGAAGGAATAGCCGCCTTAAAATCTGGAGCTCCTTTTGATTTTAATGATTTACCTCCGCCAATAGGTTGTCAACCTCTTAACATAAAGAGTCTCCAAAAATCATCTCAACCTGCGCCAAGTCAACCTGGACCTTCTACTATCACTAGGAATCTGGAACCAGTTCTAAGTAATTTATTTATAAATAATTTATTTCCATTAGAACCTGTTTCTGATCAAACGGTTGATAAAAAGGTTGAATTACTCAAACGTCGACAATCAGAGATAAAAAGAGCTGCCATTGAAGCGAAGAAAAGTAACGATCTTCCAACAGCGAAAAATTACACTGCTCAATACTTGTTAATGAATAAAATGATTGAGCAAGCTGCTATGGGAAATCCAATTGATTTGAAAAGTTTACCACCAGCCCCGAACAAACAAATAACGAAAACAGCGTTTGTTGAGAAAATCATCACCGAAGACACATGCGAAGCTCCTCTCCAATTTGCTTTAAATATAACTCAAGCAAATAACGGTAAAGAAATAACTTTAGCTTAAAATTCAGTTCATTTTATGATTTTTATGTTTTCTTATAGATAGGGAACAAATTTGCAAAGTCTTGACAGGTCAGCTTGAAAGTCAACTTCAATTAGCCACTGAAGTCCAAGAAGCTCATGAAGCTGCCGGAAATGAAAATATTTCCAACGAACTTTTGTCAATCATCAAGGTTCTCAATCGTTCTTGCACTTATATTAAACTACTCAAGGAAAAGGGTCAAGTGCCAAATTATCAATTTAAAATAGCCAACTTACCGATTTTGAATTATAACCTTAACGTTCCGGACGACTGTCTTGAGATTACTGTTGTCAAATGTGTTTCTTTACCATGCACAGAAAAGATAAAGGTAATTGATTCTCTCCTTATTTTGCATTTCACTCCATTTTCTTCTTGAGATTCTTGCCCATCCTTAATATCGAATACTTTTATACATTTAGAGTATGGCAGATTTGGAAATTTATGTTTCTCTGGAATTCTCCTATCCCAGCACAGATAAACCACAAAAACACGCAACTGATTGGCAAAAGTACTCACAGACTGACGAAGAACAACTCCCTAACGGTAAAGTGATGTTTGAAATAAATAGGAAGAATCGCTCCTACCTTAGGACCTTGAACAATAAAAAATCTCTCAAAGCCACTGTGAGTTTACAATCAGTTTTGTGCTATAAACACGATCAATCCTCGGTGATTGAATAAGGTGAAAACTATGTAATAGTATGTATTATATCCATTTGAGCTTTTAAATACTGAAAAAACTTGCAATATAAAATCAAAATTCAGACAAAAATGTCCTGTCTACACATATTTAATTCATCAAAAATAAAATCTAAAGAAATAATCATCCAGTCTTGTAGGCTACTTTTTTTAGCAATTTTTAGCGGAGTTGAATTTAAAAAATAGCAATACCCTAAATTAACCCCTTTAAAACGTCACCTATTCAATAACGGTTTATTTATTGGCATGGAATATTTGATGAAACTAGGATTCTGAACACAATGTAACCATTCATACGATAAAAGACTAATAAAATACATATGAAAATCAATAATTTACTCTGATTGGTTTAAAAATAATTATCCAATAATATTCTATTTGAATCGAAAATTTTCTTAGTTCCTTTAGTCTGTAGAAGGGTTCAACATGTTCGAAATTTTAATATTAGGTTATCTTAGAGATTTGATTTCGTTTGAAGAAAATAATTTTATTATGTATAAGAAAGAAAGTCTTTATTTGAATGTTTGGTATTTTAAGCATCGTTTAAAAGACTAAATCAAGATGATAGAAATAGCAAACAAAATTGCAAAATTATTTCAAAAACCAAAACAGATGCAATAGTATGCTTTACATCCTTTTAATCAAATTTCATCACTCATGAACATATTGAAAATAGCAAAATATAATATTTTCACCGCCCTACTAATTGTTTGGATTTTAGTCATTTGAATTTGGCAAGCTGCTATGATTCGTCATATAACATACATACTAAGCTATTATTATTTTTCTCGGATATGAATGTTTTGAAGACATCAGCGTAAACTTCGGCAAGACCATTTAATTGGTGATATGAGCAAGAGTAGATGTTGATATTGAAGTATTAGAAAATATTTGGCCTAATTAGAAAAAAATTTTTGTTGGAGAGGGTAACTAAAATTAGCCCAATTCTTGGAAATTATCCTTATAAAACAAAGAGGTGTAAGAGGATTTTTCAAAGACTTGGATTTGATCAGGTCTCTCTTCGACCTTTTTCCAACCCTATCGAGACGATAAGAAAACCAATCGAGAAAAAGACTCAAAATTGATTTAAGACGATTCTAATGGGAATTCTACTTTAAGAAAGTCCATTTTCCTCATTCTTTAATGAGTAGATAAAAACCAACTTTTACTAGTTTTGGTCATTTTATCCAAGTTTAGATATCTCTTTGAGACATTTTGGTATTTTTGAGATTTGTTTGGCATGAATTATAAAATAGATTATGTGATATTGTATGGAACTGCGTAATAACTGAGAATTTCTGACTTTGAATAATCGCCCTATATTGGAAGAAACTCACAAAAGGTTTAAAATGGGTGACCAACTAGCTATTGGTGCTTATTTTAGGCTGATCTATGATTGATTTGATTCGTTGTCGGCCAGATTTTTATGTTAAGGGTGCTTGTTGAACTAAAAGAAATCAATATCTCCTTTTATTTCTTTACATTAGCAAACCCTTGTAACATGAACCTTGTAGATTTACGTAATTAAATGATATAGAAAGATCTGAACAGAAAAATAATTATTTTGGAGATGAGATTTTATTAGCTAAAGCCTTCCTGATTGATAATAATACAAATAGGAGATGGTTTATCCATTCTTTAGGATTTTAAGTTTTTCTTTATTTTGGATAATTCCATTAGCTTTTGGACTATAATTATAGCTTATAAGCTTTTGTGGTGGTGTGTTTGATATTCAAAAGACGAAAAAATTCTTTGAAATCTTGTGATGTGAATTGAGATCTGCAATCTGTTCTTACTTCATTCGGAAAACCGTATCAACTTATCCAGTTGAGGAGAAAATTATTGATAACCGCTTCTTTATTGGCTTCTTTCTATCCATCGTGAGCATCTATCCCTAATTGTTTGAAGATATTTATAATCATATAATTCGGGTAAATCTGTCATATCCATATTGAGTTTCATGAATCTTGTTGTTGGGATTGGAATGGAATTTGATGTCGACTTTACTTTTCGATGAGTCTTAGATTTTTGACTTAGAAGACATTCTCTTGTCCATTTGTGGAAGTATCTTTCCTTTAATAGTTCTGTTGTCGCTTTCTTTCCACCGTGTGATATTTCATGAATTGATAAAACAATACGCTTAGTGAGTTCCCTTGGTCATTGAAGCTCATCATTTGTCACATACATGTAAGTGTTTGTAATGCCTTTGTAGAGATATTCGTCTTTGCCATAGCAGATATTGAAGATTTCTAGGTTATTGTTTTTCCTTTCTGATTTCCATTAAATTATATTTTTTCAGGTTTTCTTTAAAAGAGGCCTATTCAAGAGCAACGGAGAACTTGGCTCTGCATATGTTCCCATGGAAGATCTGCAAAGTTGTGCCACGATAGAAAAGTCTTGTGAACTCTTTGAAGGGAGAAAAGCTGTTGGAGGTGCTGTTATTGTTCGAATTAAACAGAGAACTCCACTTGGTGTGAGTAGTTTGATCATGAGAATGATACAGATTTTGATTTTACATTATTTTTAGGCTGAAAAACTCAATGTTGAGATGAAACCCTGGTTAATGGTCGACCTTCCAGCTACGGCAGTGGCAAAAATCAAACAAGACTCTGATAGTCTTACTAGTGATGTTCCAAAATCCATCAAAGTCTTACAATTTGAGCACAAATATCTTAAAGAAGAAATAATCAAGTTGAAGAGCAAGTTGACTCGTGAGAACCTGGAAAAGTTGACGAATCGCCTTCAGGAAATTGAAAGTCAACACAATAGCCTAAAGAATAAACTTTCAAGTGATATCAATTTTCGTAAACAGTACATTGTCAACCTTCCAGCTGTTGAAAGGTTTTATCACAACAAGGTTATCGAATGCCATAACCAGGGAAATGAGATGGGTGTCAAATTGAACACGACCAAAAAGAATCTAGTTACGGAGGAAAGAAAATCTTACTTGCAGTGAGAAGAAGCCTGAGATGTAATACCTTTCATTATGACCGAGAATTTCATTTTTCCTTTTATTTGTTCTGAAATGCATAACTGTATTTTAAGACTATTTCACCATTGTACTCAATTATTTTTTACTTCAACATTTGATTCAGAAAACTTTAACAGAATTTTAAAAATATGAAAATTAATATTTATTTTTTTAAATTAGTAACATAAAAATTAATCATATATAACACACTGAGGAATACACAAAAGAAATTATTCATCTGAGAGATTTTCCTTTGAGTTCTGTATCCTTCGTGTCAGTTTCGCTAGACTTTTCCTTTTTCTCTTGTTTGAAGCAGTGCCAAACCTTGATGGTTTCACTGCTTTCAAGAGTGGCTACATACTCTTTGTCTGGGGAGGCGACTACAGACACGGCCCTAGAATCTGGAACTCTTGACAAGTCAATGATTTTTTCGCAATTTGGATATTTCCATAACGACAACTGACGATCATTCTCACCGTGGGCAGTGAGAATTTCTCTATGTGCCTCACTCCAAACAACTCCGCAAACTTGTGATCCAACATCAATTTCTTTTATAGAGGAGCCATTAGTTATATTCCAAAAGTGAAGATTATGGTCAGCAAGACCACCCCCAGTTGCCAAAAGCTTTGGTTTCCAAGGGCACCAAGCAAGTGCCTTAACAGCAGCTCTGTGCTCTAATGACATTGGTGCATCATTGACCATTTCATGTTGAAAGTCAGCATTCCAGATGAGAACTTTATTATCGTTAGATCCCGAAGCAAGATTCTCATAATTAGGAGACCATGAAAGTCCACATACTTCACCTTCATGAGCAAAAGAAGCAGAGATTTCATGATTCTTGACACGAATATCATGATGATGAATTCCACCTGATTGAGAACCTGTTGTTAGGATATGATCTTTCCAAGCCAAGGAAGATATCCTACAGCTGGCACTTTCTCCAGTTAAATTCATAGTCCTAATGAGAGATCTCATTTCTGAATCGAATAACTGAACACGTCCAATGTTCGTTCCAACTGCGATAACATCATGAACTGAACTAGACCATTTTAAAGCGGAAACTGTTTCATCTGCATATTGACAGGACATTAGCTTAAAAGTTGAACCATAGGCAGCATTCCAGACGTAAACATCTCCTTGGAGTCCAACAGCTAAAAAATTGTTTGCAGACCAATCAATAAGATTTAAATAAAACTGGGTAATAACACCAGGAGCATCTAATGTTTTATACGGCTCTTTAGGTATGTTTCTGCTGGTCAATGGTCTTTTAGTCTCTGTTTTAATATTTGCTTTGGGAACAAATGGTTTTCTATTTATAAACTGGAGGATATTTTCACTGTTTTCGTCATTTGAATTGTTCGAATTAAGTGCCAAGCGAGCTTTGTCAAGAGCATTTTCGTCTCTTGTGGGAATAAAGCGACTGCCAAATGAATCTTGGGCTCTAAAAATTGAGATAAATTAAGAATACTTGTTGGTTTTTGACAAATTAGACAGGGTACTTTCGCCCGATTGAATATCTTTCATCGTTTTGGCAAAGTTGAAACTAGCCATAGAATTTCTGTTATATTAATTTTATATTCAGCGGAACTTGAAGTAAAAACTCCTCTTATAATTCTAAACAACGATATATAAATTAATACACGAAAGTTCAAATCTACTATGAAACAATTTCAAATTCAAAAATTAATTTTTAGTAAAAATATTTTAGTATAAAACAAATACAATGTCTCCATGAGATTTTTTCATTACAGAAATCGTCATCCCATTCCATCAGTCCTATAATTTATAAGTGATTAACTGATGATTGTTTACTGTTAATTTTTTGTCAATTTCAGGGTCTCGTATTGCTATCGAATTATTTCTAATTATTTTCTACCACGAAATAACATAAATTTTGTAATGACAATGAGTGAACATTTACGAAATTATTTTATTTCGATTCAGATTAAGTCAAATTTTCAATCTAGTAGTACATCTATAATCCAAAGTTTGGATTCCAAACATGTGTACTAAGCCCTTGACACCGTAGCTGATATCTCATTTGAAAATTCAAAAGAAAATTCAACAACACCAAATTCTATTTTTGATTGACTTATTCCAATTGAATTTTGATGGTATTGTATTTTTTTGCTCCTCTTTTACTGGTTGACTAGTGACTGATGAATTTTTTGATGGAATATTTTCTCTTTGTACTGCTTCTTCCAATTGCATGTATATCGGAGATATACCATCAAAGTTTGAAAAGTTTAACTTGGATCTTAAACTCTCGATGTATCGATCATCGGAATTGATGACTGACTTTTTAAAGTGACCTGGTCTTGTTTTATCGACAACTGCATAGGGATTCTCTTCTTCCAACATTTCTGTTTTATTTAATTGTAAAATCATAAAATGGTTTTCTTTTTATTGAACCGAGTAAACGCTTCACTTAAGCATGACTCAATAAATTGTTTCTGATACATACCGTTTCTTTACTGTTCTTTGCACTATCACTTTTAAGTGCTGTTTATCGACAGATTTACTAAAGAGATCTTTAATAAAAATTATAAATCTAAATTTAGTAGAGATAAAATATTGTGAAACGGATTGAAAACTAATTTCATCCAAATCCCTGTGACATTGACTGACAGTTAACTTGAGAAGTTTCTATTAAAAGAAAAAATCATGAGATTATCATTAATGCAATGAATAAAGAAGGAATGCACAACTTTCGGATTATATCAAGTCCGATTCTCTATTTATTTCCGGACAAAAAATAAATAAAATGACTTTCAAAATTAATATAGTTGCGCAATATTTCCTCTGAATTTGTTTACACAGAACGATTTTAAAGAGTTCACTAGCTACAGTCTATGAAATTATCAGAATGTTGATTGACATAAAGTTTTTAAGTGCACTTTTACATACTCGTCTGAGCAAAAAATTTACAAAGACTCTATAAATTTTATAAAATGCTTGTAATAGTGTGTATTTCATAGAAATAAAAAATAATTTTGGATAGGAAATGATGTCAAAAATCAAAAAAAAATCAAAAAATGTCCCAAAAACAGTAAAATTACACATTAAGTCTGTGTTTACAAATTTTCAAAGAGATCATTTTTTCACACGTTTGCCTCGAATTTATTGAAGCATATGTAATACATACTATACATATTATGTATAGAAGTATAAAAAGAAAATCTATATTTTGCTCGCTAATTCTTTTCGATAAAAACCTAAATATCAATTCATAATTTTGAACCAAGTAGTTCTTCAGGGAGCTGTTCGACATATATTGTCTATAACGTTGTTCGCTTGCTACCTGACTATGTTGTCTTCTGGCTTGTATTGGTCTATCTGTCGAAAAAGAAAGGGGAGAGAAAGGTGTAGTATTTCTTAAAGAGCAAGGATTATAAAAATTATAGTGATTGTTACAATAATCAGAATTATTAGAGTAATAACTCTGATAATATAATTCATCTGATGAATTTCATCACTTGAAAGAAAATTAAAATAAAGATTAGAATAAAAAACATTTAGATTACCCTGATAAAAACAGTTAGGACTCACACAATATTTCGAATACATGTCGTATTCTTCTTCTGACGTGAGATTTTTCAAAAAACTTAAGATACTTAAAACCTTGTGTGTCCAATCAAAACCTTATTATTAAGGAAATAGCCAAGCTAAATACAATCGACCTTTATTTTCATTCTCTTTTACACTTTTTCATGAGACCCAATAAGTACAGTTTTCTACTATAGATTTATATACTCATTCAAATACTCTGAAAAATGAATCAACAGAAGCTCAATGATATTAGTTTTGATTGATAAAATTTAAATAAAGAATAAAATTTTATTAATCCAATTTCTATATTGTATTTTTTTCAGGTAAATCTTTAATTATATTCATATTAAATTTACAAAACAATATATTTTCAACTGTTTTAAAGTCTAGATATTCCCTGTATTCCAGGGTATTGTTCTTCTGGCTACACTGAAAACTCACTCTGAAGCAACACTAGTTGGATTAATACCATGCTTCTTGCAATATTTGCCAACTGGTCTAAAACCTCATCTCCTGATGACACAGAATATCTTTCGTAATTAGTTATCTCTTCTTGGAGAGAATCCGCTACGAATGAAGTCTTCAATCTTTTGCTTTTAGATTCTATTTCTTCTTCGTCTCTCTGAAGAATGTCAAAAATGCTAGACTCCGTTGTTAAAAGCTTTGTTTTCGAAGGTGATGAAGATTCAAGGCTAGAGTCACTGAAGATTTCATTACTTGAGAGTTTTTTCAGAATGTTTTCTTATTACCATTACCAACCTCGTTTAGTTTTATCTCTATAGACTCCAAAATCATATTTTTATACTTATTAGATTAGAGAGATTAAACTAAACGAGGTTGTTAATAGTAATAAGACGGATATAAATATTGGAAATCGTTGGTTAGAATTGATCACTGAATACAACTGATTCTAAGCGGAAAAAAACTTTCTAAAATACTTCAGTGAGTACTTAAAAATCACAAAGAAAAGCAGTACACTTGATCATAGGTTAGGAAAATTTTAAGTATTGTATTTTATTGAAGAACTCAAAAAGATACCGTTTTATTTAAAATTATTATTGTTTTTTCTTTAGAATATGACTGAGAAGCGAAGATGATAACAGCCGTCTGAAGGAGAAGGAATCTTATGGTATAACTCTTCAGATGAGAAATTCTTTGTTCCAAAACAAGATCGGAGGAACTGAAGATGTTACATGACTTTTATAGTGTTGAAATGCCTGAAAAATAAAACATGACAGATACTTTTTAAATTAAATTAGTAGCTAAAGTTTACTTAAGAAATTAAACTGAAACACTCATAAATTTTAATTCAATATTTGATGAACGAACATTTTTTGAGTATACTTGAAAAAAAACATAGTCAAGAGTTATCTAGCTAATGAATCGTCGTATCCAATCTGAAATGCTTCTTGGGTAATTGATGTTTTTTAAAAGTAAATTTATTACTGGAGTCTACACTCATAAGGAAGATAGGAGAACGAAATTTATTACATTCTTTTTCAAAATCTTCTCAATTCTCCTACGATGCATGTTTAAGCTATGAAAAGGAATCGTTTTGAAAATATTTTCAGAGTTCAGAGAAAGCTTAAAAATTTATTACAATAGTTCTTTTGTTCAAAGTAAACAGGAGATTCGCTAATCGTCTATACATAGTTCAGAAACAGAAGAATAGGAACGCAATTTTATTATAAAAATGAAGGAAACCCAAATACAAGAGGTTTTTGTTAAAACATAAATTATGGGAAGTCATCTACCAAGTTTTCTAAAGTTTTCTACCAATTCATCTTAATACAGATCAAAGAAATGTAGAGTAAGACTCGATTCTGATTCGCTAACGAATTATTGGCCTATAGGAATAAAGAGATTAAATAGTATTTTCAACTGTTTTAAAGTCTAGATATTCCCTGTATTCCAGGGTATTGTTCTTCTGGCTACACTGAAAACTCACTCTGAAGCAACACTAGTTGGATTAATACCATGCTTCTTGCAATATTTGCCAACTGGTCTAAAACCTCATCTCCTGATGACACAGAATATCTTTCGTAATTAGTTATCTCTTCTTGGAGAGAATCCGCTACGAATGAAGTCTTCAATCTTTTGCTTTTAGATTCTATTTCTTCTTCGTCTCTCTGAAGAATGTCAAAAATGCTAGACTCCGTTGTTAAAAGCTTTGTTTTCGAAGGTGATGAAGATTCAAGGCTAGAGTCACTGAAGATTTCATTACTTGAGAGTTTTTTCAGAATGTTTTCTTATTACCATTACCAACCTCGTTTAGTTTTATCTCTATAGACTCCAAAATCATATTTTTATACTTATTAGATTAGAGAGATTAAACTAAACGAGGTTGTTAATAGTAATAAGACGGATATAAATATTGGAAATCGTTGGTTAGAATTGATCACTGAATACAACTGATTCTAAGCGGAAAAAAACTTTCTAAAATACTTCAGTGAGTACTTAAAAATCACAAAGAAAAGCAGTACACTTGATCATAGGTTAGGAAAATTTTAAGTATTGTATTTTATTGAAGAACTCAAAAAGATACCGTTTTATTTAAAATTATTATTGTTTTTTCTTTAGAATATGACTGAGAAGCGAAGATGATAACAGCCGTCTGAAGGAGAAGGAATCTTATGGTATAACTCTTCAGATGAGAAATTCTTTGTTCCAAAACAAGATCGGAGGAACTGAAGATGTTACATGACTTTTATAGTGTTGAAATGCCTGAAAAATAAAACATGACAGATACTTTTTAAATTAAATTAGTAGCTAAAGTTTACTTAAGAAATTAAACTGAAACACTCATAAATTTTAATTCAATATTTGATGAACGAACATTTTTTGAGTATACTTGAAAAAAAACATAGTCAAGAGTTATCTAGCTAATGAATCGTCGTATCCAATCTGAAATGCTTCTTGGGTAATTGATGTTTTTTAAAAGTAAATTTATTACTGGAGTCTACACTCATAAGGAAGATAGGAGAACGAAATTTATTACATTCTTTTTCAAAATCTTCTCAATTCTCCTACGATGCATGTTTAAGCTATGAAAAGGAATCGTTTTGAAAATATTTTCAGAGTTCAGAGAAAGCTTAAAAATTTATTACAATAGTTCTTTTGTTCAAAGTAAACAGGAGATTCGCTAATCGTCTATACATAGTTCAGAAACAGAAGAATAGGAACGCAATTTTATTATAAAAATGAAGGAAACCCAAATACAAGAGGTTTTTGTTAAAACATAAATTATGGGAAGTCATCTACCAAGTTTTCTAAAGTTTTCTACCAATTCATCTTAATACAGATCAAAGAAATGTAGAGTAAGACTCGATTCTGATTCGCTAACGAATTATTGGCCTATAGGAATAAAGAGATTAAATAGTATTTTCAACTGTTTTAAAGTCTAGATATTCCCTGTATTCCAGGGTATTGTTCTTCTGGCTACACTGAAAACTCACTCTGAAGCAACACTAGTTGGATTAATACCATGCTTCTTGCAATATTTGCCAACTGGTCTAAAACCTCATCTCCTGATGACACAGAATATCTTTCGTAATTAGTTATCTCTTCTTGGAGAGAATCCGCTACGAATGAAGTCTTCAATCTTTTGCTTTTAGATTCTATTTCTTCTTCGTCTCTCTGAAGAATGTCAAAAATGCTAGACTCCGTTGTTAAAAGCTTTGTTTTCGAAGGTGATGAAGATTCAAGGCTAGAGTCACTGAAGATTTCATTACTTGAGAGTTTTTTCAGAATGTTTTCTTATTACCATTACCAACCTCGTTTAGTTTTATCTCTATAGACTCCAAAATCATATTTTTATACTTATTAGATTAGAGAGATTAAACTAAACGAGGTTGTTAATAGTAATAAGACGGATATAAATATTGGAAATCGTTGGTTAGAATTGATCACTGAATACAACTGATTCTAAGCGGAAAAAAACTTTCTAAAATACTTCAGTGAGTACTTAAAAATCACAAAGAAAAGCAGTACACTTGATCATAGGTTAGGAAAATTTTAAGTATTGTATTTTATTGAAGAACTCAAAAAGATACCGTTTTATTTAAAATTATTATTGTTTTTTCTTTAGAATATGACTGAGAAGCGAAGATGATAACAGCCGTCTGAAGGAGAAGGAATCTTATGGTATAACTCTTCAGATGAGAAATTCTTTGTTCCAAAACAAGATCGGAGGAACTGAAGATGTTACATGACTTTTATAGTGTTGAAATGCCTGAAAAATAAAACATGACAGATACTTTTTAAATTAAATTAGTAGCTAAAGTTTACTTAAGAAATTAAACTGAAACACTCATAAATTTTAATTCAATATTTGATGAACGAACATTTTTTGAGTATACTTGAAAAAAAACATAGTCAAGAGTTATCTAGCTAATGAATCGTCGTATCCAATCTGAAATGCTTCTTGGGTAATTGATGTTTTTTAAAAGTAAATTTATTACTGGAGTCTACACTCATAAGGAAGATAGGAGAACGAAATTTATTACATTCTTTTTCAAAATCTTCTCAATTCTCCTACGATGCATGTTTAAGCTATGAAAAGGAATCGTTTTGAAAATATTTTCAGAGTTCAGAGAAAGCTTAAAAATTTATTACAATAGTTCTTTTGTTCAAAGTAAACAGGAGATTCGCTAATCGTCTATACATAGTTCAGAAACAGAAGAATAGGAACGCAATTTTATTATAAAAATGAAGGAAACCCAAATACAAGAGGTTTTTGTTAAAACATAAATTATGGGAAGTCATCTACCAAGTTTTCTAAAGTTTTCTACCAATTCATCTTAATACAGATCAAAGAAATGTAGAGTAAGACTCGATTCTGATTCGCTAACGAATTATTGGCCTATAGGAATAAAGAGATTAAATAGTATTTTTGATGAATCCTTTTTTGATCTGAATTCTTTATTAATCTTCGAGAGGGGAAATATCTAATCGGGATAACTATTGAAAGTGAAATGTAGACGAAATGTCGATCAATCCTTTGGATAAGAACGAATTATTCCTTAGCTTTGGCCAACTGGAAGAAATATGTCTCAAGACTGTGAATAATTCAAAAGAATTCATCATTGACGAATGTCCATTTAATCGAACAGACACAAAAATCTCCCAAATCTGCCAATCAATTTCAATTTTCTTTTATATTTTTCATCTTTTATTTATATTTATATCTGATAGGAATTTGAGAAAGGTCTACGGGTCTCATGTTATCCTATGGTTTCTCATGTCGACCCTGAAGGATATTCTTCTGATAATTTCCTCCTTTATGAAGTACTCTTCTATTCAGACAGGACAGCATTCCATGGATTCAATCGCGTGTAAACTAAACTCAATCTTGATACACTTTCTTATTGTTTCCAAGGTTAGCATATTGTTGATAAATTCTGTACAAATATTCTGTTCAACAAGGGGAGGTGTCAACTGCAATCAGTTCGATTTAATCTTTTATGAGAGGCGAAGATTCTCTGAAAACCTTATAAAGACGACAACCTTTTACTCTGAGAGAAATTCAAGCCCATATCATACCCCGGTTATGATCAAGACCTTAAGTAAATGGAGAAATGTTTTCTTTCAAATATTCAGTTTTATGACGATTTTAGTCATTCCAGTCGCAGTGGTCCTCATGTCACTATTTAGTTTTGCAATTTTTCCATTTAAAATAAAATCAAGTTCTTATAACAGCCTGTTCTATGTTTATGGAAGATTCAGTTGTGGCCATATCGGAATGTGCCTTTTACCAATGCAGTTATTCCTCTATCTTCCGTTGCTTGTAATGTTTTTGGGTACTTGGTTAATGTTCTTTCTAACACAGAGATTATATCACCTCTGTGGAATGACCTCTCACAAGTTTGAAGCCTACTCAGATAACGTTCATCTTGTGAATGTCATACGATTCTTTATGACATCAAAGATAATCTTTACAGAGACTTTGGTCTGGATAGCTGCCTGGATTGCAAATCTTATTTGTCATCCATCAGTGTATAACTTGCACAATATGTTGAGCAGTTTTCAGGCTATATTTCTACTGATAAATTTCACATTGAATCGTTCAATACTTGAAATAATATTTTCAAGGGGTGATCCCTTCCACAAGGTCAGACCAGTCTATGACAGCCTGAGAAAGGCAAGTCTAAGGAACATTGTCAAAAAAATTGCCAATAACTCTCCAAGGGATGAGATTGAAATGAACTCTTGTATTTAAAAATGAAATAAGCTATTTTTTGAAAAAAAACCTCTTCTCGAATTTGTAACGAGAGCTTTTTTGTAATACAATACATTTCTGGTCAGAAATCATAGAATTTAATTCATTCCCACTCGAATATAGCAGCATGAATAAAATATAAATTCTTTTCGATTCTAGAGAAATTAAATTATTCCATGCAACATTCCACGGATCATTGATGTAAATATACGATATCGATTTAACAAATACAATGAATTTAATCAAACACTACTCAAACTCTTTAGTATAGGCTGTTATTGATAATACAGTTACGAATCTATAATAATTCCCTTATTATGAATGAATGATATTTCAATTAGAATATTTTTAGATAGAAAATTCAATGAAAATAATTAACAAATCACATAAAGAAATAGTAAAATTTAAAAGAATAGTTCGAAAAGCAGAATCCTGGTTTTAATAGACCTTTTAAGACTTTTTGAGACCCTTAATTATTATTATTTAATAATTTAAAATAAAAATAAAATTTGTAACAAAAAATCTCAGATAATTAAACAGTACAAAACTTTCAAGATTCCTATGCATTGATCTGTATCATTATTATTATTTTATGACATTTTTATTACAATTTAAAAAATTAACAATAGATTCTAGTAAAAAAACATTACCTTTGATATATATATATCCAAGATAGTTTGTAGGATGAAAGAAATTCATAAATATCCATCATAATATGCTTTTTACTGCAGCTACCAAGTATATAACTTGTAATTTATCATTCATTGTTCATCGTAAAATATATAACTAGAAAGGGAGGGGAAATTTTCCTGTTGACTACACAGCGTGTACTACAAACTGGAGAAATCTGAATTTTTAATTTAACCAAAAGTCACAAGATAAAAATTACTCTCAATCTAATTTCATCCATTTACTCTATCGGTTTCAATTCTAGATTTTAAGTGAAAAACCGTTCATGCGAATCTAGATCAATAATTTCGTAGCATCCAGGCAAATTTTGGCTATGGTTGCATTGATTTCAGCAATCAGATCGAAGGAAAAAGTAAAATTGATTCAGATTAACCCATAAAGTCTTAGAGAATTTTTTCATGACTCGCATATCATTTGGTTTATGAATTCGTTAATTAGAAATCTAAAGTTATTTTAACGCAATAATTTTTAGTTCAGGATTTGGGTCTTATTTTTGATCCGAAAACCGACTTTTATCTTTTTAAGGTATACTAAGAGGAGTTAAGACGATTGCGTATTTGAATTATACAAGTTTTCTGACTTTTTATCTATGACCCTGAGGTTTTCAAAAAAAAACGTTTAAAAAAATCAACTTTCTTTAAATTAGTATAACAGGTGTTTTTTGAATGATAGACACAGGATCTTTGCGTATTTCAGGAGATTAATAGACTTCCTATAGAATGGGTGGTAAACGAAGTATTTTCTGACGATGAATGAGTTGTTAAAATGATGAAGTGATAGAAAGAACACAGTCAGACTTTGAGGGTTCTTCTAGGCGTTCTTCAACCTGATCTGAGAAAATGTAGAAATTATAATGTGTTTTATATATATTTTATTTTTTAAGTATTTTAGATACTTAATTATTTGTTATAGGTATTTTTGGTGACGAGGGATAAGTGCTTAAGTCTTTTAATATATCTAATTGGATGTGGAGAAGAAACACATCTTCACTTAGACATAAGACTCAGCGTGTATCTAATTTATAAGCAAGTAAAGAAACAATTCAAACAAGTATGGGAGGTATAACAAATAATTAAGTATCTAAAATACTTAAAAAATAAAATATATATATAACCCAAAGGGTGCAAAGGGAGTATCTAATCCATGAATCTGTAAAGAAATATGATAGACATGGGGAGTTGGTCCAGTGGGCTAAGTGTTGGTCTCACAATGTTCATGACCCTGCTACGGTATACTGAGGAGTCTCAATAAGGACGACACGCGTCTATACCTGCCATACTCGTTTGAATTTTACTAGCTTATAAATTAGATACACGCTGAGTCTTATGTCTAAGTGAAGATGTGTTTCTTCTCCACATCCAATTAGATATATTAAAAGACTTAAGCACTTATCCCTCGTCACCAAAAATACCTATACAATGTGTTTTCTATGAACATGTAATGAACTGTAAAAGAAGACATACTTCCCATTCCTCAAAATTTTACCTGATGCATAACTGAGAATTTTGATTTTAACACGATTTAATACTTGAGCAGAATTGTTCAGGGTCATTAAAGAATCTATTATACTGGAAAAATTCTATGAAACTAGTGAGATGATCAAGAAAACTAAGATAAAAAACTACAAAATCACTCATGAGTTGAACTGAAAAAACTAAGAATCGCATTTCTGGAAAGTTTTGAGACTTCTTTTTTTTGTTAGAAATATAATCTGTATTAAATAGAGTAATTAATATGTCCAATGGAAAATATAAAAAATAAATAAAAATTTTAATCTAGTTTTCTTGAAAAAATAAAAATCATAACTGGATGAGGGATCTTTAAAATATCGCACATGAGACAATTGAATCAGTTTGTAAATTGTAACTGGCATGTTAATCTCAAAATTTTTACAATAATCATTCTGGAATTTTAGTGAAGATCGGGATATAATAGAGTAATAGAATAGTCTATTTTAGAGCGAATATGACTCATGATGGTCTTTATAGAGTGAAGATTATCTCAGTTCATAATGTCATATTTATCTTTAATCATGTTAAAAGCTGAGAGTAGGAAATGTTCATCATAAACTACTCGAATAAACATGCTCGATCATAGAAGCGAATTCAATAAATTTTTTTACTATAAATGCCAACCTTCTAACCCATAGAGGGTTCAGACCTGAAACCAAAATGCGAGCATTATAGGAATCAAGGTCAGGGTAAACCCAGTATAAGAAGGAGGCTTGATTGATTAATTTGACAAATTTTCATATCCTTCCGATAAGATGAAAAAAACTAGAATTGGATCAAAAGATTTGACAAAATAATTTTAGATCTGATTTCGTTTAAAAAAGATTAATTAATTAATTTTAAGATAAAATGTATTAAAAACTTGGGATTCTCAAGCAATAGACAACGAAACTTTTGATTGTCTACACACGTCTTCTTCAGTGGTACAAAGAGTTTATTGAAAACAAACTACGACTAAATGCTAAGCTCACCTTCCAATTCTTTACCATTTAATTTTATTTCTAAGGAGATTATTATTCAAGGGCAACATTATAAACTTTACTAGCAATAAGACAGCCTTCCTTGGTAATTGCCATAATTAATTGAACTAGAATCCATTTTCTTATATGTAAAAGCAAGGCCCTTTCCAATGTAGACTCTACATTGTAAAGTTTATAAAGACTTGGAGATTGTCATGACAAATAATTTGGAGAATAAACTGAGAAAATTATTAAGATGTAAAAATTGTAGGTACCAATAGAATATGGAAATCTACCATTTTCCAATGAATCTTTATTTCATCCTACTTAACTTTTAACCGATTTTACTCTCTACTAGAGAGTCTCTAGTCAATGAGGGTCGAATATTTATTTATTAGTAGTAAATTATTACTCAATAGGAAGAATTTGCAGTTCCACTTAACTCAATCAGTGTAGTCGTTCATGAGACTTTGCAAACAATACAAAAGTTGGAATTTTAGCTATTTGGAAAAATATTTTTCATCAAGTGATTGAATAAGAGAGAAATGTTTTGAAATTTATTAGATTATGAGGGTTTTTAAGTAAAAAGGGAGAGTTTACCATTAGGATCACGATTAGACAGAGAAACAAATATGTTAGCTAAATGCGATTTTGAGAGTCGAATTTCTTGATCCTTTTTACTGCTTGGAAATAAAAGATCCCTGAATAAGGGAAAGTTCATCTAAATTGGTTATAGTTGTCCCCCAGGTTTGGCATATGGAAAAGGTCACACCCTACTTTTCCTAGAAAAAGTGTATTTTTTCTTCTGTCCACATACTTTTTAGTAGGTCTATTAGTTTGTTTGAACATTTTATTCCAAAAAAATCGAAATTTTGAGATTAGCCATACCACATTGTAGGAAATTAAATTGTTTAAGGTGGTGGTGTAAACTTCACAAGAAAAGCTTTTCATAATTTTCAATTTAATGTTGAACGTACGAGTTTTTAATTAAGAATGATAATTACAGGTTAAACAAATTGCTAATTATAATTAGAAACCACTATGTAGTACACATGCTCTTCACACTGTACCTAGTACAACTTACATTTTATGATTAATAGAGAAAATCGATAATTATAATGATTTATTCCTGATTAATCCTGTATTTTAATTTCTTCACTTTTCCACTAATACAAATTTGAGGACGACTAACCTTTTACAGACGAAAATGATACTTTACTAAACTCAAATCGACACCAATTTAAATTCAATATGGGACGTATAAAAAGGGGGGTTTCAAGTGTTACAATGTTAAAGTTTTGAAGTCAAATGTAAAATGATTTGTATTGGTTATAAATTTAGGGGTAGGAACATTACTCGTTAAATTAATTTTTTGGCTGGCTGGCCTATGTGAGCTTTTTCACTTTTCTCTCCACTGTTGCTATTTAATGGAGAGTTTTGGTGTTATTTCAGCTTGCATTTATTCTTAATTCTTAAACTTTTACTATTTCTTTAAAAATTGTAAATTATTATTTTCATTCAATTATTTAACTCTTATCATTTTTAAAGTGATACCACTGATGATCCTTTAAGAAATGTACATTTGGTGTTAATATATCTTTTACTTCTATTTTAATCTTTCAAGAGGGGAAGAAAGAGCTGTATCGTGAAAAATAATAACCCATTGAAAGATTCCATTCCAAATTGAAAGATTGTTGTGACGAGAAAAAAAAGAAATTCTTGAATATTCAAGAACTCGAAGAGACATCCCTAATTCTGAGTTGAATATGAGAATTTTGGATTTAGCAGCAAATAATGCCAAAAACCAAGTTCCCCCCTCCCTACTCAATAGCAAATTGTACAAGACATTGAGAAGTATATCCCTGTAATAATAGATAAATTAGATTTAAAGGAATAAAGATTCTCATTTTAAAAGTTTCTTTTTGAATTTTATTTTTTCTTAATTATATGGAATGCGAAAAATTTTCTAGGTGTACAATGTACATCTGCATATACTATTGTATATGAAACTCGACTCTATTACATTAGGCTTTTTGTAAATAACTAAATATATTCCTATAATGAATTTAAATTGGTGTCGCTTTGAGTTAAGAAACGTATCATTTTCGTCTGTTTAGTTAGCCATGACTTTCTTGTTATAAATAAAGAAAAAAACACAACTTTTTCAACAAAATAATTCTAAAGAAGTTTCTAACATGTTTTCAACTCCATTTTAATTTGTGTCCAATTAAAAATAAGAATTAATCCAACTTGAGTCACAACATATAGATATTCGGTTTCCTCGTCTAATCAAGACCATTGAAATGAACCAAAATTTCATAATGTGGAAATTCAGTGTAAATTTGAAAACGTTATTTGGGCGTCTAGTTACCTACTAGATAATATCTAGATTTTAAAAAATTTTCATCTTTCACGATAAATATTCATCTATAGAAAGAATTGGCGTCTTGAAAGAAAGTTATTTTACTTTTCAGATGACAAAAAGATATCTCTTTTCACACATGGCAAAATACTTACATGAGAAACAGATTTACACCTGCAAATTTAACAGAAAACTAATTGAAGACATAATCGTGTTTTGTAAAACTTTCGAGAGATATAATAAAATTTGCCAAGAATTTTCTCAATTGAAATTTTACAAAATTATTAAAGAGTGTATATGGGAATTCTATTTCTTCTCAAAGCTGAAAATCAAAATAGAGTCATGTTTTCGAATCTTGTCAGATTAATTCACTTAGTATTGTTCTAATGATGGAGAATTAAATTGATATTGATCTGATGACTTTGAGTGCATAAATGGGTTATAAGTATGCTCAAAATAATTCCTTAGTAATTAAAATATTTCTTGCTCTTTCAACTAATCGTAAAATGTATACCTTGTGGTTCACTTAATTTTATAATTTAAACTATCAACTCAGATTAAAATTAGGAAACACACACTTTTTAACAATAAATTTATATATAAACAACATTGATAAAATTAGACGAGAGTCATCAATCTTCAGTCTCAGAATTGTCCTTGGTCGTATCATCATCATCTTTAGTATCATGTTTCTCTTCATCTATAGCGACGATTTCATCATTTTTTCCAGTCTCGTTAATAACTGCATTTTCTGGTTGGTCTTTGGTCTCGAGGGATTCAGTCTAAATTGAAAAATATAAAATATTTTATTGTACAATGTACTCAATTACCAGGTTTTATTTAGGAAATATGTCGAGAATATTGAAATAATTTAGTTTGAAATAAGCTACATTCACTGAAAAAAGAAGGAGGATTTCTAAAGTTTGAAAGAATGTAAGGTGGCCTTGTAAAAATATGCTAATTATATATAATCATTGTATGAGAAGGAGAATAATTTTTTTGCTTTTGTCTCGAAATTACTTTAGAATGCAAAGAGAAATATTTTTATATGATAAATTCAACAATCTAATTGGATTGATGGAAACTATGAAAAGAATGAATTATTTTCAAGGATTAGAAAATTGTAATAAATAAATCCATTTCAGACATCGGGAAAGAGAGGGGCTGAAAATGATTTTTTTCAAAATTAGAAATTTTTCATATGTATCTTCAAAATAGATTCTATAAAAAATTTGACCCATTAATCTTGGAAAATGAGGGATAAATTATAGGTGATATGCTCAATGAAAAGTAGTATGCTTTTTGAAGTGAACAATTCAATAAATATTTCTATTCAATTATTGGCTCATTATTCGAAATAATTTAATCTTAGTTGCAATGAAAGGATATAAAGGCATTTTCAAGATGGCTAGATAGAATTTAAAGAAATTAATTCACAAGTCCAGCAGTTATTTACACCACAACAAGATTTGAAAATGTAACTGAAAAGAGATAAAAAGAGAAGCAGACATCATGATGTTAACAATTGATAAGTATGCAACTAACTCTTTGTGTAGAGAAAAAAGAAAATAAAATACTCTAATGGGTAACTGGAAAAAAACAAACTTTTCTTTTATTATCCAGATTTTATGGAGCCCCAAAGGAGAATCATCAATAATGTAAAAGTTTAAAGAAAATACATTTTATTAGAAATATTCGCAGAGGTGAATATTCCGACTAAGCTATGCTATGATATCCAGTCCAGTGATTTAATTCCACCTTTCTCAGATGTAAGAATTTTCAATTTAGTAATCTTTTGATAGAACGAAGACTATCTACAGATAACGAAATTGAACTGAAAAATAACACAGATATTCCAAGATAAACTATGGTTATGAAAAAGTTTTGTGAAATTTGATTTACCAAGACACGGAAAGTAAATTCAAAGAAACATTTGAAGAATTTTTAGCTCTAAATGAATAGAAATTATCAGTTTTTTCCAGATATTAAATACATTTAAAAAAACTAATGACATGTGAAATGGTGGAGAAGAGACAGTGTGAGTATTTTAGCATTGGGAAAGAGATCAGATAAACAATTTGTTGTTGTTTTTCTCATTAAATACACTAATCCTTCTTTTTTATCCACAGAGAGAATATTGATTTTGTTCAGTATTAATTTTATCCTTGCATATAAAGTTAAACAAATGAGATGGAGAAACATATTTTCACAAAGCCTTCAGTAAGTAAAGAATGACATTAACTAATCAAAAGGTTAGCACAATATTGCAATGTTAGTTTTACAAAAAAACATACGTCTAATTTGGCTGATTTCCATAGTAAAGTACTGTATTTTAGCATGGATATTTCCTTAGTACCTGACTGTTTTTATTTGCAATATTATTTACGTTATGATAAATTTCTATTATTCTTTATTCCTATTTGGCTACTACTCTGGATTATTAGTTGTTAGGAAGAGTAAATTTTAATACATTCATTAATTTTTTTTATTTTATCTCTACTAAAGATTGACTTTACTATTGTTGATATTTTCATTGAAGTGAAAAACTGTAAAATTTACTCTTTAAATACCATTTTAATGAAAATATTAGTTATTTTACTTATAAGTAGATATCATAAATTTATAATCTATTAACCAATTTAGTTCAAATTAATTCACCTCTGGTTGGATTTCTTCAGATTGGACAGCTTCAGAATCTTCATCTTGCACAATCTCGTCCCTTTTGGGTAAGTTCTCATTCTCCTCTGATTTAATTGGTGAGTTCTCTTCAACCTTGGACTGTTTGCAAGGACTTTCAGGAACATCATGTGAATCAGTGTTATTTTCATCATCAACCTGATTAAGGGTTCTTTTACGATTCTCTTCGACAACTTCAAGTTCTAAGACCTCTTCATTTATATTAGAATTTTGACTAATATTACCATCACTATCTTCCATGGGTTCTGTTTTGTCTAGATCATCCCCGTTTGATTTGTTCAGCTCGAGAGCATCTTCAGCAAGTTCAGGAGTATCGGAATTTGATGAGACAGACTTTTGCATGCTAGCACTAGTTGGGGATTGATTGAGACCAACATTTTGAACGAATGCCTCTAATTGGCCTATAGGTCGGAGATCAGATTCACTTGATTCCGATGCCTAGAATGATAATAATAAAGCATTTAAGATTTGATACTAAGCTATAAAATAAGGTGTTTTTATAATGATAGACTTACTGCTTCATTTTGATTGAGAGGCTTGGTGGGGGAATTGTTAAGTTCTGTTCTATGAATTGATGCATAGTTAAATGACTTGGATTTCCAAGTAACAGGACTGTCAACGAGGTTAGGAATATCAATTTTCCTCGTTTCAATTTCTTCAATGTTTTCTCTTATCGGATAGAAATCATTAATTATATCATTTTGATCACAATTAGAATCAGCCTTATCGGATGTAACTAGTTCTGAACTTTCATTGAATGAGCCATTATCAGAGAACTCGCAATGATTACTGTCGCATATTTTACTAAGAAATAAATTATATTCAATCTTACTTTCCATACTGGTCAACAACGGATACAACTAGAACGACTTTTTCAAGACCTCTGAGATATTTATCAATTCTCTTATAGTTTTCCTGGGGATCAGAGAGTAATTCCGAAATTCGTTGGATTGTGAAAGGAATACTAAAATTCATTAGAATTAATAAGTACTTCTCGAATTCATTTAGCTTATTGTAAATAAGAGTTTTAAGTCGGTTTATTTCTTTTGGTGAAGATCGGTTGCTATTTGTTCCTTGTTCTGGATAACCACCGACAAGAAATTCTTCACAGTTAACTTGAAACTTCTTTATGATTAGAGGCTTAATACTTTCCCAGGATTGACTAAAGATGTTATATATGCAAGATTTACTTTGTTCTACCAGATTTAGCTACTTTTTTAAGATAACTTTCCAGAATTGGAGGTATGTACATATTGCTATCGACTGAGAGAGCCTTTAAAGCTTCAAAAACATCGTCCTTGTTCTCCATATCAGAAAGTGTCATTGGTATTTCGAATTAATAAATATAATTTAGATGTAGAGTTATATAATGTGTTATCTAGTGGTACAAGATTTGAGGATATCTCGAGAAAATGAGACAAGAAGCCAAAATTTTCAAATTTTAAGCGAATTTAATAAATTCAAATTTCAATAAACTTCTAGCTTGTTTAAATTTTTTTCAAACTGTCATAATTTAAATTAACGGTGAAATTCACCGGGTGAATTTCATTTACTAATTAAATCTGCTCTGGAGACTGGACTCCAGTGACTATACAATTTATAGTATACATTACAAAGTATGCAATGCATCTCGAAAATAACATTCATAATCTCTGCTGAATTAGTTGGAATCCTTGTATTGTATTAAGGAATATTGCCATTTTTATCAAGAAGTAGCCTTTCCAATTAGAGTTAAATAAATTTTTTAAGAAGAATATCAGCCCTCAAACGGATGAAAGAAAAATAGTGTGATTTTATTGCAAAAATAATTCTTATAAAACTTTTGAATGATCATTACAAACAGGATTATTACACAGAAAAAATTGTGTCTTGTTTTATTAATAAGTAAAACCTATCTAGAAGAATAGAAAATTCGAGAATTATTGAAAATAGAAATAGGGTTGGGGTCTATTGGACCCCAATTTCCGGATGAGGGTTAAACGATTCAGTTGTGTAATTATGGTTTAGACGTCTAGTAAAAGTTCGATTAGGATATGTCTTCTGAATTTGAATAATTTTCGATACCATTATGATTAATTAGCCATTTCCATTGGAAATTTTCCAGTTCAAAGCTTATTTATGATCAATGTATGTAAATTTTTTAAATGAAAAAAAAGATATAATTTAAAATCTTTGCACCATTTATGAAGCTTTTTTTGATGTTTTATTGATGACATAATCAGATAGATCCTCTCCAAGTTTATAAACTTCATCTTCGACTTCTTTAGGATATTTAGCTCCATACATCTCCATATTTACATAACAGTGTGATAGACAGTCTAGCCTTTCTTTTTCCAAATCTTTGTTTTGTTGCAGAAAAGCAAGTCGTAATTCCCACTCTATTGGTGATTCATGTGTGAGTCTCCAATCTTCAAAAGACATTCTCGAACCAGTTATTGATGTTGATATATGTTGACAATAACTAATGTGTAAATTTTATCCAAGAAATCGCTTGGCAATAATTGCTAAATTTTTAAATATTGTTCTGTTTAAAACAAATTAGGCTCGTTAAATTTCTTTGTTTAGTTAAACTAAATTATCAGAAAAATACAAAATCAAATTCCATAAAAATATATCAAAACTACTTTCAAGTATATCTAAGATATTTAAAATAGTTTTTTGTGAAATATAAATAAAATTTCTCAAGTTACTTGTTAAGACTTTGACTTATTGCTTTAACTTAAGTGTAAATTGCTAGGGTGGTGAAAAAAAATATTTTATGATATTTTTTCAGATAAGATTTTTCTGATCCAAAATTTTACGCTGATCACGAATCTGACCTAAAAATAGTGCTAAAGCACCCACGAGCTGAGATATTGGCCAAAACACAAATTTGCACAAAATTTCAGACTATCCCAATTGTTATTTCAACTAGTCTGACCTCACCTAGGAGATAAATTTCGTTTGTTTTAAGCTTTATATTGTGTCACCCAGCTGTATTAACAAAATTTTAGACAAATCAATGACACAAAAAACTGTATTTTCTCAAGATCTAGGCTATTAATATGAAACTCTTGGAAAAAGTTCTCTAGTCACAGATTCATAAATGCAAGAATGAGCAAAATTAAGTTTCATTTCTTTAAAGTAACGGTCACATAGTAAGTATAAATGAGAATACATGAAAAGCATAAAAAAGAAGAATTCTCAATATTTAGGAAAAAAGAGGGGAATAGATTTTATTCTTTTGATCAAGTTCCCATTCAAACATATCATGCATATCTTCATGTGTATGAGAAAACGAAATATAATAACGAAGAATTGAAAAAATATTACTCATAGATCTAGGTGCTTACCGATCAAATTCCTCTAAAACTCAAGAAAAAAAGGTAAATTCAATTCATAAGTGAGTGTGAAGAAAGTTGAAAAATAAATAAATTTTACATCAGATCTAATAAGTGTCAAGCCAGAAGATAATTTCGAACATTTAACCAAATGAGTATAATCTAATTTTATCTAAAATTGTCAATTTGAGCCCATGAAACCATGCTCAGGGTTTTGAAAACATGAGAAGGTGTTTTTAAGACGGTGTTAAAAAACCGTTAATACTAACGACCGGGATAGTAAAATTTGTGTCGAAGAAAATCACGGAAACTTCGAAACGATCTGAATTACAAAGGGACGAATGCACTGAAATAAAGCTAATTGATATGAAGATGGGAATTTATGATTTTTACAAAATTCTTAATTTTTTCATCAAGAAATCGAATTTGATCAAGATTTTTTGGAATCTAGATCATGAGGCCCTCTTTTAGAATACAGAGAAAAAAATTTAGAAAAAATAAATTTTTAAGGAAAATACAGCAAATTTGAAATCTTGAAGTAGCGCCATTTTTTTGAACTTTGAGTTGAAAATTTTTGTTGATTTCAATGTGAGAGAGTGATCAAAAGTTGATTTGTATGATCACAATTAGTCAAAAAAATTAAATATGCTGAATCTGGTTTTAAGAATCACCCCATAATCGTGTCAAAATTGAATTTTGATTTTTTTTTCGTTACTTGAGAGTTGATGAAATTTTTTATTTCGATATCCCTGAAAAATGACGAATTTATCAAAATTTTTATGATGATAATCGGTTTCTTTGACTAATTAAGAAAAAAATTAAGAATTTTGTAAAAATCATAAATTCCCATCTTCATATTAACAAGGTGTACAATGTACAGTGTACAATGCGAACAGTTCTGAGTAGTGAAGATGATCACTCTTATCTTGTGTACTATAATCTCGGTGGATTCTGTAAATACTAAACAACTCTCATCTTGAATTTATCTAGACTCTAAATTGTCGAGATAAAATAAAGGAATTTGAACATTTTTAATTCACTTAGTTTATACAGAGATAGAGATAGAGAGTAGCTGTTTAAATGTTTTTCAGTCATGTAATAAATGTTTACCCTTTGTTCAAAAAACATGACTTAATGCGATACCAGTGTATGCACCAATGTTACATTGTTCATTCTATTTTTAGAATCAACAATATGGTTTATAGAAAAGTTAGGAGTTTCCCGTAAAATGCAGCTATAATAAACCTATTTGTTCTAACTTCTTTTACACATAGATTCAAGCTTATCTTAGAATTCTGATAATGTTTCTATATCAGATAAAATTTCTTTAGATGTAGAGTAGTTCACAAGGTTCAAGTAATTTCCCTTGAAGTCGATACATCTGGAACAAGGGATAATTTTTCTTTCCTTTAATTAAACTAGATTAAAACTAAAAACATTTGTCATAATCCTTATCCTTAATAATGAAACTGTTGGTAATTAACAAAATATTATAAAGCTTACTTTATTTCATGCACCAATGGGTAAGCTAGTTTCAGAGTATCCTTCTCTTTCCATTCATCATTCATATACTTAATACAAAACTGAGTTTTATTGAGATAAAAATTATTAAAATAAGCATACTTTATAATGATTATGTATTAAAAAAACATATTTGTTGAATTTTAATCCATCTATAATTTATCTTGCAATCTTATATTCATGATTTTTATATCATAGTGTTCTAAGACTTTTATCCAAAATTTAACGATTCCATATGTTTTCTCTTACCAATATACCGATAATACATCAGGAATATACCGAAAATATTCACGCGATTTCTCGCGAAGGTTCGCTCCACTAGTTCTGTCCACGACTGTATCTGAAAGATTAACTCATAGCCTATGTACCACAAGATTATATAATGAATTTTTGTAAAACATTTATCGAACATTTAACTTATTTTGAGTAATGACTAGAGTTCAAAGGCATTTTTTCAAGTACATATTGGTCACATACTATCATTCCTAATTAAGATAACTTTACGAGTTTGAAGATATAAGAGATTTTTCTCGTGATTTTCCACACAAGATAACAATTACAAAGGAAGGAATTTTCAAAAGAATTCGAGCTATGCCAAAGTTGTTTCTTCTCATCCCTCTTTAATTGAAGTAAGATTTAAATAATTCATCTGATGATGATAATAATGAGAAGAAAAGCCAGTAGATTGTATTCTAATATCCAAATTATTAAAACGTTGTATTGGTAATCTGACCAGAATGCTGTCTATGCAACATTAGATGTTCTACGATTTCGTATTATTCTGAGAAGATTTCATTGGAAAAAGTATATTACTGTATTAAAAACGCATCTATCTATTCTTACATGCGCCATAAAACATGGAAAAATATCAAGAATTCTTTATTACATTAATACTTTTATTTTGTATTAATCGATAAGGTCTCATATTCAACAAACGAATTAACTTTAAGGATTAGGTTTTTAGAATAGAATTATGGTAGTCAGAAAATAGTCGATAGGAAAAGATTTTGAATTTAATAAATATTTTCATCGAATAAATCAATGGATGAATGAAAGGTTTGAATTTTACACAGTTGAGTAAATACCGGAATCCTTAGTGAGGATTCCTCACAGTTCATTGACAAGTTTAAACATTTGAAATTTTGCTTTAATAAGAAAGATTCTACACATTACAAAAATCTCTGGTTGAAAAAATTTCCTATATGCTTGAATTTTAAATAAATATGAAAGACTATTTGAATGTAACATGCCTAAACTTGGATTAAATTTTCCAAATTTACTAAAACCAACTATCGATATGATAAATTTAATCTGTTTATGCTTCTAGGATATGATAAACAAAATACTGAAAATTTTCAAATTGAAAACGTTTTTTAATGTTTTATTTTCATTATTTTAACTTGAATTCACATTTTTTTCTTACAGAATAGTTGCAAAAATGACTTTAAATTGTTTCTTTAGTAGTTATAAATTAAATTTTTCATGTATTACAATTTAGATCAGTCAGAAAACGTTTTAAATTTGAAAAATTCACTATTTTGTTAATCTTATTCCAGAAGCATAAAAAGGTAATTTGAAGCGAAATTTGGTCAGATAATATTAAGATTGAATTTATCATATCGGTAGACGGTTATAGTAAATTTGGAAATTAGTATATTGAGAGATCCTTTGCTAAGTCAATCAACTTTTATAAAAAATTTATTGATTTCAAGGTGTGAGAAAGATCGAACGTTTTTTTCAGCTCACAATGTCTAATAGACACAAAGATGTAATTATGAAGCTAACATAGAGAATGTTTGACTAAATTGTAACTCATAATTATAGACTGTAATTATTGCATTTTTACCTTTTGAAGGTGACACATTGCCATCAAAGTTTATTTTCAAGATTTTTCATGCTCAGTGGACGAATTCAATAGGGTTCAATGGTACTGATCGAATCAGGAGAAAATTCTCTTTAAAATGAGACTAAAAACGAAAAAAGTATGAAATTTCGACCATAAAATATTAAAAAAAAAACTTGTTCTACTTTTAAGTAGATCTTTGATGATTTATGATGATAAAAATATTTTTTTCATAGGAAAATTGAGTTGTGCTATTTCTCACACACCAAAACTGGGGCACAACTGTAATTGAAGGTATAATGAGTTTATCAAAATTAGTGTTCATTTTCTCGAATTTAAACAAAATCACTGGAGAGTTTTGCAATATTAAGAGAATTACAGGTTAGGATCTATTCGAATATAGTGGAGAGTTTATCGAAATGGAGAGACATTATTTCGTCTTTAGTCGACAGTTTTTTGAAATTAGTAAACAAGCTTAACGTTATTAGTGGAATCTTTTTTACAAGCTATTTTTGTAATAAATATATGATTTATAGCACCGAAAATTAATTTTATGCAGCCTTTAATGGCTCTTTCCTCAAGGCTTTTCTCAAATATTTCAATTTACTTTCATGATACGGAGTAAAATCATTTTTTTCCATTCTAGCTATAGAAATTTCAACATTATTTTATGAAATCTAACTAATCCACTAATAACGTTAAGCTTATTTACTAATTTCGAAAAACTGTCCACTAAAGACGAAATAATGTCTCTCCACTTCGATAAACTCTCTACTATATTTGAATAGATCCTAACCTGTATTTTTCTGATTTTCTTAATATTGGAAAACTCTCCAGTGATTTTGTTTAAGCATTCCACTAAATTCGAGAAAATTTACGCTAATTTTGATTAACTCATTTGATAATTACACCTTCAATTATTCTAATTTTGTCAACGAATCCTATAATATCGAAAAATTGTCCACTAATTTCGTAAAATGACTGTAAATGATAATCCTATATTAATTTTCATGCAGTAAAAATGGTCGAAAATTAGGAATTAGACTTTCGCACAATACTATTGAGTGTTTCCCAAAATATCAACAAACTTTTTGTTTTCCTTGTCCATTGGTAATCCTGAAAAATAACTCCTCTGACATCATCAAATTACAAAGAATATTGAAAAATCGCACCAACTTGAAATTAATTTTTTGCTTAAATCCATAAAAGTGTGAGAATTTAATGAAAAAATTAGATTTTTTGTGAAAAATGTAATAAATTCGCATGTTCATCGAGAATAGCATTTCTTACATTTCTTACAGCACCATGTCCCAATTTGTTTAAGCAGTAGTAGAAAAATGTGTATAATTTTAATAATGAAATAAAGAGAAAACGAATTTTACATTATTCCAATTCTATTTTGAGAGGTCATTCACGTATAACTTGTTTTGAAATATTTTTATTCTCATGTTGATGTTAATCCCTCTCGGTTTGTCATTTGTATCATAGTAATGTTATGGATCAGACTATTTTCCGTACTTTCTGGCCATTTCAATTGCTGGATAAAAAAGTAAAAACTATCAAAAATATAAGAATATATAATAATATCAAAAATTTTCAAGATATGCATATATATATAAATCTCTTTTAGTAAATTAAAGGTATAGACAATGTATTTATTGATATATAAAAAAATAAATATAAAGACTCTGTACATAATATCCTTGTGAATGACAAAATATGAAATAATGTATCTGATTTATTTGGTAATGTACAATTAAAATTGAAAAATAAAAACTTGTAAATCTGTAAAAAATTCATTAATCATCTGGTTTATGAAGATAAGAATAGAGAAGGGAAATAGAATAATCTAATTTGGATCTAATGTGAGACATTACTAATTTTAGATATTTAATGAAGTCAAAATTTAAGACAAGAACTTATGTAACGTTAACATTTTTCATCAAATATTCGATTGAATAAAATTTAATAAAACTTAGGTCAATATTAGAATTCTCAGCCATGGTCATCCAAACGTTTCGACGGTGATTGTATTCACACGCCTTCTTCAGTGGTACGAAAAGTTTGTCAAAAAACAAATTACTACTGTATTTATATACTTTTATGATCTCATACCTATCAGTTTTGTCCAATCAGATGAGAGAATAGAATAATACAAGAGGCTGACCTATGATAATAAAGTATAGATAATCAGAACAGAAAAGAGTTATAATTTTTCATCAGATTTAATTTATCTTCTTTCTTTTGCCAAAAAGCTGAATCCAACACTGCTCAATGTTCACTTCACCAACATTTCCATTAAAAGTATCATTATTGCCTAGAGCTTCATGAATTAACCTCTTTCTAAAGTTTTTCTGCACACTAAGAATTTAAACCTCCTCAAAATTTATTTTATGCCCATTATTGTTTAAGACATGTTGAAAAACATGTGACTTATTATCATTTCTCGAAATACTGTTTTTATGTTCTTTGATTCTTGTTCTAAAATTCCTACCAGTTTGACCAATAGAACTTTTATCACAGCTACACTTCAATTTATAAATACCACAGCCCTCAAAAATGTTATTTTCATTTTTGGAAATTTTATCATCAAGACTTGTATTATTTTTAAAAACAACCTTAAAATTATATTTTTTATAAATTTTAGATAACAAAATATTTGATGTCTCAACTTTGAAGACAATCACCGTCGAAACGTTTGGATGACCATGGCTGAGAATTCTAATATTGACCTAAGTTTTAATAAATTTTATTATAAAACTAATTTTAGATCATTTTTCACTGATTCGATTGAAGATTTTTTGAAATCCTACTTATTTTGCCCACTCTTACAATTTGAAGGAATTAAAGATTTTTTGATAATTTTCACTACTTGAAAATTATTGAAATTTCGAAAAATCGAAATCCCTCGTACATCTTTCGAAAATATTTTCAGTTCAGTTTTTTGAGTGTTCAGTTCAAAGTTCGATAAAATGGGATTTTGGAGCCAAATAGAAATTTTAAAAATAACCATATTTTTTATAAAAAATTTTATTTTTCCTTCAAATCGTAAAAGTCGGCAAACGAGTAGGATTCCAAAAAAACTTCATATAATCGAATATTTGAAGAAAAAACCGAATTTTTTGTAAAAATCATAGATTCCCAACTTCATATCAGTTAGTTTTATTTTGGTACAGCAAGTAAACCAGATAAAAAGCGTATTTAATATGATAAAATTAATGTCTTAACAATGTTATGTAATTTTCAGCCTGAATTCACTAAATTTTCTGATTCGTGATATATAGCTTCCCTGCATGATTGCATTTTTTTGTATTTAAATATTTATGGGCATACCGATGTTCTCAAACACTTTGTTAGTACCGAAAAAAGTCTATATTTGCATTACGAATTGTTCAAGAATTCTCAAGATTTTTCATCATATCCTTTGGACTATCTATATAAAGTTTTAGCCTAAAACTTTTAGGTCTTGTGAAATTTTATAAAAAGAATAACTGGAAATTTCAACTCACCTTGTTTATTTCTCATGTAGTTATCAACAGCTCTCATTGGCGACTGATATCCAGCATCAATGTAGATGCGTCTAATTTTTGATTGTAATAACAATAACTAAGAACTCACTTGTCAGTGGAAAGATTCCTGAAATGAATAAAAATTTATTAGCCTGTTTGATGTTTAAAATGGGTTATTTTTATAAAAATTTACTCCAATTCATCTGTATCGTATAGAGAAGCTTGCGTAAAACCGGTAAAGCAAATAGCCAAGACAAATGTGATGAGGATGCTGATAAGTTTCATATCTTCAAATTTTTGTTACTCAACTTGAGATGGAAATAATCGTGATTTTATTCAGTCCTCTGACCAATCAGAGTTCACCTTATATTCTCGTATACACACTGTCTATGCAAATCTATTCAACATAAACTACACATTAGAAAGGGATAGAGTAAAAAGACTCTTGAGTAGTGCACTGAGAGGAATTATTGGAAATTTTTAACTTTACATTAATAAACGTAGCTTTTCAAATACATCCGAAAAATCCACAGAAATTCATAATTTCTAAGTTTATTAAAACCAAATATGAAAGCATCATCAGTGGCAACACTTTGAAAATGATATAGGTTAAGAATTGATTAAAATAAACGAAATAATAATAACATCAGAAGAAGACTTAATGATCTCATAAATCAACATTATAATAATATTGAAAATTTTATTTAAAACTCAGATATTATTTAGTTTGATTCATAAAGATTTACTAAATTCTAGTGTGATTGTGGGACTTCATACATAGGAAGAACTATCTACAAGGATACTGCGGTTATACTATTCATCTTAGACAAGAAGAACATGCTGCTTCAGTTTCAAATTTTTCCGTTTTTTGCACAGAAACCAGTGATGTATGGGAGAAGGAAAATTTTTATAAGCCTAATCTATGTGTTCAGAAAAACTATTCCTATAGTCTTCAACTACTTCGATGTGAGCTTTATCACTTTTATCTCCATTGTTGCTATTTATTGAAGAGTTTTGATGATTTTTAAGCTTGCATTTCATAATTTGTCAATCAATTATTTCAATGAATTCTTAACTTGTATCATTTTTAAAGTATTGTCACGGATGATGCTTTGAAAAATGTACAATGTACATTTGATTCGAATATGCATATTTGTATATCCTTTTAATTTTCTAATTTTACATTGTTAAAAATATTTTACTTTTTTCCATTAAACTGGTCAATGACAGATTTTTCTTGTCTGAAGAGAAGAAGATGAATAAAAATCAGAAAAATGATCGAGCAGATCAGCTAAGAAAAACATTTTAGACTGCACTTTTAAATTGTTAGTAGAAGGGATAATTTCTTAAAATTTCCTCTTTTAAACGGAGGCATATGACAATAGCGTGAGAGTCATTTGGAACTCTGTATCGAGATTAACCAATATTGTTTAAATTCTTCTTAGAGATTAACACTAAGAAAATTTATGAAGATATATTCAGAATGAACACTTTACACTTTATCCCATAATTTTAGAATGAAGAATTTTTTGTAAATATTCCTGAATTTATAGTGGCAACTTTAAATCAGTATGAGCTTTGAGAAATTATGAATTTGTTTCATCCTTGAAAAAAGAAAATTTAGCTCATTTACGGGATTCAAAAAACCGGCTTAATTTTGGCCAGAAAATTTTTGTTATTTTAATAACTCATGAGATTATTTCAATATGGAATTCAAGAAAAGAATGTTGAGTTTTCTTTGTAAGAATAGGAAATTCTCATCTTCATGTCAACTAGCTTGTATCAAAATATTTGATAATTGATCTAATCTGACCTCGGTCTTGACATTCACAGGGCACTTGAGAAGACCGAGCATTTTAATCTTTTAATTACTACATTATATTCTTCGATCGGATGAAGTATTTTAGTTTTTATACAAAAAAGATGACAACTGGGAGAGAGGACCAACACTTAAAATATAAACATGAATCAATAATTATTATAATTGAGTAAATCCATCAAAAATCTTGAAGCTAATGAAAAGTTTTTCGTTCAAGATAGAAAAATTTGTAAAAAACTTCTCGGCCTTAAAAAATATCTAATAAATATCTTGAAGAAATTTTTTCAATGAATAATTTTCTGAATACGATATTGCTAGAATTACTCAAATGAATTTAATATAGAATCTTAATAGTTTCGTTTCATTTATAAGAGATAGATACAGGCCATTTGGGATGACTATTCTTTTTAACCCTTCATGTCCCATTCTTCCACCAGTGGAACACAACTCTTTCTCGAGCGATATTTTTAACTGAAAGATACCTAAAATAATTTTTCTGTCCCTCATTTATTAAGGTACAAAATTATGTACAATTCATAAAGATAGCTTTTCACTGATGCACACCATAGTTACTTGAAAAAGGGTGATTTTTTGAAAATGTTGTCAAATATATTTTTGAAAACCTATTTACTGAGGTCTTAGAAAAAAATGAAATAACTCGTAAAACAAGAGCCGTAGATATCAAATATGCAATCACCTGCTCGATATCTCTTATAGTTTAGAAGATAATTGGTTTTAGAGCTAAAAATTGCCTATTTTAACCTCTATTATCTTTGAAATTATAATTCGGCTTACAAAAAGGAATTCAGATTCAGAATCAGCGTAATTATTTTGGACTGCAAATTTTTTCATTTGTGTGATGAAAAAAAATAATTTGGGACATTCAAGGTTAAAAATACATCCTTTGAGAGAGTTAGTTATTCTTCATTCAACTTACTAACAATTGAAACTTCTTCAAGTCAGAAAGTAAAGTTTTTCCCTTCAAAAAATTCTCTGAGTGGTCCAATTAACGTGATATTCAAAATAAAGGTTCACTTTAAATAAAAACGTACGAAATTTCAGCAGAATTTATTATAATGTGTCTGGAAATTTCCTAAGAATTTCTCTAATTAGATACGGATCATTTAATTAGTTGTTATCTGTTTTTATTTTCATTTCGAAAATGTAACAAGAATATTGATGAAACTCCACTCTATGCCTGCTTCTCAAACTGTTACATATATCCGTACAAATCATAAAAAGACCTCATATTCATACCTAAAAAGATGTAATATTTAATTCAATCATTTTTCAAGTCCAAAATAAGCTGATATAATAGTGATCTAAAAAAAGATTAGTTGAGGTATATTTTTGAATTTAGGCCAAATTTCCGCCAAATTACAACGTTTAACGTTGAGAGATGTACAGAGACATCGGTTTTAAGCTGAGTTACCGATGCTAAGTTCATTTCAGGGAAGAAGAAGGAGATGCCAGAATTTTCACAGATAAGGGCCTTTATTTCGGGCATACTCATCAGTGTGATACATGCCATATATATAGGGTTTCAACAAAAAATAGGAAATAAAGATTATTGGTTCTTTTCTATCATTTCTTGATTGGCTCAAACCTGTTGCCAGGTTAGAGCATAATATTTTGTAATCATAAAGTTGAATAGATTGTCAAGTTTGTTAATTGCATTTAACTATAATTACAACTATTGTTTATACTTTAGTAGTCGGGATGTAGATAGGGATTGGTAACAAAGGGGTGCAAAACAGAATTATCAGATTTTTATTGTGTTGCCTGGTAAAAATCGGTAATTTGTTGGTTCGTCTCTACTTCCTCTCTCCTCTTCTTTCTAGCGGGGGGTTGGGATGCCGGGGGCCTTAGTTCCCTTGGTTTGGGGAGGTTAATCGGTTTCACATAGGTTTTCTGGATGCAAAGATTTGGCTTTTGTTGGTTTATTAAATAGGCTTCAGCTGCTTTTAGTGCATGAACATTGTTTCCGGTTGGTCTGTAGATAATTTCAAAGTTTTGGTTGGAAACGTCTGCCTTGCATGTCCTTAGATGTTCTCTCACTGCAGTTTGGCCAGTGTAGAGGTGTTCTTCGATTCTATCCTCTAGACGCCTTTTGGTTTGGCCAATATACTCGGATTTACAAGTGCAAGTAAATTTGTAAACTACATGGCTTATCTTTGTTTTGTCAATCGTGTCTTTTGCCTTGTTGGTAAACATTTTAGAAGTTTGGAAGGTCATTCGTAAGTTTCCTTCAGGGTAGGTTTGGGAAAAGACTTCATTTATCTTGCTTTGAATTAGTGTTGATGCTTTATCCCCTTTGAATGGTAGGTTCATGTAGACCGTTCCACCTTCATTCTCTTTGGGCTTTTTCCTAGGGGTGTACATTTGAGAGAGTCTATCGTTGATGAGTTCGATTGGGTAGTCGTTGTTTAGGAATATGCAGATCAGTTTTTCCATCTCTTCTTCCCAGGTTGATTCTGAGACTATCCTTCGGGTTCGTTTCGCGAGGGCTGTCACTAGTCCTCGTTTTACCTTCATGGGTACGAACGAGTTGAAATTCAGCATCCTGCCTGTGAACGTGTTTTTCCGGTGTATACGCCTTGTGATTGAGCCGTCTGGGTTCTTTGTTAGCTTGACGTCGAGGAAAGGTAAACTGTTATCATTTTCTGTCTCCATTGTAAACTTGATTTTTCCGTGGACATTATTAAATTCTGTTAGTAAACTATCAACATTAAGATTCTTATTAGCGATTATAAAAGTATCATCCATATAACGGTAATAATGATCAAACTTATCGATAGTTGGCTTCAGTGACGTCATCTCGAGTTTTGCCAGGAATAGGTCAGCTAGCAGGGGTCCTAAAGGGGTGCCCATTGCAACTCCGTCTTTCTGAACATATAACTCTTCGTTGAAGCTGAACACCACGTTCTTGCAGCATAAGTTGAGCAGTTTTCCCACCCAGTTGGCTGCCAATTTGAACTCGGATTGATTCTGTTTCACATAGTATTGAATGAAGTCTACTGTTTCTTTCAATGGTACATTAGTGAATAAGGCCTCTACATCAAAGGATACAACGTTTAACTAATCACAAATGTGCTCGGGTTGAACTTCCTAGAAAATAATAAACCGCAAATAAGGGTTAGCTCCATTTCATCAACATCTACCGATCCAGAGCGATTTTCACATAATTTATTAGTTATTATTAAATATCTTATGCCTAAATTTTACCATAAGAGACTAGATAATAGGAAAAAATTGCATTTTTCAATCTGACAGAACCCAGTTATTACTTGCCAATGACGTAATCGAAAGATATCTTGTAGGCACCATGATGAAGGAAGACTCTAACTACTACACTGTTTTGTTACACGCCATTATGGAAACAAATAAAAAAATTATTTTTGGCAGTTGAAATTATTGTTTAGTGCTTTGAGTAACTACATAGTGCCATTTAGTGTTAAAATCAGATCAAATTAAGCAGATCAGTATAATTTTCCTTGAATATTTCATGATCCTGACTTCAACGAATATGATTGATGGCCTATAAAACGAATACCATTGAGTTTATCCATAAATCTACGTGTATTAATTCAAGAATACATAAAAATTAGGATAATTACACACAGATATAATTTAAAACAGTCTCTTAAGTGTTATTCCTTATTCATGAGAATATATATAATTTCTCAATTGATTGATGATTTTAATAACATATCAATGGATAAATTTTGTATCTACCAATATACAGTATAACATGTTGACTTATCTTCAAGTTGACAGAAGCAGGAAGAAAATACTTGGAAAATTAATGATAAGTACGTTGTATAATTAATTGGGAAATTTGAATAAGACTATAATTATGTATTTCCCTACTCAAGAAATCATATTCAGAGCTAGTGGATATCAAATTGTTTAACTTAGAATCCTATGAAAGAATAACAAAACACAGGTCTATTTCTATTAATAGATCAAGGTTGAAATTCATACAAAAATAAACTAAAAAATATAAACTGTTTAGCATAGATTGACTATAACGTTGTTCGCTTGCTACCTGACTATGTTGTCTTCTGGCTTGTATCTGTAGAAAAAGAAAAAATAAGGACTATATTATATTATAAAAATTATTGTGATTATAGAGTGATAACTCTGATACAACTCTGAAATATAATTCATCACTTAAAAATTAAAATTAACATTAGCCCTTTCGGTGTCGATGGACATATATGTCCATTTTCCAATTTTTTTAAACCTTCATAACTCTACCAGTTTGATAGGTTTCTGGATCAATTAAAGTTTAAATTGAAGCCCACAATGTGAACTTGCATTAGTAATATTTTTGGACAAATAACTTGGTATCTTCATTTTGGTTTTTATAAAAATTGTGAAAAAGTCTCGGCACCGAAAGGGTTAAAATAAAAAACATTTAGATTACCCTAATTAAAATAAAGCTAGTTGACATGAAGATCAGAAAATACTCACAATTTTTTTGAGCGAAATTCTGCGTGTCTGTCCACCACCTATGTAATGTCTGTACGGTAAATAGTTATTTGATAAGTTTTAGCTTCATGTAACTATTGGTATTAAGAATTGAGAACAAGACAAAATGAGTCATATTCTGTAACAAGCGGCAAAGACATTCCTAAGCTCCAAACTTGGGTTTGTATTAGTGAATAGTCTATAGAAAGTTACTGAACTCAAATTACTCTAATAAACGTTTTTGGTTTTTGGCATTAGTTTGGACTCACAATATTTCGAATACATGTCGTATTCTTCTTCTGGCGTGAGAATTTTCAAAAAACTTAAGATGTTCAAAACCTCGTGTATACAATCAAAACATTAAACCAATCAGATTTCTTCTTAACTTTAATCAACCAACTCTAACCAACAACAATTTCCCTCTTATTACCAATAACAACCTCGTTTAGTTTAATTTCTATAGACTCCTAAATCATATGTTTCCTAGACTTCTTACGTCATTAAAATCTGTATTTAGCTAATGCTGACTTATTTACCTGTAGCCTTTTTGTGTTCTTTACACCTAATCTCAAAATTTCTTTCTGTCCGACCTATGTATGACTTTTCACATGACCTGGATATTTTAAAAATACCTTGAATCACATGTCTAAATTTTGTTTTTCAGTCAAAAAATTCCTATTTTATTAAATAACTTAATACTAATTTTTTTTTAATTATAGATTTATCAATACTAAATTTGGAAAAATCCATTAAGACGATATTAGAATCAAAAGAAAAATTATAAAAAAAATCATTATTCTCAAATTTTCTTTTGTACAAACAATAAAACTACGGGGTAACCATTATTTTGAAAAATAAAAAAAAGTTAAACAATTTTCCATGAAGAAAGGCGATACCAAGTTTGTTAAAGAATAGCGCTATATTTCGTGGCATACTCATCAGCTTTTACATGCCAGATTTATATACAAAAAATTCTTATTAAGAAAGAATGGATTCGATTGGACCTTCTTCTTGTCCACCGCATCTGAGGTGAGTGCGTGTGTATATCACCGGACAATACCTTGACCCTAACCTTTGGTTGCTTGTAATGAATTTCAAAGTTTAATGGGGAGGCTTCTTCTTGACATAATCTCAAATGTTTTCATACCGAAGTTGTCCCAGGGTAAAGATGTTCGTTTATCCTTTCTTCAAGGCGTCGATTAGTGTATACTATATAGTTACAGAAGAATTTGAACTTATACACTACATGTGTTTGTTTTAGTGGGTCCAGCTTGTCTTTCGTTTGATTTGAGAAAATTTTTGCAGTCTTGAAATATGTATAGGATCTGTCTGGAAATGTTTTTTCAAACCTTTCTTTGAGTTTTTTCATGTAAATCGAGATTGTCTGGTCTCCTTTAAACGGTAGATATAATCTTATTTCTGGTTTTTTTTCCTTATCTTGTGTGTGATTGTTAGATTCTTCCATGGATTACAGGATATTGTTGATGAAGTTTATGGAGTATTCGTTTTCCACTAGTTTTTCTTTTTCTTCTTGCCAGAATTCTTCGGATACTATTCGCTTGACTCGGGTAAACATGGATACAATCAAACCTCTTTTGTTCTCTCTTGGACAGAATAAATTATAGTGGGATACTTTTCCTGTGAATGAGGATTTTTTGTGTATTCTTCTTTTTATTTCTCCCGATGCAATTCTCGAAAGTTGTACGTCTAAAAACAGTAGCTCCCCATTTTCCTCTTTCTCCTTGGGTTTTGCTAAATTTTTTGAGAATCTCTTCTAGGTTTTCGTTCTTCTTTACTATGAGGATCATATCATCTTCGTATTTGTGGTAGTGTTTTGCGCTCTTAATTGTTTGTCTAAGTATTCCAGACTCCATCTTTTCCATTCGACTAACAGTCTTTATGGATGTATAGTCTGTTATAGAACGAGAAAACCACATTCTTATAGCATAGATGAATGAGTCTTCTAAGAGTTGTGCTTCTTAGCGGGAAGTTGCGATTGGATTCTCTGACTTTCCGAATTATGTGTTCTATTGTTTCCTCAAGGGGAATGTTTGTGAATAAGGATTCGATGTCTAAGGAGAGCATCCCTGTTTCCACGCAATTGATATCTTCAATTTTCTCTAAGAATTCGAAAGTGTCTTTGATGCTGTGTTTGCTTCTTAGGATTGGTTTTAGTAATTCATCTAGTCCCTTTGCAATTCCATGTGTTACTGATTGACTCATATCCAGGATTGGTCTGAATTTGATGGTCTCTGGGTCGTCGTCTAGGGACATTTTATGGAATTTTTTTTGTATATAAATCTGGCATGTAAAAGCTGATGAGTATGCCACGAAATAAAGCGCTATTCTTGAACAAACTTGGCATCGCCTTTCTTCATGAATCTCTCTATTGCTTAGGTTAAATCAGAAGACACCCAACACCTCTCTGATATTAAACAATTTTTATCATTTTTAAAAACTAAAATTAGAAAATATCATTTGAAGCTCTTTGCTCTTTAAACCTTATGATTTTAGAATCGAGTAATGATGATTTGGAGTATTTATCTTATTTTAAAAAATTCCATTTATCGAATAGTAATTTAAATATTTTAAGATTTTTTAAAATCAATAATTTGGCCATAGAAATTTAAAGAAACTTATTATTTTTATTTCTATGGGAAATCGAACCATTTCAATTATAGTGAAATAAAATGGCCCAAATCAAGAAATTCAACTTTTCTTGTAAAGTTCTCCATATTTTACCAGATTGAATATTTACAGTGTAGCATGGAAAAATATTCTTGACAAATATTGTGAATTCTTGAACGAAAAATATATTCTCATCAATAGCTAGCTCAATTGACTGCTAATTAGTACAGTATGGTAAAAATAGTTTAAAAATGAATAAAACAATGTAATTTTTTTCTTCTAATCTATAACATATGGAACTTAATAGTAGTATGCAAAGCATTATTATAACATTGACATTACATATTGGCAATAATAATTATTGAAGCAAACTTTTTACTCGATTAAATTTGACTCAAGAGAATATATCAGAGGAGAAATTACTGACATTTGGAATAGTTGTTATGACTAATTGTTTATTTTCAATCTCGTTCAAGCATAACTATAAAAACTATGCTTTTCTGATTAGGAATTCTTGTAATATTACATTTATTACATTGTTTTGTCTGAAAATTTTAAATTTATAAATAGTAAATACTTTGATTTACGTTGAAAAATAATTTTCTAAATATTTTTTCACTGAATAAAGTAAAAGTTTTTATATTAAAAATAAATTATTACTAATAATAATTTATCAGATAGAAATAAATGGATACAATTGACCTTCAACTGATCTCAACCGAGTGAACAACAACTCAATACACGTGAGCAGAATCCGGTTCAACGACCTTTTCTAATATCAGCTGATCATATAGGGACTAGGACCAGAAATCAATTGATTCAAAATTCCATAGAAACATGATTAAAATTCATTGGATATAAAAAGTCCTTGTCAAATGAAGTTTACACTAAAGAGGAGATTTTGTGTAGTCAAGCTTAGGTCTCAAGTAAGACATACTTGGATCTTAAATCAAAAAAAGTTAATATAATACTTCAAGTTAATTATGTGCGGCCATAGAATCTTATTTGGATTGGATATCAGAAAATAAAAATGTATCAGATGTTTTACCCAGAGGATTTGTTTCTACTCCAGTGACCAAATTCGAATCATTTTTTTTAATGTTGATCCCAAATAACAACATCTTATTGCTTAATATTGTAAAAATTGATGGATTTTTTGGTTTTTAAAAGTTCAGAAAGAAGAAATTTGGTGCATTTTCGAAATTCAAAAATTGGCCCAATTTTTCACATTTAATCTCCCGGAAATTTTTTTATCGTTGGCAATATATATCGGCTAATTTTATATTGGAATTCAAATAATAATTTTTTCCCTAACTAATCGGAGAAAAATAGGGAATTCTCAGCATTCGTATCGACAGCATGAGTATCCAAATAAGTTCATAAACTGATTATCAGGGCATCCAAAAATATGCCAATTTTTTTGGAATATATTTTCTAAAATATTCTACATTAATATGCTTTTTATATGCCAAAAAATCTGTGAAAATGCTAGAGATAATTTCTTTATTTAAAAAAATCAATCAGTAGTCTTAGCATAAATAACCTGTATAATCGAAGATTTTCTCTTAAACGCTATTTCTGGGCAAAATTTGTTGATTTTTAGATGATCTTTGAATATACTTAGAAACTTAACAGAAGATATCATAAAACTTTCAATTAAAATATAAGATTTCAAACTTTAGATTTTATGTTAAGACTATTTACTAGAAAGTGACGAATAAAAAGCTCTTATTTCTTATTGGATGATCCTAAAACATATTTGAAGTAAAAAACTCTATAGACAATCCTTCATTATCTGAACAAGATCTGTAAATATTAGTTACTATACACAAAATGAGAGAAGGCTTGTGTTTTTCATTCGAATAGTCTGATTATATTCATGTTGACATCAAAATAGTCTAAAAAATTCTTTATTAACAGAGGCTGAAAATAATCAAAAATATTCCAAATATGCTAAAGCATAATTTTGGATGCCCTGCTGATTATCCTTTAGTGACTCAATTAAATATTTTCTACCATTTTTCGAACATTGAAGATTATTCTCAAAAGTCACGAGAAGGGAATCATTACCAAATTGGACACCATGCATTAAAGATTTAAATGAAAATGATTTTCAAATAAACTAAAGTTTACCTCAAAGCAGCTCTATAGTTTCACCGGGTAAGCACTCAACCATTTCGTCCAACCCGCGTTATCTTTAAATGTGTTATATATATATGCTAACTACTTACACTAAGCTTATATATCTAACATCAAGCTATATCTAATGAGCTATCATACGATCCTTAATAATGCTTGAGTATGTCGTTAGGAAGAAGACTCCCTCTTAACCAACTATCAGTCCTATCTAATGAGACTTCTGCTAGTATTTATCTTACAGTAGCACCAGTCAAACCTCAAATGACTAACTCAGAAAGAAACTTGCATCAAAGATCAAGCGAAAACTCGAATCCAAATAATTTCATTAACTGACCCAATAAAATATTTTTTTCGAACATTGAAGATTATTCTCGAAAGTCACGAGAAGGGAATCATTAAAAAATCATTACTAAATTGGACACTATGCATTAAAGATTTAAATGAAAATAATTGTTGAATAAACTAAACTTTGCCAGATAAAGAGGAGAGATCTCCCACGAAAACTAAGAATGATTAAAAATAGAGATATTCATTTTTATATATCAACATCAACATATAGTTTTTCTCACATATTTTATTTCTTTCTAGCTCAATTGAAATCCAAATCAAAAAGTCAAATAGATGGATGGATAGAGTGATCAGACGAGGATGTTATTTTATGATGATGTTGTTGTTGTTGTCTTTTTGTGGACACAAAAAGCATCAAGGATTATAATTGTCACTTTTTTATGTTAATTTTGTTTTCTCCTCTTCCTAATTCTCAATGTTAATCTTAATTAATCTTGATTTCTTTTGTGCGTTTTGTATTACCTTTTCCCTCTATGATTTGAAGAGAATGCTCCTCGAGACATTTTCCATTGCTCAGAAAAATTCCTGGAAAACAATCAATTTATTAGATGAATTGTAATGTCTGATACAAAATTTGAGTTAAAAACTAAAGCTATGAAGATGAGAATTTACTTAGCTTCGGAAAATTCCTAATTCTTTAAAATAGATTTCAAATGTTTTATAATAAAATTTATTAAAATTTAGGTCAATATTAGAATTCTCAGCCATGGTCATCCAAACGTTTCGACGGTGATTCGGAAAAATAAATAGTACTCTGTTTTTGACAAACTTTTCGTACCACTGAAGAAGGCGTGTGAAGACAATCACCGTCGAAACGTTTGGATGACCATGGCTGAGAATTCTAATATTGACCTAAGTTTTAATAAATTTTATTATAAAACTAATTTTAGATCATTTTTAACTGATTTGAAAATTAGACTTGAAATGATTCTTAATTACAGAAATATTTTATAGAAATGGGAAATTTTGAAAATCTATAAATGAGTTACAGTAATTAGAAGAAAAACTTCTTCTATGACTCAAGAATCGTTTTTCATGGTGTTATTTTATTGAGTAAATTAATCTTTGATATTTTCGTATCACAAAATCATTCTTAGTGAGTTTAAGAGATGTTAGATAGCTAGAAAATACAGGAGCTACTGTTTTGAGATCTTAAAATAATTGAAATTTAATAACTTATCAAATAGGTACTATTTTTTGAGATATTAACTGTTCTTTAGATGCCAAAGACTTAAATTATCAAAAATATAAGCCTTTCTGTAAAATTTATAGAAATAATCTTTATACAGGAATTTTCCGAAGCTTAGAATTTACTTAATCTGGAAAGCCAAGAAAACATTAATATTTTGAATTTCATGATGAAATGAGCCAATAAGTTGTGGAAATTTTAAAAATTAGCCCATTTTTGAAATTTAAAAAATGTGCTAAATTTTCACTTTTCGGTGCATAATAGAGCTAGATATGGTCAGTTCTAACTTGTGAATCTCAAAATTTTATCATGGGATTTCTCATATTGATTGTTTGACTGATACCTTCCCCTTGTTATTTCCTATTTATAAGTAACACATCTTTTGTAAATCTATTTTTTTCCCAAAGAGTAAATGAAAAGTATAGTATTCAGTATAGTGGAATTTGAAAAACTATGCTTTGATTTTAATTCTACGTAATATTTTCACTTCAAAAAACCAAAATCGAAGTGATTTCTAACATTTTAGTGGATAAATGTACCTCCATGATATGGCTCAGAAATATTACGGTCCTAAGCAATTTTAAAACAGCTTTATGTACATACTTATTACAGAAATGGGAAATCTCAGATTTTATTGAAAAGAACAACAAAGATCTTTTATGTTACAAAGCCATCATAATAAATGTCAAATAGAAAAAAATACAATGCATTCTATACCATTTTAATCTAGTCAGATTTGAGTATTTTCGTATACCTTACAAGAGTCTATGCAGACGTAGAGCATTGAGAGGAATTAGCTTCTTTTATGATTCTCTAAATTTCTAATTTTAACGATAAATTTGTAGTCAATAAATTCACCTCTTTTCCACATACTTATGTTAGGGGTAAGTGCTTAAGTGAAACGATTAATTCTAATTACTGATTCTTCTCTACGTCAGAGATCAGTTTTCTTCTAAATTTACAACAAGTTATCTACACTGTTTTTTTATCACTAGTTTTGAGGCTGTAAACTTGCAAATATTTTGGTTTTGGATTAATATTTCATTCCTAAGACATTAAGCAATGAGTATTTACATTGATGTATATACGCGTTCCTATTTGAACTCTTCAGAATTATTCAAAGGCAACACTGACGAAAATTTTGAAGCAACTAAAATGTCCAAGAATCATAATGCTGACACTACAGTTTTGATGATTTTCATTGAGTACTCTAATTTCTTTCGTTCGAAAATTATTTAGTTTATCACAGAAAAAATAACTTCGAAATTACCTCGAGTAATAATTTTTTCATACGAGATCTTATTACACTAATAGCTGATAATAAAATCAATCAGATTTACTAAATCTGTTATTCCTATTAAATTTGAGAAGCTCAACGATTAGTTGTGAAACAATCAGGTTGTTACTTCTGGCTGAATTCGCTGTGAAATTCACACGGTTTCTGAGCTTTGTATTAGTTTATATATTCACCAGACCGTGTCCCAACGCAGAACCCTCTATCCTCATGCCCTGGATTCAACGATGATTTTTATGGGGAGGGGTGATAGCTGTTAGTTATCCCTCGAGGGATATCCAGGGACACCATTCGATTCGGCTTTTGACACACAGAAAAGTAAACTTGATTGGACATCATGTGATCAATTTTGGCCCAGGGCCCCTTTTGGTCGAGAGATTTTGCGAACCGATGGCATATCAAGGAAATCTACCAGATCTAACAATTCCTCTGTGTCTACCCTCAGGGGAAGAACACCCACTAGAAGCAAACACAAAAGGTTCCTTATTGGTAAAAAACTTGACAAACTTAACAAACAATAGAATCCTGAGGAATTCTTATTTTCAGAATGGTTTGGAAAATTCAAATCTTGCTCCAAAATATTTTGACTTAATTTCAGTAAACCAACTACATTTATTATGTTTTTATAGATAAAGGTTCTTGTAAATTTTACCTTATGTTTGACAATACATTAATCATAGAAAGCAATTTTGTCATTATCCTTTAAAAACCAATGAATTCCTTGGATTTGATTTATATATTTTCCGCGATATATTATATGTTCCAGTTTCTTCGAACTGACCAATGAGTTATGCAATCAAGTGTAGCTTAGCTCCTGTGTCCTTGGTTGCATAGGTGACGGGTGAAAACATTAATTCATGATACAATTATTCTAAAGATTGATTGCATTTTCAAGATTCACTGATGATATTACTCATTCAAATGCATATCAAAAGATTCAGAGTGAAGTATTGCCGGGCTTCTTCAAATACATTTATTGAACTAATTAATGAGGAATTAGAATATGTAGTTATGAAGCTTTTATTTCATCGGATCTCGTCAGACTCTTACACCGGCTAGATATTTATACAGAAAAATAGTACATTTGTGGAATCCTCTAATTGGTTGATCAGGTTCACCTTTTGAGTTGATGTTGACGAGGAGAGGTAGGAACTGAAAGAGTCTATTTGTAGCTGCCCACTGCATCTTTTCCTTTTTTCTAATTGCAGGCTTTTCATGGATTGGCTTGAAACTGATAATTACTGGTTGAGAAATAATTTTATTACCAACTATTGTTGACTTCATATAAAAAGAGTTTAACAAACTTTTTCATGTATCCTTGAGATCACTAGGATATACAATGTATATTATACATTCATACTATTCAATCAAATTCACTGTTATTTTTGAGCAATGTCTATTGATAAAAGAACAAACGAAAACCAGATTATATTCACACTGTAAATTCAACAATATTTGAATTGATGGGAATACAATTCATTTATTTATCTAATTAAGTGGCATGAAATCATTATTCTAATCTGATTAAAAATGTTGATATAGTGAACGATCTTTAATTAAATTATAAATGTAAAATAAATTAGTTTTGCATATTAATCGAAGTTTATTATGGTGAGAGAACTATTATTATTACAAATGAGGGGTATTTACCGTTATGGTCTGTCGGACATGCTATTCTCCTAAAATGGTCTGTATGAGAATTATTATTTCCGTTATGGTTAGTCAAATAACACGGTTTTATTATAAGGAATAATAAATATTTCCATTATGGTTAGTTTTTTTTAAGTTTTTTTTCTGTAATAGTAAGTTTTACTAAAATATTTCTTTTATGGTCTCCTCCCTTAATGTTATTTTACTTTTATGGTAGGGGATTATTTCACTTTTGGTCTGTTCATATTTTTTCTTTTATCGTTTAACTCAAATCTTAGAATCTTGTATTAATAAGAAATATGAAATACCAAAAATACAAATGATAATTAGAATGCTAATTAAAACATGATGTAGTCATTTTTAAGTAGTTATGTTAAATTTTAAAATTATTTTTTCATATAAAGGTATACGTTCACATAAAAAATCTCAGTTAATAATTTTATGCAGCCTTCAATATCTCCCATAGAATTTTCTAATCATCTTCCCTTATGACATAATGATTAATTATAAAATTCCTGGAATTTTGATATCAGCCCAAAATACATTGTCCCATTGTCAAACCCTTATTATTTATTCTGACTCAAAATTTCTACTATATAAAAGAAACTATGGGAGAGTTAATAATTAACGAAGAACGCGTGCTTGAAATAATAATACAGGATCTATGAATCTCCTTGAACTTCTTGGTTAGAGGAAGGCTTACCATTCCTCTATCAGAGGACCTCTAAATAAATAAATTTTAACTTCAAATGTGACTAACAAACCCTCCATAAGGAGAATAGTAGTATCCAAATCTGAAGCTTTTTTGGATTCCGCTTAGAATGTCACTTTTCAAGATATATCTCTAATAATGCATTGTGATTAATTTTCTAAAAATGAATTATTTAGAATAAAATATTAGATTATCATAGACACGTATGAGAGAAATAGGACCCATTGTTTCTATTCAATTACTCACAATTGATCTGTTCTTAATTTTTTTAAATAACAGAATATCAATGATCTTTTCAAGTGCCTTACTACTAAGAAGTTAAGAAATTTACTAATCCTACATACAAACAAATAATAATGATAATGATGAATGAAATCAGCCCCTAATTTATTATAAGAATTATAAATAATTCAAGCCACCTTTGATCTGATTCAAATTTAGCCTATTTCAATCATAATAAGCTTTCTCGCTGGATCTTATGCATACTTCTAGTTAATTTATATATCAGAGTTGATAAAAAATTCATTGAATCTGTATCCATAGAATATAGGCTAAAGAACTTGGACTCTAATCAAGATTAGAATTCAGTCCTCCTTATTCAATAAACAAATTATACACTGAGCTAGGTTGATATTATTTTGAAGATTGAAGAAAAGCTGAAATTGGTAATCTATGGTGTTTTCATAAATATCAATTCTATAATCAAGCAATGGAATATGATAAAGATATTTTGGAATCTAAATCATGCTGAAGTTCTTTTTCTTTCACTTCAACATAAATGTGCTAGCACCCATTGAAGAGTTAATAGTCCATATTAGATAAATAAACTAACTGATTTAATTGAATTTCAATGAATGAAAACAGCTCATCCTTATCGATAGTAAAATTTAACATTAAAATTTGAATAAAAAATTTTGAATTTTTCATCATTTTCCCTACTTGAAAGTCGATGAAATTATGAAAAAGTTCTTCATAACTTGCAGTTACCTTGGACCAATTGATTTTTAATTTTTCTTCTCTATACTTAAACAAATCAAGAATGGAGAAGTTTTTTGGTTTTTCATCAATTGGAAGTTTTGTAAATGGATTTTACTATTTTTCATTAACTATTTATTCATTAAAAAACTTTGTAAATATTATTTAATCAAACCAGGATTAGAGATTGATAAGACCTGGCGAAATATATATTTCTCTTATAAAATTCTTTTTATAAATTAACCAATGATGAATATCTCCATGGGTCATTCGGACGTATATGTAAGTATACGTGAATATTTAACTAATAATAATCTTTTTTACCGGTTTCCCGAACAAAAGAATTAGGGTTGTTTTAAGTTTGAACAGGAAATTATACAAAGCGATTGGCCAATACAAGTTCTACAAGTTATGTATGGAAATCGACAAATTCCCAAAGTTTTTATGGAACAAGGTCCCACAAACATTCTCTCTTAACAAATATGAATACGTTAAAGTCTCAGCTCAGGCAACATTAGAATCGACCAGACAAAGAATTGAATTTCTTGAAAGAAAATTGGACGGAGCAAGAATGTAACTCATTTGTGATGAACAGTTAGACATACACATCAGCGGATTTCTTAAAGTTCAGGGAGGGAAAGAAAGTGAAAGGAAACTTCAAAATTTACTCAAACAGATTGTAAGGGAAGAAGACAATCTCGAAAAGGGCGTCTTTAACTATACAGGGTTAGAACTGACTAGAATACAGAAAGAAGTACTATCGTTTGGCCCAAATTTCTGCATTCCAAAAAAATCTAAGGTCACTGATGATAAGACAGCATTCGAAAAGCTGGCTTGGGATTTAACACAAACTAATAAACTGAAAGAAGGGGCAGATCCTGAAGAGATAAAGATATCTCTACTGAACATGTACAAAGATTATAGCAAAAAGAAGAGGGTTAGAAAGAATCTAAGAAGAAAACATATCGAAGCACTTAGGGAAATAACAAACAATAGTGAAATTCTAATTGCGAGACCAGATAAAGGAAAAGGTATAGTTATTATGAAAAAACAAGACTACGTTAGAGCAGGGAACAACTTTCTCGCAGATGAAAATAAATTCGAGAAAATTGAGGGAACTAGGAAAGACTACAAAATTGGGGAAGAAGAAAAAACAATAGAGAAATTAGGAAAAAAGTTGAACAGCAAAGGGTTGATAGATAGAAACACGATGGGATCAATCATACGGAAAAACACGTGTATGTCTAGGTTGTACTTCTTACCAAAAACTCACAAAATTGACTCAGATAACCTCCCTGATATTCTACCAATGAGACCAATTCTAGACATGTCTGCATCCCCACAACACAATTTAGCAAGGTGGCTGTTGGAGATTATAAAACCAATTCACGAACACTACTGCAAATACGTTACCAAAGATGTATTTGAATTCGTTGAGAAGGTTAAAGACGTAAACATTGGAGAGAGAGCAATGGTTTCCTTAGATATAGCATCACTTTTCCCAAATATACCGATTGAAGAAACACTCAGTATTATTTGCTCGTATGTTGACAACAATAGAAATACCTTCAAATTGAATGGAAATGAAATAACCGAAATGTTAAAAGTGTGTTGCACCAACATTCCTTTCTCATTCCAAAATGAAGTATACATTCAGAAAGATGGTATAGCTATGGGGTCCCCACTAAGTCCAATATTAGCAGACATTTTCCTTGGTTACCTAGAAAAAGAACGAATGGACCAGATCATCAACAGATATACAGAAATGTATATAAGATATGTAGATGATACTTTTATCATAATGAAACCGAATGCATCTATTTCAGAATTTCACAGAGAGATGAATTCAATTCACCCAAATATCAAATATACAAAAGAAGACGAAATAGACAATGCATTAAGTTTCTTAGATGTAAAGCTGACTAGAAAACCTGATGGTACTCTCCGGAGAAATATATACAAAAAGAATTCAGATACGGGAAAGTATCTACATTTCGAAAGCTTTTGTCCGAAAAGTTACAAATCAGGTTTAATCATCGGTCTAATCAAGAGAACCAAGAGAATAGTCAGTGAGGAAGAGGTACTAAATGAGATAAACCGAATAAAAGAAAGACTGAAGGAAAATGGATATCCAGATAACTTCGTTCGAAAATACATTGAGAAGGCTTTAGAAGAAGAAGCTAACCAACAAGAGACTCAAAATGAACAGAGTGAATCGAATATCCAAATTCATGTCAGACTAACATTCAAGGGAGATGGACATAGCCATGACTTAAGAAGAAAGCTGAACACACTTGTAAATGAAAATTATAATGGCATACAATTGAAGGTTGTATTCAAAACAACAAGTTTGATCAAATTTCAACTTAAAGATAGGCTAGAACCAAAAGAACAATCAAATCTCATTTACTGCTTCGAAGCTACCTGTGGTGCTAAATACATTGGACGGACCAAAAGAAGACTTGCGATTAGAATACACGAGCATCTCAATAAGAATAGTTCTTCAATCAAAAAACATTTGGATAGATGTGGTTGTGAGGCAAATGAAGAAAATTTCAAAATTTTATTTAAATGCCCAAACGACAATCTAACAGAACTTAAAATAAGAGAAAAGTTCTTCATAATGGGAGAGGACCCTAACCTATGTATCCAAAAGAACCATCTTCATGACTTGCAGTTACCTTGGCCCAATTGATTTTTAATTTTTCTTCTCTATACTTAAACAAATCAAGAATGGAGAAGTTTTTTGGTTTTTCATCAATTGGAAGTTTTGTAAATGGATTTTACTATTTTTCATTAACTATTTATTCATTAAAAAACTTTGTAAATATTATTTAATCAAACCAGGATTAGAGATTGATAAGACCTGGCGAAATATATATTTCTCTTATAAAATTCTTTTTATAAATTAACCAATGATGAACTGTTATTTTGTCTTATTGTGATCCTAAGAATCAACTTTTGATCACTTTCTTGCATTAAAATCAGCAAATATCTTCAACTCAAAGTTCAAAAAAATGGGAATTTGGCGCTACTTCAAGATTTCAAATTTGCCGTACTTTCCTTAAAAATTGTTTTTTTCCAAAATTTTTTCTCCATGTCGTGAAAGAGGGCCCCATGATCTAGATTCCAAAAAATCTTGATCAAATTCGATTTCTTGATGAAAAAATTGAGAATTTTGTAAAAACCATAAATTCCCATCTTCATATTAACTAGCTTTAGTTTGGTAATGGTTGAATGGTAATGGATGTCTGAAAATTAAATCGTAAATCACCTGGTTTTCTCTAATTAATGAAGATCAGGATAAAGTAGAGAATTTATGTAATTTATTTTTGAACGGATATGATTATTTATAGTTTTGATAGAATAGAGATTGTTGCAGTTTAATAGGTGGTATTTCTCATTGAGTTCATTGTAGGTCGAGAGTAGGTAACTGTTCTCATAGGAAATATTTATTAATTTACACGACCTTTCAATTTTGATAGAAGATTCAGTGAATTTTTAAATTACGAAGGCGTTGCGGCGGACCCATAAAGGACTAAGACCAGACTCTGAAATGCGAGCATTATATGAGTTAAGTTCAGGGAAAAGTGAGTAAAGGAATCTACTTTGGATTCTTTCAATATTTTTAGCTTGGTCGTTAGTCAAATTCTTCGTTATTAAATTCTACGTTATATATATAACGTTATATTTGTATATTTCGATAAAAGTCCGTGACTTCACTACCACAAGTGTAATTATCTAATCATTCAAGTGTTGGAAAAGCTTATGATTGCTCAAAACTACAGTAGGGTCTGTCTTGTATCCAATTTTCTTACGCGTCTTTGATCAAAACAAAAAAGAAGATTGTCAATCAGTAGCATTTAAATCATTTTTCACTTAAATCGTTTTCAAAAATATCCCCATAAAACTTCATTTGTCAGGGATCTTGAATAAACAAATTTTCATCTATTTTTAAGCAGGGAAAATGATCAAAATTCAATAATAACAATGTAGAGATCACAGTGGTTTTAGACATTAGTGGTAATGTGTGGTAGCGGGTTATTACCATATCCATATGAACTCTAAATTGATGGAGATTGTTTTCTCACACCTAGATGTTAGAGTTCGGATAAGAGAACCAGATAATATTCAGCTCATGATAGCAGATGTAGACACGTTTGGAATTACCAGTTGCTTATGCAAATTCTAACATCTAGTTGTGAGAAGACAATGTCCACCAAGTTAGATTCATATGGATATGGTAATATATATAAAATATATATACAACTTTATCGGAGTTTCTCAAAAGAGGGTGGCCATTGAGTTTCGGTTCTGACTGTAACAAGTCACCTCACATTGCTAGGTGGGTTAAATGTCTGATTCCATATTCTTGGTTTCAGTCAAAATTTGGTCTAAGAAAATTCTCAAAGAACACGCGCCAAGATTTTTTCAATGAACTTCACTACGAGAAAAGACAAAATTATGATTTTTGAATAGTTTTTGCAACATTTTGAATAAAAATAGGGCTTAAAATGTGCTTTTCATGGTTAAAACATTGTTCGGGAAAAATAAAATTTTGTGTTATTCATCTTTCTTTTAACATGAATGCCAACTCAAAATGGATGGAATTATAACAAGAAAAAATTAATTTGTTAAGGGCTCAGTGTTGAAAAAGAAATTTAATCATTTTAGTGGACATTTGTGTATTATAATACAATGAGTAGAACGCCTTATAATTGAAAAGACCCAATAAAATTTTTAATAATTAATTCAGTTTTTAAAAGAAAGATATCCCCTTCACATTGTACCGTAATGAACTGGGGAAAACTGCAAATAGAATTTAAATTATTCATAAAGTCATATGGGAAATATTCCTTTAGACTCTTTCATCTCACATCCCATGGAGACCGATGGAAATCTGATGTATTCTGTAAATCATTTGATTATTAATTTAAGACTTTCTATTATATTATGAAAATTTATTATTACTTCTGATCATGAAAATTCAACCTTGATTTTATGTACAGGACATATATTTCCAAACGGCACCTAAAAGTATGGATAGTGAAGCGACATATAAAGAATCAAGAAAGGAAGATTTTTGGCGAGTTGTCCAAGTTCCAGATGCTGAAAACTCTGATGAAGAATTAGAAGAGACTGAAGACCAAATTGATTATTTATGCTCGGCTCTTCCTTTATTCAATGAAACTCCTCTACTGTACTGATTGTCCAAAACATGAGTGATAAAAGATTACATCCAAAAGTCTAGATTAGAGTCTTTGCCTAAAAATAAGAATCATATTCTATGCTTTGATAATTATTTTACTAGTTTGAAATTGCAAAAACATTTATTATCTATGAGAATTCATTCAGTTGGTACAATTAGATCAAACCGTTTGGGTCTTACTGGAAAATCTTTATTTCAAGATAAAGATCTCAAGAAAAAAGGCAGAGGCAGCTACGATTTACTCTATTCGGAGTCGGAAAAACTTTACTTTTTAACCTGTAACTTTTACTTCAACCTTTGCTGGTGCTGAGCCCATTTTAAATATTAAACGCTGGTGCTCGAAAAGCAGTAAAAGAATAGATGTAACCTATCCCGATATCGTATCAGTTTATAACAAGTCAATGGGTTATGTCGATCTATTCGATTCTTTCAAGTCTAGATACCAGCCGTACCTGAAGAAGAAGGATGTACCACTCGCTCAAGAAAAAGTCTTATGAAAAGTAATGAATCAATGATTCAATTGTCCTGTAAGTCAGTTGCTTCTATGAAACATCTCGCAGCTCAAGTTGAGAATCTCAATGCACGCAATGGCTGTTCAATATGCAAAACAAAGATATCTACCTATTGTATAACTTGTAACATGTTTTATTGTATTTCAAATGAAGAAATCTGCTTCATGTAAGCTCAGTCTTGAATAAATACTATTTATTCTGTATATTTTTGTTGGCTCCATATAAAAATTAAACAGTTACCCTTAAGTGCCATTTGGACATATATGTCAGTTAAAATATATAGTTTAAAAAGTTGGAATTCAAAAAATTCGTTTTTCTAAATTTTTCCCAAAAGAAATCTAAGAAACATGCAAAAAGAATTTGAAAGCTATCTTTATTGGTTTTCAAATGGCAACAAATAATTATTTGAAATCTTTGAAGCATTGGATTCTGGACCAAAGTCTGAGTAAGATAGATATTGAACTAGAAGAAGCGTAGATTACACTACTTTAAAAAACTCAAAAATCTTCATTAAAGATCTCAATTCAATCCGAGGAAGAACAACTTTAAAAATTCATACATGTCTATCGGTCAACTAATTTTAGATCATTTTTACTGAATCTGATTCCAATTCGTTCGATTTACTCAAATGAAAAAATTTAAATGAGGTTCGGCAACATCATCGTTCCAAAAAATTTAAAGATCGAAATTTAAGGATTTAGAAAATTTTTAGCGTATGGATTTCGAGAAATATATGAATTCCTTTCAAAACTTTAAATGAAATAAGACCTAAAATTCGAAAATTTATCCAAATCTAAACGCTAAAAAATTCGATCTGAAGAATATACTATCACAACCACAATAAGCATAAAAATTTTGCTAGACTGCTATAATTAAATTTTATTCTAGCCAATCAGAAGCAAGAGATTTATCGTAGAATGTACTTAATCTATCAAAGACAAGCATTAACTTTATCTAACATCCATGTCTCTATAAAATGTTCAGTAAACTTTAATAATACACGATGATTATGTAGCAACTTCAATAAAGTTCATCTCTATAAGCGCTCATTTTTCTCAGTTATCAAGAAATCTTCATTTTGAATGACGCTCATTGCTAAAACAGAACTTTATGACTTTACGATAAAAAATTTCATGAGACCTCATCAAATATTCATAATCAAATTATAATTGTCTCCTATATCTAGAAAACAAGAAATATTACTGTGAAGTAAACCTTTAAAAATCAACATTAGAATTCTTACCTATGGGAATGAGATCTTGAATATATTCATGTATATATCTTTCAAGAGACCAACTGGCGGACCTCAAAATCAGAGCGAAGTTTTACATTATGAGAGAAGATCCAAATCTGTGTATTCAAAAGAAGTACAAGCACAATTTAGAACTACCATGGTCCAATTGATTTTTAATTTTTCTTTTCTACCTGAATACTAGAAAAGTTTTTTGATTTTTCATCAATTGGAATTACTCAAGAGAATGTTTTACGATTTCATTCATAGACATTTCTTTTATTTCTGTCTTTGTTAAGCTTGTCGTACCCCTGAATAAGGTGTGTAAAGACTTTCATTAGTATAGGAAAATCATTCAATTTATTCACAACATTTTCAGGACCTACAAGTGTTATATATCATTTGAGCCGCCCTTAAAAGTTCTCTTAACTAGCTAGGTTGAAAATTAGTTAATTTTTAAAAAATATTCATTTATTCAACGTGATTTTCCTGAACAGAAGGTTAATTAATGAGGTAAGCTCCACCGGCTCTTGAGTTCAAACTTTGTTTCATTTTGTCATGTTCTTTTTTGTCCTGTCGTAATCTTAATTTATGAAACTCAAGAGTTTCCATACAACCAAGAGAAGAAGTACAAAAATTTTCTGTCACACATTCACACACCCAATCTCATGAATATTTTATAAATTGGGAGAATAAAATGAAACTCTCTTTCTCCATCGAGAATGTGTTTATTATTATTACTATGATTATTTTTAGTTTATACATAATGTATAAATTAATTTTTACCCCTCTCTCTCTGTGTTTCATTCCACCCTGCAATCTACACACACCAAAACAAAATGAGTGATTGGAGCACTGATGAGGACTACACTTTATTTCGACTACACTTTTACTTTCAAGTAAAAAAGAGACGTAACTAAACAGAGTGTGTATAAGTGACTGAGAATGTGAATGAAACAAAATTCTACTAATAATCTATGTGAGTAGAACAGTAGATATACATTATATATGCTATATATGGTATTAAAAAAAGTATTCAGCTCAAGGTAATGGGTACAGGAAGAGACTCACATTAAGAATTCATCCCTTCGTGCTCATGACAAATGAATTATTCAAGAATACCTTTTTTCCAGAATTACCCTGTTCTAATACCATCTACATCTGAATTTCTTGTACCTATCTGGTAATCTTAAGAAGTGTTTCGTCCCGAAATTATTACATCATTTAATTATTAAATTCAGCTAAAGCTACATTGATTTGAAGAGGATAATTTATAATTTTTACAAAGAGTTTTTTCATCAACTAGCTAGTCAACTTATAACTCATAAGTAAGGCGGTCACTACTTTTTAGTAAATTAGAAAAATAATTTATTCGCTTAAGTAGAGTAAAATATTATGAAATGAATGAAGTTGAAATAATATCCCAAGCTTAACATTATTTGTTGAACGAAAAGCCGTCAGACGAGGGTCTTATTTGAGATTGGGACGCTTTAGAAACATCCTGTATCAAATGAAGATATAATGATTTTCGAGAGAAATATCATTTGTTTTCATGTTATCTGACAAGGGTCCAGAAAAAAAGTGAAAAATAGCATAATTCGCATGAAAATTATAGCAACATATCAAAAGTACTATTTTGACCGCCCTACATATTAGGTAATTAATTAGTTTTCCATATTCTTATTGCACACCTCATTCATAAAGAGGAAACATATTTGGAAAAAGTATTTTTTGGAATTTTGAGTTGAAAATATTTGTAAATCAAAATTTAGAATCGTGATGGCCATTTGAAAGATTTGTGATATCCCGAATATCTACATTACATAATACAAAATGTCCCCTGCCTAAATTAAATATTCATGTTCTTTTCTCGCAACGTGTGAAATAGGACTCAAATTTTTCCATAAACCACATTTTTATTTGAAATGTTGCAAAACCTATTTGAAAATCTGAATTTTGTCATTTTTCGTTGTATAATTCATTGAAAATTCTTGGCGCATCATTTATAATTGATATTTTGTAATCGTAAACTTTTTTTTTCAAAATGAGATAAAGGCTGATAAAAGGTCAGTTTGGAGAGAATGAATTTTATCAGCTTAAATTACAGTTTTTTGGTTAGCTTAATCCTTAATTCTTCAACAGCCCTAATTAGGAAACAATCATATATTTTATTATCCAACTGAATCTTGATAAGAAAAAGAAAAAATCTTTACTCCGACAAAAAAAGCTTGCTCAAACTTCTCTAATGATGTGTTTAGTGTATCACTTATTGAATTATTTAAATGAGAGTCTCCAATGGTCACGACCTCTTCCATTGCTCCATTTAAAAGTTTTATAAATATGCTTCAAATTGGCCAGCAGAGAGTGAAAATTATTTTTTTGACAACTGACATTCACTTTATTTGTGTTTATCATCTGAAATTGAGTATATAATCCTACAAAAAATTGATAATTAATCATTGTGTCATGAAAGATCTTTGCTTAAACCATTGTTCAATCATTCAATTATATATTTTATATCCAGTATTTTACAGTACTGTTATATTTATTAGACTTGGACGAAATTTTCCAAAATTACTAAAATCCCCCATTGATATGATGAATTCGATCTTCAAGTATTTTAATATAATCCCATCAAATTTTGCTTCAAAATACCTGTTTATGCTTCTGGAATAAGATAAACAAAATTGTGAAAATTTTCAAATCAAAAAAACTTCTCTTACTGTTTTATTTTAACTTGGATTCACATTATTTCTTACAAAAATTTTCAGAAATGACTTAAATCCTATTAAAACTGTTTTTTTCATTAATGAATAGTGCAACACCTATACTTACAAAGGTTATATATATCCCACAGGAACGTCATATTTGGTAATGGATCAGCCCATTTCGCTGAATGTTACAGCTTACTAATGGATTCCACCTAGAATGGTACAAAAGAAACTCACAAAGCATTTAGAACTAATCTAAGTATACATATACGCGCGAGTGGATTGAGCATTGGACTACAATGCGAGGGGTATTAGGTTCAAATACCAGAGTGTGGCTGCTACATGTGGCTCTTACAACTATATATTTGCTATCTTTGGTAATATAAATTTTTTTTTTGTTAGAAAGTATGGTTTGAATGAGTTAGGAAAGTAAAAATAAATACAATATAGCATCTCTTGATATAATATGGCGGTTCAAAAATAAAATAAAATTAAGAGTTCGTATTTGAAATCTACTAAGAAGTAGGACAAATATATTTAAATTTTAATATTTTGGGCAAATTTTGTCACTTTTCTAGTTTTTTGGTCTCAACTTGGTCTCCTGATTCGATCAGTACCACTAAACCCTATCAAGTTCATTCATTAAGTATGAAAACTATTGAAAATAAACTTCGAAATTTTGATGAAAAATCAATGCGTCACCCTCTCCCATAATTTACAAGTTTCTTACGAATTTGATAGGGTTTAGTGGTACTGATCGAATCAGGAGAAAATTCTCTACAAGTTGAGACCAAAAAACTAGAAAAGTGACAAAATTTGCCCAAAATATTAAAATTTAAATATATTTGTCCTACTTCTTAGTAGATTTCAAATACGAACTCTTAATTTTAGCTGGAAAATCTGGGTGTGCACATTCTCACACACCAAAACTGGTGCACAAATGTAATTTGATTTATCTATGTTCGTGAAATATGTATATTATACATCGTATAATGAGAATTGTAGAAATAAATAAGCCTTTCAAGAAATTTCATTAACATTCTGGGATTAATGAAGATTAGCATAGAGGAGACTTAGAATAATCAAGTTTAGACCTTATGTGAGACATTATGTTTTAATGTTAGTCAGGTCATACCAGTCAGAGATTTTATATTTTTTATCAATCATATTATATGAAGATAGTAAGAAATAGAGGAATCTAGATTGAATACGTTCAATCTCGAGAGATTTTTCAAAAGTTAATGAGGGAATAAGGGGAGAGATATAGTCAAGGTTATTTAAGCTTTGAAAGCCTTAAGCCTTAGATTAACGGACCTAGAGAATTGTAGAATTGAGAAAATTGTGGTTTTTATTTTAGGGAGATTAGAGAGAGGGTCAATTTTAAGTCCATCAGAGATTTCTCCAGGAAGTAGAAGAGATTCCGAGAGGGTTGCAGGGAGACCGCATGGGACAATTTACATTTATCTCTATTAATATAGAGCCCCATGGCCTCAAGGGAATCTTTAAGAAGACAAAAGTTGTGATTTATTTTCAGTATATCAAGGGAATTTTTCACCTTGAAGATGAATTTGAAATCGTCAGCAAATTTAAGGAGAACACCCTCTATGTTCTGAGGGAGCTGAATATCAGCGAAGCAAATGTTAAAGAGAAGTGGGCCGATTATTGAACCCTGGGGAACACCCGAGTTGATTGATTCAAGTTTACTAGTGGTGGAGTTAAAGGAAACAAATTGTTTCCGATTAGAGAGAAAAAACATTGTTAGATTGATTATATGTGGGCAAGTGTTAAGTTGAATAAGCTTTTTTTTATTAAAGAGAATTTTAGCTTATCAAAGGCCCTAGATTTGTCAATAAAATGGATAATGAGGAATTGATTAGAATTTTTCTTAAAATGAAGATTATAGTTCATGAACTCAATCATATTACTAGATGTACTTTTACCGAATAAGAAACCATGCTGTGTTTTATCAGGAAAAGGATAGGGTAGTGATTTTGATATTTCGTCGGTCAGTAAACTATCCAAAATTGAAAGGAAAATATTCAAAGATGATATAGGCCTGAGATCGGAATAGTAAGAATATTTTTTAACCTTGGGAATGGGATTATTTTAACAATAAGCCATTCAGAGGGTATATCGCATAATGCGATGCATCGGTTAAGGAATTGAATAAGTAAATTTAAAAATGAGGAGGGTAGGTTATTTAATAGATTAAAGGAGATTAAAGGAGATTAAAGTGATTATCAAGTCTGCTTTTATTTTTACATTTGTTAAAAAAAGAAATTAAATCAGTTAGAGAAATAACAGGCGGTGGAGACTGAGTTGGAATGAGATCAATTTTTTCAGCTTTATTGAAGGATAAGATAAAGTGATCATTAATTTTATCGCAGAACGCTTGATCAGTCAGGTCAGTGAAATTTATGATAGATGAGAGTTTATTTATGTTTAATATTTTCTATGCTATTTTTGAGTTTTTTCCTAACATAATTACCAAAAATCTCTTTTGAAGCTAAGTTTCGTATTGACAACTTGATCTCTAACTAAAGGTTGATTGATGAACGTATCCACAAATTCGGCTGGATAACCAAGTTCCATCAAACAAGACCTCGCAATTTGATCTCTATTTCATTTGATATTTCTTCCGGAGTCCTTCTTCTATCTAACATTTATTTATTTTTTCCTGTTTTCCTACCTGTGGCTCTTATAACTATATTTTTTTTGTTAGACAATGTATTTGTTGTGCGCAAAAAGTGAAGTTGCACCAAAATTGAAGATTTGTTCAGGTCTATGTAAAGTGTATGACACAGTATATATTGTATATCTCCCCCTCCCCATATATCATCTATATTACACATAAACGTTGAAATTCTCCTATTATACGAACACACCTCACACAATGGTTTGTCAAAAAAAGGCTTAGAGTTCAAATAAAAATTTTCAAATTCTCATTTTAATTTCTTGTGTTAAAATGGACCTCAGAAAATCTTTTTATACGCTAATTGACAGTCTTGAATCTTCAAATTATTTGACCGATGAGAAATATCTTGTTTTGATCGTATCAGATAAAAAATCCTTTCAAGTATGATACGAAAGATGGCCGAATATCTAAACTGAGGGCATCGAGAGGAATTCAAATAGTAGATAATGAAGAGTGGATCTATTCAAAAATATACAAGGACCAAAGACTTTATGTGAAATACTCAAAAATGAATTTGTACTCTATGGTGGAGAAAAGCAAACAAAAACACAAGTTGACATACGTTATAAGAACATTACTCGAATTCAAATCAGAAAATTTATTTCAATATGTCTTAAATGTGTTAAAAACAGAGCCACATTGAAGAAAGGTAATGTTGTGAAGCCAATTTTAACAAGGGATTTTAATTCCAGAGCTCAAGTTGACTTGATTGATTATCAATCCTCATCAGATGAAGATTATAAATTTATTATGGTCTATCAAGATCACTTGACAAAATATGTTCTTCTTAGAGCATTGAAATCAAAAACTGCTATTGAAGTTCATGAAAATCTTCGTAATATCCTGAATGACTTTGGACCACCTACGATTCTCCAATCAGACAACGGTCGTGAATTCGTCAATAAAATATTCGACGATCTTGAAAGAGAATTTCGGCCAATGAAAATTGTTCATGGAACTCCTCGTCACAGCCAGAGTCAAGGATCTGTAGAGAGAGCGAATCGAGACATTGAAGTTATGCTGCGAAAATGGATGGCTGATAATGAAACTTCTTCTTGGTCAAAAAGCAGTCCAACGAATCAAGAATTACAAGTTTCATAGAGGGTTAAAACTACACCTTGTGAATGACAAAATATGAAATAATGTATCTGGTTTATTTGGCAATGTACAATTAAAATTGAAAAATAAAAACTATATATTTGCTATCTTTGGTCTTAACCCCTTATAAAAACCTTTTTCATATTTCAGAACTTGTTTACTCTATTTCTATTCTTCGCTTTAATTTAAACTTTACTGAATATTATTCAGTGAATAAACCCCATTTTAAAGACCTTTTATTCAACAAAACTTTACCTCTGACTGTGAGTTTACTGATTTAAATTACTTCTCAGTGGACGATTGATGCACTTCGAGTTGATGGGGGCTGACCAGGATGTCGCGTTACTCTTTTTGATTTTAGAAAGAACCCTCTAGAACTGTTAACACTCTAAATCTTGCTACAGTATCACTTCGATGTACTTCAAAGTTTTAAATAAGAAAATAATCATTTCCCAAAATGAAAGATTCATGAGATTACCTTTGTCAAAATTCAAATTATTATTATTATGAAATGTACACAAATTAATATACATCTATAACATACCAAAGATATGCAGTCAGTTAGTTGTAGATTGATTAATTATAAAAGAGTTTACATACGCTAGTTGTAGTTATAATTTAGAATGATACTAATATTTAATCAGTTATACAGTAATACAGTTCTATAGTCATACGACAAAAATAATATTTGTAGCTGTGCTGTTGTCGTCTAACTGTATTTCCCTACTACTGCTCCTCTCACATTCACTAACTCTATCTCTTCAATTTCACACTTGATGAGAAATAGATTATGAATTATTCATTGTGCATTATTAATGAGAAGTTAGACAAAATTCTCCTTCATTTTACAATATTATTACCCCCTTCATTTATTATTTACGAGTTTTTCATTTAGGCGACCAATAAAATTCAACTATTTTCTCAATTTCCATTGGACAGGTTGAGAATACTTTGGATTGAAAACTCTAGCATGCAAAGGGCACTAGTCAATCTAATATTCTCAACAGTTAAGAAATGGTTGATGTGAAAGACTCAAAAGGTGGGACATTACAATTTGAAAAAAGATTTACCGACACATCATGGATAAATAATTTGATAAAGATCAACAAAAGCAGACTAATGAACCTGCCCATTGGGACAGGGAAAGCTGCCGATAAAAGATATCATCCATATCATCAGCATTCCCTCCAAACTGCTGGTCGTCAACAAAAACCATTGCCAAAGACAATATCAATTGCAACAACAATGCCGAGCAACAGCAACCCTAGTTCAGTTACAAATACTACCAATTCATCAACGCCTACAAGCAATTCCCTTATGCACATAATGATAGGGAACAATTCAAGCAGAGGCCAATTCGTCTGTTCGAATTGTAACACTGATTTTACCAATAGAGATTCTCTAGCTATGCATATGATGGAAAGTGTCAGAAACCAAACCTGTTCCGGGCCTCCGGCTGTACTAAATGTCCAGCAGACTCAGCAGCCACAACAGCCTGTTCAGGTCAACAATATTGGTGGCATCACATTTCCCCTAAGGAACGAATCAAAATTGCCCTTGAAGGATAATCACATTTTGAAACAATTTCCGTCAATTTATCCCATTGGCCAAGATGATAACTTTATAGGACGTTTTCAAGCCATGCAGTTGATGAAGCAAATGATGCAAAATCTGGAAAGTGTCAACAGTCTAAATGTGAATAAGCTTGAAAATGAACAACAGTTATTCTTCTTATCTCAACTTTGGCAAATTGCCATGAATGATTCTACCGGGATAAATAATAATAACTCTACTAATACTACTAATAGCAACTATGGCTTACACAATGATAATAAAATCACTTTCCCTTTAAATGATAAAATATCTCAAGATGGTCGAGAAAAGGATAGAAAATCACTTAGAAAGAGATCCCATTCAACCAGTGATTTGAATACAGATGGGTGTGTTGTTGAAAGGCCAGAGTTATCAAAATCTGTACCCACTCAAATCCTGATATCAGAGATTAACGTAAAGGACACTCCAAAGCAAATGCGCAGAGTAGAAAGTGATTTCAAAGTGCCAGATAAGAGGATAAAAACTACTCAGTCAGTGACTAGTAATAACTCTACTTTAGTCAAGAATAGAATTTTAAATCAGGCAGAGAAAGCAATAAATAATGAGATTATTAGAGGACCGACAACAACAACAATAACAAATGATGAGACAGAAAAATTCATAAAAAAGCCCAGACATCTGCAGAGTCATGATGACGAGAGTTTTTTAGCAAAGAATAGATTATCATCTTCACAGAATATAAACTCAGTTCAGAATAAACAGATGAATAATTCAGTCCACGTTTATAATTTCCACTGTAAACAATGTGGAATCGGTTTCAAAGACCAAACACTATATAGCTTGCATATGGGACTCCATACTGTTAATAATCCCTGGCAGTGCAATATATGTGGAGAGACTTTTGATGGAAAACATGATTTTGCATCCCATGCCCTTCATTTTTGAAATATTAAAATTATTATTTAAAAACGTTTTATACTGTTTAAATTTCTCTATAAAATGAGTTATTCGATCATTTTATAATCATCTTAAAAATGAGATTTATTTAAGATAATTAAAATTACTCAATTTTGTTTTAATCTTTAAGTGAAAATCACAGATTCAAACCTATCAAGTTATGAATTATCTTTTCACTTTTGCTTTTATCAAATTTTTTTGCTATTCTTTCTCTGCCTTTGATAATCCCGATGACATATTGTTTGATTTCTCCTGGAATATAGTGCCTGATGCTGGATTACAAGGAAACGTAGAAGAATTCAAAACGGTTAACGGTGAAATTTATAAATGTGTTATGCCACAAGAGACGTTTAGTAAAGCAAAGAAAATTGACGCAAATGCTCTTGGCATTGAATCAGAATTGAAATTGCTAGAACCCATATTCAAACTTGACAAATGTTCCATTCGAGTAGATTCTTATTGGGTTTTTGAAGTTTGTCACAATAAGCATATTAGACAATATCATCCTGTATTAGCTAGTGGCCAGAAGTTGCAGCAATACTTTCTTGGTTATAGTGTACCATGTTAGCTAGACCCATTATTTACAATTTGTGGTCTTATTCTTACTATTTTCTTCAATTTACAGATGTCAATCAGTTTGTCAAAAAATCTCAACCTGTTAAAACTGTCAAGATCGATGGTAAGGAATACCCCTATTTCAAAATGGACTATATTGGAGGAGATTACTGTGAGCTAATAGATCAAAAGAGATCCACGTCAGTGCTCTATATCTGTAATGAAAAGAGTATTGCTGATATTCATCAGGTGACTGAAGTCAAATCTTGTCAATATGAAATTATCGTTCAAACAAGATACCTTTGCAAAGACCCAAAATATCAAGTAAGCCTATTTTGAGTTATAATTTCAATTAGAGCAAATTTCGATTTTTTATACTTTCGATTAATTTATATACTATTTTCAACTCAAATTGATTACACCTATGATTAATTTGCAGCCACTTAGACCTTATATTAATCAAATAAAATGCTACAATACCAATACCTCAGTGCCCGATTTTCGACCTGTTGACTTGATCCAAGTTCAGTCTGGTGTCAAGCATAATTTTCAATTACCTTCATATTTTGACAAAATACTTGGAAATGATTTGCTCAAAGATTTCAAAGTTAGTTTCATTTTTAAACTTAAACGCAACTCGAGTCCTTAGGACCACTAGGAGCCTCATATTCGTCAATTTATAGAAAAATAAATCAGCATCACTTTACTTGAAAGTCATTCTTATCGTCCTAATTAACAAACTATTTCCTGTAGTCGAAATAATGTGTCATAAAAATTATCCTTTAAATCATCGTGTAGATTGAAATAATTCAAGAAGGTAGTGAAATTTTCTTGAATATTGACGTAAGTATAATCTCTCATCAAAAACTTAAAAGCTAATAAAAAGTGATTATTTTCTGGCTAAATATTTTATCCTTCCTCAAGATATCTTTAACAAAGACTTCTACCGATAAACTTGATCTATTTTTTCCCTTTCGTTGTTAGAAAGAGAACATCCTCAAGACATCTGTCTCCGAGAAGAAGGCTGAACTTGTCAAGAATGAAGCTGACCTAATTCAACAAGAGTTGAAAAAAATGGCCGAAGAAATTGAAAAAGTCTCAAAGATTGATGAGAAAAATCTAGATTTCAACTATGAGTCAGAATTGCCCGATGCCCAGATTATGTTTGACTTTTTGTCCAAAAAGAAATGCCTTACAAGTGTCAAGGGTAATGGTGTACTTACTATTTGCTTCAAAAAGCATATTGTCTTCTCCTACAAAGTAATTCTAAAAATATTATTCCATTTTACTTACAAGTAGTTAACTAAATAAATATATCATTAAGGATAAAACTGGAAAAACTGTATCGCAAGTATGGGGTGTTTACGACAAGATCAATAACAGCAAAATGAGCTTGGCTTTCCTAGAAAGCTCTGAGTAAGTCTCTTAAATTTGGCTAAACCTTTTATTATATTTCGAGCTATATGTTTTTTTTGTAAAAAAAAGAGTAACCCTTCGGTCTCTATGTCATCCAACTAAATTACTGAAAAATAATAACATTTTAATTTAATTTATTTTTAATAAATTTAGCCCAATTAAAGATGAAGAGAGCATCACCTTTTACACAGATGGCGGAGCATGCGGGACCAAAGTTAGATCAGCAAGACTCATTCTCAAGTACGTTAATTTGCTTCGTTTAGTTGAAATGTTTTCCTTTAACGTATTTCCCTTTACACAGATGCTCTGAAGATAAATCTGTCAAAATTGAGGAATATGAGGAGAATTGTGTTCACACAATTTATGTAAGTCTGTCTTTTCAATTTACTATTATTATCTATTATCTATCTATTATTAGAACTTTAATAATATGATAGTTGGACTGTGAATTTATTTATGGTCATTAAGGCGAGTCAAATATTTTTTTTCCGAACAATGTTCGGCTGCAATGCGAATCTTTTAGATCTAACTTAGAAAATGCCATTTATGGAATTTAAATTCGAAATTCTTAGTTCTCTGATACCCCAAAATCCCATTTTCCCAAACATCTTCAACTTATCCCAAATTAATTGGAATATTTTACAAGAATATGCATTGTTGTTTAAAAATATCTTACGAACCTATTTATATTTAAAATTGCATTCGATCGATTGTAGTAGAAAAGTTCAAGAATCGGCATTTTCAATTGCGATTTGGGATATCTAAGTAAAATTTAAAATACAGAGTTAAATTCATTTTTGACTACACTTTTTAGAGTTTTGACTACAATTTGAAAAAATATTTAACTTATGACTACAATTTCTTGCTTTTTTACATATTTGACTATAGTCAAATTCCGATTGAAATATTGAGAATTTTTTCCAGATTTATTTTGACTTTAGTTAATCTAGATTTCACATTTTTGACTACATTTTTCTTCAATGTAGGATTGAAATTTAAATTCATGCATTAAAAAGGAAACTATATTTGCATTCTTCTTCTTGCATTGCAGCTTTCCATAAAAGTCTATTTACATTGGTTCGGAATCTGGTTTTACTGTTTCTGCCAATATGGTAAAGACAGTAGGAATGATTAGATTGTGAAAGAATTTCTAAGACTGATTTCGTCAGATCTTTCTCCCTGTCTGAAAAAAGTTGTTTTTGTCCCTAAAGTTGAAGATACGTATTAAGATTTCCGATAAAAATGGACCAGTATTTATAATTCTTCAAAGGAGCGAAGACAATAGCTATTGGATAAATTTCATTGTCACCATACCTGTTAAAATTAATAACCTTAGAGAGATCCTAGGAATTGTATAGTCAAAAATGTGAAATCCAGATTAACTAAAGTAAAAAATAAATCTGGAAAATATTCATAATATTTTAACCCTTCATGTCCCAAATTAATTTTTTTCATCACACAAATGAGAAAATTTGCAACATAACCGAAATACTTACGCTGATTCTGAATCTGAATTCCATTTTGTAAGCCAACTCATCCTTTCAAAGATGATAGAGGTTAAAATTGGCCTTTTTTAACTCTAAAACCAGTTATCTTCTAAACTATAAGAGATATCGAGCAGGCGATTGCACATTTGAAATCTACGGCTATTGTTTTACGATAGAAAATTATTTTATTTCTCTCCAAGACATCAGCAAATTGGTTTTCAAAAAAACGTTCCAAATATTTTTTGAATATTTAACAAAATTTTCAAAAAATCACCCTTCTTCAAGTAACTATGGTGTGCATCAGTGACAAGCTATCTTTATGTATTATGCATAATTTTGTAGCTTAATAAATTTCCTTTCTAATGAGGGGTAAAAAAAGTGTTTTAGGTATCTTTCAGTTAAAATTATCGCTCAAGAAAGAGCTGTGTTCCACTGGTGGAACAATGGGACATGAAGGGTTAATTGGAATTTGGCTATTGTCAAATGTGTAAAAAAAGGAGAAAGTGTAGTTAAAACTCTAAAAAGTTTAGTCAAAAATGTAAAAAATGAAATGACTAAAGTCGTTCTGGAAATTGTCTTCGCGTTAGATTTGACGCTCACGCTAAAAAATGATTTTCCCAGCTAATTTTTTACTGCGAACCAATAAAATTATCCAGGTGAGGGACCCGTTTTCTTTCCCACTCTGCTCTTATTATTTATATACCTAAATCAGCGAAATTTCTAACCAATGGGAGGATGAGAAACTGTCAACCAATGAAATGCAAGTACATCAAATTTGTGAAGTTCGTGGTACACGTTATGAATAATTTCAATAACTAATATAAAATTGATCAAAATTTAGATAATAATCCTTAGAATTAAATTATTTCTAGATTGAGATGTTAAAAAAAATTTTACGTCGCTTCTACGAGGAGTTTGGTTTTTCGTCATCTTAGGGTAATGATTTAGGCTCATGATTTTAGTATCATTAGATAGAGCACAAAAATTTACTATAGCTATCGAACAAGAATTACACAATCGTTTGGGCATTTAGTACACCTCCCCACCTCTTTCGTTGTGCTTTCATGTGAGTCATTGTGGCGTGGTAGGATGATTCGAAACGTGATTTTGAAATTAATCAGAATTAATTTCAACTCATGAAAATGTTAAAATTCCTTATTAGTTCATAATAAAAAATTTAGGCTTTCTCGATATTTCTGTCATTAAAAAAATAAATAATAAAAGGCATACTCATGAGTAAATATAAAAATAATTGAGAATTAATTTTTAAAATCAAAAATGTCGGTGTAGGGTCTGATGAGAACCGACGAAAATAAAGAGCTCATATTCACCCAGAATCTATTTTCGTTTTCTACCTACAAAATGCAAGACATTAGTCAGCAAAATGATAATATATTCGCGGAAATCAGGAATCTCAAGCAAGAAAAGAAATTTTAATATAAAAGGCCCTTAGAATTCTAGTTTTCTTTCTTGATATTCACAAGAGAGTTTTGACCAAATTTATCCAATAAGTGAATAAGTTATCAATAGAAATCAGATAATATCTACAGTCTTAAGCTAGATAGTCTTTAAGAGTTAAGAGCCTGCTTTTTCTAATGAAGCTTACATTCTTATGTGATTCTAAGAATAAATTTCAGCTGCTGAAGATGAAGATGAGTCTACGGCCAGATGATTTGAAGGCTGCTTTTATTTCTTCTCTGAGGAAATTTCGATGTCTGTTGTCATCTATTGGAGCTTTCAGCAATTATCTATATCTTGATTTTCCATACCGTAAAGTTTCTTGATATTTCAAGACGAGTTAAAAATATTCAAGAAATGATAATTGCAATCGTTAATTCAGTTATATTTTATAATTGTTGAAAATATGGATTTAAACAAGAGATAATTGAAAAACAATTTTTGTTTAAAAAGAATTAGTTTTATGAATATGAATAAAATTAGTGATTCTGAAAATTTGCTCTAAAAATTTAATGAGCAAATTTTATTGAAGAATTTTTTCATTAATTCACACAACTTCTGATGGTCTTTTAATTTTTCTCAACAGAACTTTTTCATATTGTCCTTGTCCCCAGATCGATTTTTCTAACAATTTTCAAGGTCTCTAAAATTCTTGATAATGAAACATTAGATCTCAAAATTTATCAATCGTAAATTTGATTCCTCATTTTTATGTTTTTCCCTTCAATTTCGTTGGAAAATTAATAGTTTCTTGGATTCGACATATGTGAAGACTATTTCCAGAACGACTTTATAATCAAAAATGTAATTAACTCTAGAATACATGGTTTAATAGGATCCTTTTTTAAGTTGATAAATTCTCCTTAAAATAAGCTTTGCACATCCGGATGTTAAAAAATTTGTCTCTCTCTAATAGCCAGTATTCCGATTTGCCGGTCAATTTTTATTATGTACTTTGCTACTCTTAAAATAAATAATTTCATGGTCTTAGTACTTATGAGTAAAAATATTATCAAAATTTTCGTTAAATTTTAAATGTTATTACAACAAGTATGAATTGATAGATCTTATTTATATCATTCTATCTGTACCATTAACTTGCTATTTATGAGTCCACATAACAATTTTAACTCAAATTCTCGACAGTTTTTGATGATTTTTCTTAATTTTCATTCTTAACTCTCAACTTTTATTTTTTTTCAAATCAAAAATTGGCTCGTCAATCTTAATTCCCAAAACAAAAAATAACATTATTCATCTGTTAACTGGTTTTAATTAATTTTTGTAATTCGAATCATGTATCATTTTGTCAGTTGTTAAGCTTTGTTGGTTTCTAGAGCCTTTTTGAGCCATTTCTTGAATTATAGTTCCAATTGTGGAGGATTTAATTCTTCTTCTATTTGGTTTCTAGATCAGCTGATTCAGCATTAAATATTTAGATAAAGACTTAGCAAACGAATTATTCTCATTATTAAAACGGTAATGTTCTGATTCGGGAACGACGCAAAATTTCATTTCTGGGTCCATTACGCACGAGCCTATAAAAATCAAGAAGTTTCTTGAGTACTATTCAACTCCTATTATGGTCTATTCAGGTATATTCATGTGTATAATCAACCCATTCTTGAAATATTTTTAATACAATTGTTTATGTCCTAGTTGAGGAACGAATCTTACTTTAATCATCTTCATCTCAATGAATTCTTTTTTGATTATTATCAACAATTCAAGTTTTTCTAGGCTTATTAAAATTAGTGTCTTGCGTGTCTGATTCGATGCATGGTAAAGTTTATACCTGGCAACTTTTTACCATAAACAATTGTTTGGTAGCAGTTCATTTAAGGCTCAGCGAAAATTGGGCCTAATACCCCTATTGCACGTAACCAATCAGATTCATTTGAATTCTTAAATGTGGGGAATAGTGTAAGGTCTATTCGAGCCTATGATTTAGTATAAAACTGCCTATTATCCGCCTTATACTTCTACGGTTCGGTAAGGTTCAGTCTATTCAATGTTGAATATTTATGTGATAGTATTAAGCCTTGATCAGCAATAATTTCTGATGAATGGAAAGGTTATTGAGAAACAGTTGAAACTGACTATTCGCATGTTATGGTTAATCAATCCTTAAAAAATTTTCTAGACTTTTTATCAAATTTATTCTCGCACATTTTTTAGAAATTTGGCTTTCTATCTTCGTACAAACTATCTAAGGGCAAGTTCTTAATTTTTATCTTGATTTAATCATATCACATGAACAACTGAACCTTAACCGAAACGTAGACCAAGTATAAGGTGGATAATAATAATAAATCTGATTGGTTACACGCAATAGGGGTACTAGGCCCAATTTTTCGCTGAACCTGAAACGAACTGCTACCCAATTGGTTATTTGAAAAATTATTTGATTTATTTTTTATTTCTAGATCAAGACAATGATACTTTGCTACTAATGTGATGACCCAGAGAGACTATAAAAATATTACTATACGACTCATAAGACCTCCCTCCCATAATAACTTTTTAAAACAAAATAAAAATAATTTTTTAATAAAGATTATTATATTTTTATTCAAAAAAAATATTTGAAATAAACTCTTGTTAAATTGTTCCTTGTAAATAATAAAACTATTCAAAGTTTTGTAACTATTTTTTTTCTTATTGGCTAGAATTCAACTCTACTATTGAACATGAAGACTGAAATATGCTTTTAATAATCTTAACGGGACCGTTATCTTTTTGAGGGAAAATATCTTGATTTTCTCATTCTATAGGTCTCCTGGCTATTCACTGTAGGGGACTTGTCGTAATCTTTAAAAGTAAAATCTTCACCTCGATAATTGTGAACTTCACATTGCGGACAATTGCAATCATCCGGATTGTTTTCAGGTCTTGAAGTGCTTCTACGATTCCGACTAAACGAAGGTCTACTCTTGTACTGGGATTTTTTTGAACGGGATCGTTCAACTCGAGCTTCCTGAGCTATTTGCATGTCAAGAAGTCTTTTCCTCAACGGTTCAAATTCATCTGTAGACATTGGAGATACAATAAGAGCAGGCGTTGATTTGGCCAGCCATGGGCCCGCACCATAAACATCCAGTTTCCTATTGTTACTTCGCTCTTTTTTCCTTTCGTCGTCATTCTCTTCTTCATGATCTGAGATCTCAGAATCTTGTGCACGATGAAAATTTCGATCGATTTCATCTAGGGCCTCCTGTGATAGGTTTATCGATTCATTTGTTATCACTCCTTTATTCGGAGCAAATAGCATACTTCTTCCATTTTTTCCCGACAATGGGGCTAGACTTGGAGCAAAGCTAGGCATTTTGAAATGACTGGGACTGGTAGAGACAAGAGGTTTACTTGGCACCTTGGACACTCGCCTCTGAAGATTTCTCAGAGGGCCATCTGTCTTATTTATATAAGGAAGTTTACTCAGATTCGGGGTAGATTTCACCATGGGGTTTTCATTCATTCCATAAGTGTAGTCAACGACAGTTTTCACAAAGTCCAAACCATGCTCCACTGTCTCTGTAACGTAGACATGGCAATAATAATTAGAACAATTCCTCGATGGTCCTAGTACACAAACAATAATGGGTGGTCTGGGATAATGTTTATTATGGAGGAAGAAATCACTTAGACTACTGTCCAGGAGAAATAAACTACTCTCAGGAACAGACCTTCGAATGTCTGATGCTTGTCTGAAATATCCATAACAGGTATCCTGATTATCATGAGTTTGATTGGGTCCTGTTGGTTGAACTACCTCAAAGCAAAAGCAGTCTGAGTAAATTATCTGATCGTCGACATAGATTTGTTCCTGATCTATCAACATCGCATCTGCTGGGGGCCTTCTGTGCTGTTTAAAATTTACAACCATTGTTCCCTTACTCAAGGTCAACATTCTAATGCTGGATGGTGAGAATTTGCCATAATCCCTAAGGGATAAACCGTTCTCTGTGATTTTCTTCAAAAAGTTAATATAATACTCCAGGAGGATCTTGTGGACGCCACCCAATCCACTGGCATTTGTCTTTGATACTCCAGACTGTCCGATGTGCAATAACAAGAATTTCTTTGTCTCAAAGGGATCTGGATATTTCTTCGGTTTCTCCCTGAATCTTGCCGATATTAAAGCCAGCTTTTTCTCGTGATTTGTCTTGGGTCTCTTATTGAATAATGAAGACATTCTTAGTTACAACGTTACAAATATTTTTATTTTACGATCTAGTTAATATTCCAAATGTAAATTTTCTTTCTCTTTTTTCTTGTTTGTGCTTTTTTTCGAAGAAATGGATATTTCGCTTTTATTCCCAAAGTGTATTTATATGGATATAAGAATTCCTAATTGAAGTGTGCACTACTCATGGTGTTACCAATCAATTTTTACATGTCATCACCATAAACATAGCATTATAATGATGAATAATTTCAAGTTGTTAATTTTTCATAACTAGATGTAGTCTTCAGATATATTTTGTATCTCATATGTTGTATTCTAGATCAAGTTTTTTTTTCTTCGCTCGATAAAGAGTGAATCGGAAATTTTCATGTATGATTTTATTCATTTTTCGCTGAGCTAATTCGCATATTATTCTTATTGTTTTCTACAAAAATATTAGAGATGGTGTACATTTTAGCATTTTCATCAAATCACTCTACCATCTAAATAGAGCATTGTTCAATAAACACTGTTTATACAATGTGAATGAAAAGCTGTCCAAAAATGAACATAAACTTTGAAAGGCAAATTTATGTTTATATTTTTATCGAAATTATTAACTACTGATGTAATTAATGACTTACACGTCATCAAATTAGGGGTTCACATTCTGATTGGCTAAAAATTTCAACGTAGGTACATTTCTAGCATAAATTTATTCGAATAATCGATTTTCCTTCCTTTAGTCTCGAAGGGATTCAGGTGCATTAAAAGGTGCTGACTTTTGAAATTGGTATTCTTATATTTTCACCGTAAAATCAAAAACTTGGAATTTCCATAGATGTAAAAATGAAAAGTAAGTGTTTCCTGATGTAAATGTAAAAAGCAAAGTCTTTAAATTAATCAAGATTTCTGATATTCATAAGCCAGAAGCTTTAAAATCCTAAGATACTCTCATCTGATATTTACTTGTATGTATTTGTAATATGAAAATTTAACGGTCACACTTATATTTTTATATATATAATTCATGTATATACTTGGAAGTAGTTTAAATAATATTTTTATTTATAATAATAAAACTACATTCAATCCTGCAATTATCATCAAATATAAATTGGGTTTAAACATCAGAAAAACATCCAATTATCCATAACTCTAATAAATGATTGACATTATACAACTAGTAGTTTACTCAACAAGGAATAGTGAAATTTCAATGAAATATCATTTATTTACAAAGGATCTTGCATATTTCAATACTGAAACCGTATGAATATTATTATAGTTGCAGGATGGAAATCTTATCTTTCCTGCTAATAATTAATATCTTCCAGATACATATTCTAGAGGAGCCTGAATCTTTTGAATGAAGCCATATTTGACGAGCCCAATAATGATGATTAGGAAATACATCCTGAGATCTTATCGTTAACAATGAATTGGATTGATCTTGAATGAATTGTAGTGAGTTTTTTCCCTTCGTTAACTTGAATTAAACGAATTCAAAATCTGGCTTAAGTTTTTGCTTTCATCTCAAGATAAACCTTTTTAAATAAAAACCCTTGCACGCATGTAAGTAGAGAAGAGTTTCTTATTAATCCAATTTTCTTGCAATACTCAGATGCTTTTTTGGTTATTTTTGAAAAGAAAAAATCATACCACGATATAGCCCATTTTTCTATAATCTCCCACAGGTATCATAAAATAGCAAATTTAACCACAACTTTATTAGTTCAGGTTTTTTCGAAAAGTCGCGTTAATCTTTAAAAAAAACAGCTTTATTTACAAGTAAAGCCTAGCTGAAATGTGAAAAAGTTCATTGTTTTCTTTGAATATCGGAAAAATCAGAGCTTGAGACTTGTTTTTCGGAATACTAAATACCTAGCTCGAATCTGTTTGGGGACCTTATAAATGATGTTTTTATAACGTAGATTTTCTCAGATCTAAAATCCATTCTATTTTGTAGGCTTGTAGAATTTTTACATTTAAATTCCCACCATGAATTTTAAGTGCCATATTTGAAGGAAATATTTTTCTGAAAATCTATCTCGTATAAAGAATGAAATACCTCGGATCTTTTTCATTAACGATTTTCATAAGGATCATATAAAATTTATAGAGAAGATTTGCCCATTTCGTGTTGAAATATTTCGCTCACGAGATTGCCATCCTTTCTTGTCTGAGGATTATTTATTATCAACAACTATTGAGTATATAGTATCTGTTTTATTTTGATTATCACTTCTTCCCATGCATTCAATGATGATGACTATCTAAAGAATTCATTCATCTAATTCGAGATATTTAACAGTTCCTCTGTTTTTTTTCAAAGAATTTCTTATAATCTAAGAAATCGTCCTCGCTATCTATCTGATACTTCTTTTATGATATGTACTCACATATATATTTCATCAGAGAGACAGAGAGAGGAGAATCCCAGAGAGTGTTGCTTCCTCTTGCTTGTATAAGTTTCTTTATTGCATTATCATATATGCCGAGTAATTGACACTTGAATTTGGAGAAATATATGTGCGTCCACTTAAGAAAACTTTGTGTATATTATCTAAAGATGTTCTCAACAATATTTCCCAAGATTTATTTCTTTTATCAATCATTAGTACGAAATGAAAAACCGACTTATCGTTCCATTAATGGTTAAAATGTTCATTTTTTGGCTTTTAAAACAAGTTATCTTCCAGCAGGTGATTACATATTTGAAATCTACAGCTATTGTTTTCTAAAAATAAAGCTAGTTTTCAATATTTCTACAAAAGAAACTCCATATCTTTTCTGCCGATAGTTGGGAACAAAAATGTATTTAAGATCCCATTATGGAATATGAGTTAAGAAAAGACATTCTAGGTATCGTTCAGTTGAGATTATCAGAGGGGTTGTGTACCTCTTGAACATGAGCTTTAAAATTTATTCAGTTTTGAGTCTTTTCCTTTTCAGATTTTAAACATTGATCTAAATATGTAGTCCAAGATTCTATGAAATTATGGGCATGCTTTTTCTTCAATGATAAGTGTCAAACTTATTTTTCACATTGAAACATTCTTTATTATCTCTGAAGTTCACACGAAATTCTCTTTTCTTCTTATGAGAACCATGTTAAACTGAAACTATCGAGGGATTATTTTCCAATAGAGGAAATATTAAGTAGCCATAATTAAGATTTAAGGGTTATTTGTGTACTCGAATAGATCATGTGAGAAAGAAGAAATCAATATGGTCAAATATTCTCGAATTCCTCAGACAGTCTCAGTTTTACGCTTCATGTTGAAAAAACAGTTGTTGAATGTTAACCTTATTCAATTGAAATCTTACTACGCTTCATTAAAAATGTATAATTTCGGTTTCTTTCATGTATGAATAAGAATATCATGTAGAAATCAACCATGAAATACATGTCAATTATAATTATTTGTGCATAATATGATACAAATGTATTATTAATTCTTGTTTTTTTTAAATTCACTATTGATAGACTTTAACTGTTATTTTTTGCACGAGTTTCTATTCCTTCCCAACTTTGTCATCTGCATGGATGAGATGAACTTTGTCATGAAACGTGTTTACTCTTCAAGGTTCACATTTTCCTACCAGTGTCAATCATTCAGGATGCTGAAAGTCGTTGGTTTTACTTTCAATAGAACCTATCTGATTTAATGCCCATTATCAAGCCTTAAAGACCCAGAATAATTTTAGAAACGCAAAAAAAGATTATGCATTTTTTCAAAAATCTACTTTTAAAATCTAATTTTTTCCCAAATTGAGAACAGCTTTATTTTCTTTTATATTTTCTTATTCTTTTCTTTAATTTGTCATAGTATTTTCTTTAAAAATTCGTTAATAAATTATTTTTTAATTTTCTTAAACAGAATTCATGGTCTGAGAAACTTATTTATCCCCACTAGAGCTTAAAGTGTTTCATGGGATCAAAATTTCTTCAAGGAATTGAAACTGGACATTCACACGTCAATCAAAAGATTCATTATCATCTTACACTGTAATCAACATTTAAACTCAAAACTCAAAAAATTGAGACTTGGCGCCAACCCGGAATGAATAGAGCATGTTATTTTGTTTTTTACAACATCTGCATCATCTTCTTCTGGCGATTATTGTCATCTTTTTAACTGAAAGAGTGTTTTTCTATGGTTTACACTGTTTCCATCCTGTCACTCATACTGAAATTTACTGGCATCATGATCTTTTGGTATTTGTGTTCCCTTCCCTGAATGAAAGAAAACCCCTTCCCTTAATAACCTTTTTTCACTGGTCCACATTATTTGTAATGTGAATCCGTTTCTTCTCTTCTTTCTCCCCTCTTCTTCTACGTTTATTCATCCGGAATCTGATAAATCATCTGGTCATATAAAGTTTTCCCCACTATAGTTTTTTTGACTCCTCCTTCCCTAGCATATATTCTTCTCTTTTTCAAAATCACTCTTGTTTAAAAATGTGTGTGGGTGTAGATGGCAAAATGTAAAGATTTCACACAAATGTGGAAATAACTTTTTTTTTGAAAAATATTCATATCCCAAATAAAAATAATAATAAGAATACAGGAATGTCAATCATTTCAAGTTGTGAAAAATCGGATATTTCGCATACTTTGAAAAAAAGTAGATTATTATTCACTCTGAGTATTTTTTATTACTTTTTGGAACGATATTTCCTCTCAATAACTAAATTAACTTACTTTTAGTTTTTTCCTTTTATATCAATTGGTTATTAAGAAATAGTTATTGGCGATAAATTAAAATGTTTTGGCCATTTGGTAAACCAAAAGTGTTGACTTAGCTGCCAAAGCTCATTTCATCAGGCTATTAGAATAATGAATGACCCTGCAATGTTTAAAAAGGAATAAAATATTTGAAATTGATACTATATTATTATATATGCCCAATAAACCTTTAGTATGTTCTCTCATCTTTACTTGTCGGTAACAACAACAACGAAAAATGGGTGAAATTGAATCTATTATGTGCGCCTACCCCATACCCCTTAGAAAGTTTGGTAGAAATTTCATCCATAAAATGAGTAGTTTAAAAGTTTGAAATCCAATCCCCTCACAAAAAGAAGGAAAAGAAAAGGAACTCAAAAACAATGATGGATAAATAATGAATTAATGTGTTATTTGGCGTTACAATAAATTGGCCAGTGGTCTGTTTCATACATTCTTCCTCGTCTCTCTAATAGATGGTGGCCAATCTGCATTGAAATTTACTCTTTTATCAGATGAGATGCATCTTGAAGAGCATTTTGTATTTCTTTCCAAGAAAATGCCTCGTAGGATAAAGATATCTCATCTTTAATGAGAGGGCAATGTTTCTTTATAATTTTATTAAAATATAAAAAGGAAAATTTCTCCCTCTGATAATAGAAGAATTCCACTTATCTCAATCGAATACCAGCAATTTTTAAAGTAAAGATATTCAAAAACAATCAATATATGCTGACAATTCTTTCCACCAAAGGCTAATCCTCCCAAGTCCCACTGGGTTATTTCTAGCACTTATCATTTTAGCAACTCGAAAAATACTTCTTTTAACACCCATTCGATAGGAAATCCCACGTAAAGATCTCAGGTTTATCATTCGTCAAACACGAGTTATACTAATTCAAAGAAATTTTATTTTTGCTTGAAACGTATTTTGAAAACCTATTTCCCATACCCGTCGAGTAATCATACTCCTGAAATTCAAATATGCGATTTTCAGAACTCTATCTGCTATACCTTCAAAAAATTACCCAATTCGTAATCAGTGGTTTCATAAATCACTAAAAAGGTTAAATGCGAGTTATGTAGAAAAGAACTTTAGAATCTATGATATTTTAATCCTTTCGTGATGTTCGCCCTTTATATGGCGATTATTTATAATCAGGAATTCTCAGTCTAATTCGCAGGTCTAAACAATATCACATAATCTATTTTATTATTCATGCTAAAAAAATCTCAAAAAGTCTCAAAGAAATATGGATAAATTAACCAAGATTAGTAAAATTAGATTTTTCATCTACTTATTAGTAGATGGGAGATTCAATAGAAAATCGATTTTCTTTGATGGAATTAAAAGAATCCGGATTGAATAGGATTTCCATCAATTTTGAGTATTTTTCTCTGTATTTTGCAATTCCTAGAATAATTTTTGTCTAGAAATAGGTTTGGATAATCTTTTTTTATCGGAACTAATTTCTACCTGAATTAAGAAAAACTAATCTTTTATTTCATGTATCCTTTTGATGTTAAGGATCCTGGAAATTTTCTCTTTTCTCGTGCTGTTTGATCAGCAGTTTAAAACAAATATTTCGTTGTCATTTAGATCTTGATTTGAATTTTATCAATTTTTAAATAAATCCTAGTACACTCTGAATAAGAGGGAATTTATTCCAGACTGGCAAACACTTGTTTTCATAAAACAAATGAATGGTTTTAATATGTTAGATTCATTCGAATTGATAAAACCAATCATCTGGTTGAACATTATATATTCATTTCACTAAAGGGTTAATGTAGTCTGTATTATGATAATCAAAACATTCTAGGCCAAAGATTTGTCTTGCTGTCTATGAGTGATACGCCTTTGGTAAATTGCTATGTTCACAATCATCCATGGGTTGCTAGATTTGAACATGGTGCAAAGAAGAATCAGCGGGACATTAGTATACGGTAATGTTAGTATGTGGTACGCTCCCTAGTACAATCAATGTTTATTGACGCCTATCTCTAATGAAATCAGAGTTGGTCTTTTGTAAATTAAAACCTACTCAATGATTTTTAAAGTATATATAATTTAATGAAATTCAGAAAAATAAAATGAGTAAATCCTTAATGAATCAGCTTCACTTGGTGATATATTCTCTTAATTTTTCAGAATGATAATTTCTAGGAAAAAGAAACAAGTCATGATTTCTCAAGTGGCCAGAGTGAGTGAACAACTCGACCAGCTAATGAGGAATATTTCTATCCCCCAAAGAATGCTAATCAAGTTTCTCAAATTCTCCTTGTTTTCATATCTTGATAGAGACGGTAATTTTATAAGTCTTTGTTATAATCGTTTGATTTCACATTTTCTCTCTTCATTGAATTAAGGGATTTAGATAGATAATAGGAAAAACAGTGATTTTTGTTAATTTTAAATCGGTAACTTGAAGATTTGGTCTGGGTTTCTAGACTTTCAATGCTCACGACGTCTCAGCCTACCTTACATGTTTGGTTGGTATTTCTAAAAGCTTATAAATTAGATACACAATGCGTACTACACATTATTATCACTAAAATATTTGATAAAAACTAGGATCATTTACTCTTTTATGCTAACATAAAATGTGATACTTTTCCAGATGTATATCTGGCTCATGTTTCTCGATAAAAACTTAAGAAATTTCTCATAAATACAAATAAAAAAAGCTATTGAAAAGTAAAAATATCTACAAAATGAAATGAAGATTTATGTCTCTAATTTTATTTCCAATGTTTACATAGCCGGATAACAAGGGCAATATGGCTTTTCTTCTCCTAAGGCTCATTAGCGTAGTAGAAGATATATATTAGTTATTACTAATGAATGCTTTAGATCAAATCAGGCGGACAATATTCTGTATATATGTTATCAAATTTGTATTTATTAAAAATTTGATTATATAGCCACAGTATTTTCCCCTTCATATATATCCGAGTAATAATGCACAAATGAGGCTATAAATATACACTGTAAAAGTATACAAACATAATGAGTTTACTATTTAGATATATATGTGTGTTAGTGAATATACAGGGATATCAGAGTAATTATCTCCTTGTGATTATAATCATCAATGGAATGAAAGAGATGAAAATACAGTCTTTATTCTTTTCAATTTTGTTCATAAACATTTGAGGAGTGGCTAGCTAAAATCTAGAATTGGAAAATTGAAATTCTTGAAGACCGATAGTGTGGGCTCAATGATTCACGAATAAATTAAGTTTCCATAATAAAATCTTCTCGGCTTAAACTGAATTAACTGTCATTTTGAATTAATTATGATCTCTTAATTTTACCCTGGAAATAAATCTTGCACGCATCTATACTTTGAAAAACCTTCTCAAATTTATCAAGTGATAAAATTTCATCTCACAGATGACCTAAATTCAAGTAAATATTCACTCATTAAAAAACATTATCAATATATGTATCTAATATAACATGTCAAACAAATTAATTGTCATTGAGTGATGGCCAAGCAATTTGTATTTATAGTTTAAAAATATATCTAACATTGTAGCCATCAAAGAATAATAATAGCTTGTGTCAGTTTAAACAAATTTATATGATATCTTTACAATAACGCTCATGTAGGCCTATCTTCCTTTCTTTTTTTTGAAAAAAGTTTTTGATACAATGTAAAAAATGTTCACAGTAATGTGGTCAAAATCTTTTTTTCTAAAAAGTTTATAATAAAGGCCCTTTTACAATAGTCTTTTCCCATTGACCTCCACCTTGAACTGATGACCCCAATTCTTTTAACGTCAAGTGTGTAAGGTGGATCACATCTTAAAAATTTCCACATATCCTGCCTTAAGAACCCTATATTCATTGTAAAGGTGGTTGTTATACGATGATGAGAATTTATGGTTTTAACAACAAGAAATGAGGGGATTTTTTTTGAAATCTAGAGAAAAATATTCAAAATTATGTTCATTTTTCGAGTTTCAAATTTATCTTCCCATTCTACTGAAATTTGAGTTGAAAAAATTTCGTCTAAATTTCGTTTGAGAGGACAATTTCGGTTTATATTTACTTTTAAAGAGCTTGACGATTAAAAATTCGACAAGAATTTTTAGAGTCTAACATGAGACAAATTCCTTTTACTGGACACTCTGTGAGAATTCAATCATGAATGAAAATCTCTATTATGTGAATTGAAATTCAATTTTCTCAGAGAATAATGATTCCATGTTTAGATCTTTTTCGATTCAAAAATCATGGTAATAGATTTTATCTGCAAAACCTTCACTTGAGCGTAGCATGACAGGTCTCAGTTTATGACAGGCTCACTAAAAACAAAAGACCATTTGAAAATTCATGTGAAATTCAATTTTGAATCACAGCTTTTTTCAAATCCAGTATTTACAAAAGCAACCACTTTGACAAGTAAATTTTAAAAGACCCGCTACAAATTCTGGATCATCAAAATTTCACTAATTTTTAAGCTGTAAGAATGATCATGGGCACCGAAACTCAACTTTTTCGTGACTCGAATTAAATTTTTTGTCTATCATATGGTTTATTAATACGCTGGTTAAGAATCTTAAGTTATTCTAAGGCATTTATTTTTAGCTCAGAAGTTATCGATCAAATCATTTCTTTATCTAAAACTTGATTATTTTTGACGGTATAACAGATAGAGTCCGGGAAATTGCATATTTGAGTTATACAGCTATGATTACTCGCACTTTTCATAGACTATGACTCTGGGAAATAGGTTTTCAAAAAAAACATTTTAAAAAGAAACTAATAATTTGAAAAGAATCAACTTTCTTTGAATTAGTATAGCACATGTTTGACGAAGGATAGAGCTGAGATCTCTGCGTATTCCATTAAATTAATGGATTTATTATTTTATTATAAAAGATCATCTGAAGAACTATATACTTGATCACTGCTTCTAGAATCTATTTCATTTAATATATTGCTAAGCGCCAATTGATTATAATCATCATATTGTAATATATTACATTTGTTTCTTCTTTTTCAAACCAACTTAGCGTGTAGGAAACCCTTTTTGATATAGATAAATGTTAAAAAAGGAATGAAAAATAATTTTTTTCTCCATGTATTTCTCTATTGTTCCAGGCGAGAGTTTGAAATAGAGATTTTTCGATAAAAGGCATAGATAGAAATCAAAAGCATGTACCAGTAGCCCTATTTCTGGCGCTACACACTGTAAAAGATATCAATTAACGATTTGTATTGATGGATAATACCCATAGTTTTTATTTTAAACATTACTTTTTCTGCTACACTGTATTGTGTGCATGCCTTAGAGACTACAATATTCTACCTATCCCGTTCGTATTATAACAAGAGATTTGGTTATGGAAACTCTTTTAATAATTTTCATGTGTTAATTATTAGTCTTGGAGATGGTTTCTTTTAGATAACCAAAGATATCGATAGAAAAAAATCACAAGTTTCTCTTTCATAATAGAATATTTATTTTTATATGATAATTCAATAAAATTATGGTACACAATAGTAGTAACTTTATAATGGTTTTCCATCTTCTCGAAAGTTTCCTTTCAGATCGAAAAACATTTACATATGTGGGAAATTAAGTTACAGAACGAAATAATTTTCACAAAATCTAACGCAAAAAAAGTTGTTATTAATGCTGATAAATTTAAATCGATATGATAGCGAATGTGAGTACATATTTCCCTTATGTAGTCATGTTGATAAAAACTGGTTTGTTAGAATCACGGCTGCTGCTGCTGTTATTGTAATGACTTTCCTCTTCCACTTCTTCCTCATCATCGCCATCATGTCCGTCATGAACTAATGGCGGAGATGGAGACTTTATTAGGTTATGCAGAAAGAAACTGTCTTTTGTATTGAGCAGTTTATTTCCCACGGATGAAGATGAAGAGGCTAGGGAACTGGCAGAGGAACTATTCTGCTCTTCATTTTGGCTATCTGATTTTCGAGGTATTCGTTCTTCGTCTAGTTCTGAGTCCAACTCTTCGTGAACATCGATGGGACTGCTGTTATTCAAGCTACAATTTTGATGGTCAAGATTTCCAAAATTCACATTATTGGAAAGTTGACTACTCTTCATGAGGAATTGAATTGTATCTTTAAGTTTTTGACTATTAATCTCACATTGTTGAACTGAGGGATTGAGAAGGTTTTGGAAGAATGGATTTTCTGATTGCATTTTGAACATGAGATTCTGAATTTCTGAAAAAAAAGTTAGGATAAAATCTCTTTTTAGATAGATCACATGAAATATTCTTTTGCTTACTCATAATATTATTGGATTTTCTTGTGTCTGTTTCATTCATTTTCTGATCATTGCTATGAAGAAGGGGGTAAGTATTCTTGCTGAGTACGTCGAGAATCATATTGAACTTGTCTCCCACAGAGTTCTGATCACTCGTACACTCTAGACGTTTCCTTTTCAAGTCTCCATTTGTAAATAAAGATTTCAACGACATGGAAGTATCTACAGGAGGGATCGGACTAGTCAAGTTATTATTCATGAGACCATTGAATTCATATTCATCACTCTCGGCACTCCGGCTCACTTCGATGTTATCAAAACTTTCAAATGTTTCATCTTCTTCGCTATCTGACATTACTTGCTTCCTGAATATACAAAAGAATAATTAAGCTATGATTTAAATTATTTTCTTGGAATCTCTGATCCAGCATTTTTCATGATAAAGACCGGATATTGTTTTGTGAGAATTATTTTCATCTCTTCTTCTATGCAATTTAGACATTTCAACAAAAAATGCATTAATAGAAAGGAGAATTTTCACTCACTGATTCTTGGCTGCAGCGGCCCTGTCTCTTTGCCGTCGATTTTTGAACCAGTTACCAACCTGTGTCGGAGTGAGTCCAGTAGCCATGGCAAGCTCCTTCTTCTTGGTAGGATTCGGATATGGATCTTGCAGGTACCACTCTCGTAAAAGACTTCTAGTTCTTTCTTTGAAGCAATGGGTCTTTTGCTCTCCATCCCAGATTGTCCGAGGCATAGGGAACTTCTTGCGAACACGATACTTATCCACAGGGCCTAGGGGTCTTCCGCGAAGTTTTTCTGCCTCCTGATAGTGAGCCTCTAGCCAGAGGGCTTGCAATTTTGAATGACTTCCTTTTGAAAAGTGGTGCTGTTCTAGAATAGCGTACAACTCTCGAAAATTCTCCAAATGATAAGCAACGATTGCTTTGCAACGGAGATAAACATCATTATTTCTCAAGACTTCATGATATTTTGTCTCATTGGCAACTGTCTTTAAGAATGATTTTAGCTTTTCCACATCACCTTGCTCTTCAAGACTTTGACAGATGCTGACAATTTCTACCGGACTCATTCCATATTCTGATCTTTTATTCGTATTGGTAGTTTCCATGGCAGGTTCTTTTTCCTTTGCAGAATCTAAATCTAATTTTCTATACTTGGTTACTGGATCTGAGTCAGAGTCGGAGAGCAAGACTCTCTTCAAATAATCTGACGTTAATATCCAATTGAGGAACTCTTTCGACTTATTCTCTTGATTTATGTTCATGGAGTTATTATTATTATTTGGGTTGAGATTGGGTCCATTCTTAGAACCACTATAACAGGTTTTGATCATCTGGAGGAAGTCTCCGGACAACATTCTCTTCTTTTGCTTTGGTTGTGCGCGTCCTCTCTCCTTTACTGTAACAACAATACAAGATAATTTACACCCAACTCCTCCTTTTATATAAAATGTCTTCTGTCTTGTTGGTAATCTATCTCTGTGTCTCTCTATCCTTTATTATTTATGTAGATTGATTCTGTATCAGTCTATTATTGGTGTATGCACATCTTTCATTCATATACACACAATGTACAAACGAGAGAAGGATAAAATTGTGTCTCTTTCCAAAGTATCCAATATTGCCAAAAAATAATAATACATTATTTGAACTTTACTTAATAGTCTATTATATTGTATGTATGCTTAGATCATTTTTAATGAATATATATATTCTAGAATATGAGTGGGGGTGTGGAGTAGAGTTATATATTGTATCATGAAAAGATCTCAGTTTCATATATGAATGATATACATAAATATATACATCAATAGATGAGATTATCCTATCATTATCATGAAAACTATATATAGTTTTATGTATAGAGAATATACAACTAATTTTTATGTAATTGATACGCGTATCAATATCAACGGATTATCCTTATACTGATGCGCTAACTGTTCTTAATATTGCGATTTTATCGATAAGTTTAAAAAATTCTGATTCTTATTTAAAGCTAGTTGACATGAACATGAGAATACACTATTTTTATCTGAATAGTCGAGAATACAAATACCTTTTGATCCCATAGTAAAATAAGCCCATGAAAAATTTTTGAATGATAAATATTTCTGTTTTGAATTTCGAAAATATCTTGATTTCAGAGAATCAAAGTGATTTAATACCAAAATCTCGGATCAAAATTAGACAAAAATTTCGAATTTGACCATAGAAGTTCCAAAAGACCAAGTCTTTAAATTTTGAGTAACTACTCTACATGATAATTTTTAAAATTTCAGTTAACTCGACTTCCCACAACAATAACAAATTTCTTTCAATTTCTTTGGCCGAATCTTGATCCCAAATTTCACTAATTTTGGCGAGATTAAATTTTTTCATTCAGGCATTTTTATGGGCTAATGAAATGGAAAAATATATTTGTGCTCCTGAGTCTACTGTAAGAATAGTGAATTCTCATCTTCATGTCAACTATAGCTTTATATTTAGACGAGGGGTTTCGACTTTAAAAATTACAAATTCTCATTGATTTTTTTCCCGGCTCTGTGTTAAACATTGAAATGAAATTATAATAACATACGTTGATGTAGTTGAAACCGTTCCCTTGAACGAAGGGAAGAAGACGAAAAAAGTAAACTTTTTAAATTGACATTTACAGTAATGTAATGTATATTGTTATTTAATAGTTTATTATGTAATTGTAATTATACCATGGTAACAGAATGCCTGGTCTTTCATCCTACCTACCTACTGTATAAGTGAATTCAAATAATATTTTACAACTTTGAAGTAAGAAATTAGAGCACATGTTTCCCCCCTAACATTTTCCTCGGCTTACCTAGCTCATCCCCACATATAATAAGCTCGTTATTGTTATTTACCTAAACTAATAATAAAAATACAAACCAGAGAGTGAGTTCTATTTGAAATGTGTGAATTACACAGTATGATTGATGGATGTATGCAATTTATCACTACTTCTATATCCATATTAGTTCTGTATTTATTATTCATTGAGTACATATCCATCAAAATTGATCTTACATATCAAATATGCATACTTGAGTGTAATTTCTAAATATATATTTAAAGTGTATAATCCTTGTCTAGGGAGATAACACACTCTTTGATTGATAAATACAAAAATATTCCTTCATTTGTAACTAATAATAGGTCATATAATATACTTTACTTACATACATAAATACAAGATATCTATGGAAGTAGATTAGCTGTAATTTTGAAAATAAGTTGGATTTTTTCATTTCCTGTGTCATTATAATTCCCATTGATCGCAGTATGAATGGAATAGATTTCCTCCTCACTCACTCATTCAAATAAGGAATGAATTTTCTTTTACAAATTTTTGAAAATGCATCTCTATATAACTTTTCCATCTGGTTTCATCATTCTCTTTGATCTATTGCAATTTTATAGAGAAAATTGATTATTAGAAATGATCGAAACCATAGATAAAGTAGAAAATTACCGAACGAAAATGAAACTATGAAAATGAACAAAATAGATTAATAATCGAAAATCTTTTTTAATCCTTGATGAAATTTAAAATCTTCAATCAATATTAATCAATAAATATTCGTAAAAGTACATTTAATTAGAATATATAATCAACTTTTTTCCAAAGGCTTTCGGTAATGAGATAGTAAGGTACCTTTGAGGCTTCAAGATTTATTTAATTTTGAATGGTTTTAAAATTGAAAAGAGTTCAGACTATGAGCGTCTTATCCACTGAAAAGATTTATACGGACTATATGGATCATTAGATCATGTTTTTTCCCAACTTTTCTTCCACATATTTTAAAGTATACTTTGCTTAATTTTTATTCGGAATCGACTTCTACATGGTATAAAAAATGGTTTCTTAACCCTTCCCTAGATATTGTACCTAAAGGGGGAACATTGTCTCGTTTTCATTCATAAATCTGTTTTTTGAAAATAATTTGTTTACCACTTTTTGAAAGAAAGTAATGTTTTTTATCAGCGTATTCTTAAACCATATAAAATTTTCAATCTTAGCAATCTTCCTTGTAATAATATATGGAACGTCTTTTTGAAAACTTATTTGCTGAGGTCGTATAAATGAGATAACATTTTTTCGTATCACATATCTTTAAGACTCAGCTCTTTAAAGAGCCAAAATGTTTCTTATCAAAACCAGCAAAAATTAATGATTTGAAGAGCTATTTCAATTTTTCAAATAATCAAGAAAAACTGCGTGTCATGACTTTTTCTTTTTTGTTAACGATATCAAATAACGAATAAATACATTACATCGAGTAATGAGTTTAAATTCCAAATCTCTTGGGACAGTATAAAGTCTCTCTGTGTCTCTTCAGGCTTTTACTTACGAATGAGCTGGATTTTGATAAGTGCAAACGAAACAGAAAGCTATAGATACCCCTTTATAATACAAAGGGAATACACTCGCTAACTGTTATCTTTCTTTCTTGTTTAGTGCAATTTTCAGATAATCAAAAAAGGGATGTAACAGTAAAGATGCAAGGAATCATTCCGTTTCATCTTCATCTGTATGTATTCATTATCTTCATATATCCCTTCTTTTTTCCGTGAATACAATGCACACAGCATCTCTGGAGAAGGAAATTATCTAATGCATTTTATACCTTATCAATAGATCATATAGGTATCTTATTGGCCATAAGAAAAATCTCAATGGATAGATGTTCTTCCATGATCTCTCAATATCATCCGACAAAGTACAAAACTCAATTTTTTACTTTTTTTCTAATATCGAGAATTTTGATATGCTTAGATGAAACTTTCTTTCCAAATGATCCCAAACTGAATTGAATAAGAAGATGGTGATTTCTAGCATATTTGATCTCCGTACCCGATTGTAATCTAAACAAATAACCTATATTCTCACGTTCATACCTTTTTGACCTCAACATTTTATCCATTTAAAAGATCTAAAGCAATTCGATACTGACACTTTAGATTATCATTAGATGAAGAATTCGAATTTTGTCATAGAGGTTGAAAGAAACTCGCCATCTCTAAGAAAAAGTTAAACTTCTTAATTTTGGTTCATTTTCCATCGTGATAATCAAAAGGTATCAAATGGGTAAAGAAACTTAATGAGATCCCAAAAATAACTTAGTTTTCCTTACTATTCAGAGAAAAATATTGAGTCTTTAAAAATATAGTAAATTCTCATCTTAATATGAATTAACTTTAGTTTCATTGGATAGAAATTTTATTATAGAAGAGATAAAAATATAGATATTCTTTTTGTTGAAAAATCTAATTAAATAGTTTGTTTATTTGGAACAATATGAAAGCTATATGAACCAACTACACTTGTTGAAAGGACATCATCTTCCTAATATAATAATTCTTGAGCAATACTCTCATATATACTGAAATGGAAAAAGAAATAAATGTGAAAAATATGTTACAACAACTTTTGTAAATACTTGTGGAATAAGATTCTTTCCTTACTCTTTTTTGAGTGACATTTTCCTCTTTTTTTCATTTGGCTATCCTCGATTTGAGTATAAATTGGATGGAACACATGTTCTAGATGGAATTATTTATTCTACTCAAGTCATTCAAATGTCTTGAATGTAAACATTGCTGCAGGACTTGTAAAATAACTTTATTAAATTTAGTGTTTCTGTTTAACGTTTGGTCAGAGTTATCGGTTCTCTCTGTCACAAATTAGAAAATAATTGCCAAAATAATTACGCTGATTCCGAGCTTGAATTCTATTTTGAAAGGCGACTTATCATTTAAAAGATCATAGAGGTTAAACTCGGAGGTTTCTCCGGATTCACAGAAAAAAAAATAATTTTTGAATTCTAAAACGGAATGAGCTAATAAGATGTGGACATTCAAAAAATTCCGAAAAAATTCAATCTGACCAAAATTAGGCCGGTTTTGGATTTCGAAAATGCACCTAATTTCCATTTGTTTAACTTTTGAGCTCAAATTTTTTATCGATTTCGATAATTCAAAACTATGAAGTGATGATATTTGGGATCAACATTAGACGAAGGATTCGAATTTGGCCAAAGAGATAGTGAAGATCTTACTGTTTCCGAGAAAAAGTTTAACTTCCAGGTTTTGGATAATTTGCCTTCGTGATTATCGAAAAATTCAAATGGTTCGATTTCCCACAGTAATGACGAACTTCAATGAACTTCTGCAGGTGAATTTGAATTCTTCGTTCAATTTTGATCCCAAATATCATCACAAAACTGCTTCGAATCATCGAAATCGATAAAAATTTTGGGTTCAAAAGTTGAAAAAGTGGAAATTTGGTACATTTCGAAATCCAAAAAAGGCCTAATTTTGGTCAGATTGAATTTTCTCAATTATCCACATCTTATTAGCTCATTCCGTCTTAGAATTCAAAAAATTATTATTTTCTTTGAATCCGGAGAAAAATATCGAGTTTTTTGTAAAAATAGCAAATTCTCCTCTTCATGACAGATATCGAGTAGGGGATTACATATCTGAAATCTTCGGCTATTGTTTTTTCCAAAGCCCTAGCAAATAGGTTTACAAAAAACGTTCTAAACAGTATCGCTGACACTTTAATAAAATAATATAAAATTGAGCCTATTAGAATTTGAGAATGCAACTCTTCTGCGGTTTTCTTATAGTAAAAATATTTCTATTGAAACATCTTATTTTTATTGAAACACGAATATTTTGCCCCTAATTAAGTATTATCTCGACCAATCAGAATGCAGCAAGTGATTTCTATACATTTAGATAGGTCGACATAAATAATACTTAATTAGGGGGTAAATATTCGTGCTTCAATAAAAATAAGATGTTTCAATAGAAATATTTTTACTGTAAAATTTTAAACATACGATTCGATTTACTTGATAAATTAAATTTTCAAATAAAACTTCGAAGCCTTCTCCTATTCTGAAAAAAAGAGTCAAAGTGGGATCCTTTATTTTTAAGAGTCTTTTGTTGCATTGCATACCGATTTGGGTAAACTTGTAGAAATTGTAATGAATTCATAAATCTTTGTTATTCCATTAAATTGTATTTATTTCCTGGAGGATATCTGCCTATATGATGTGAAGGAATCATCAATCATTTGGGCTTAATTAAATTCAATCACATTCACATCTTTATTAATGGGGTAAGAAGAGTAATAATAATTCTAAATATACCATAATTTTTTATTGATAACGATCATCATCAATTGATGAAACAAAATATGTGTATTTGCACACCACATAAAGTAAGATTGTAATCAATTTTTAATTTTTTTAAAAATATACACAAATTTGTTGAATACTTTGATAACAGAATAAAAATCTCTTTTATCTAAAACTTTTGCCTCACCACAAGGGTGAGGTTTTATTCCATTAAAAAGGGAAAAATCTCATTTGCGTGTGGGAGAAGAGGGGAGGTTCCAGGATAACATCTCATCTAGAATAACAATACAGTTCAGGAATTAATGATGATAGTTGTCCATCTCCAAAATTTTTTCCCCTATTCAATATGTTTTTGTTGATGATATAAGAAGAATAAGAGAAACAGAAGATGAAGTGAATAATGATTGATATCTGATTGGGGCATTAAAATTTATATGGTTTTGGTTATCTTTTTCTCTTTTAAATATTTATTCTATCCAAAAGAAGGGTTACATGTTAATAATGTTTAGTAAAAATTTAGTTTAGTGCAAATTTTCCATAGGCAACCTGTCATTTTTGAGTGTCTCATAATCGTTTTACTGAAACTAGGAAAGAATAGAGTTTACAGTATACTAGCACTTCCAGGTCCAAGTCTATTTAATACGTCAGACATTTAATGAATGAATTATAGAGCCTTGAATCATCTAAAAATCTTTTTATTAAAAACTTTTTTCCACACATTTTAATCCCTATCTACTTTCAAGCGACTGCTCTAGTAATTTTATGATTTTTAAAACAAGTAAGGTGAGTTTAGTCAACTCCAATGAAATACCTTTTGTCCAACTTTTTTCGGGAAGATGGTATGTTTTTTTAGTTAGTTAGGATCTTTATTTCTGCAAAAGTTTTTAGGTTCAATATTTTAACTCACATTTGGACCTGTTAGGGTTAACATGAAGTTACAAAAACCTCAAATTTTTTCAGCTGATAGTTAGGAAGACAAATATATTTTTTGGATCCCATTATGAAATGAAAGAATAGGTTGTTGAAAAAAAAATTAAATCGGACAAAATTTTGGCCTTTTATTGAATATATAAAATGCGTCTATTTTCCACTTTTTGAACCTTTTAGCGTAAAAAAATTTCTTTCGATTTCGTAGATTTGAAGCAGTTTAATGACGGGCTTTTCTCAATCTCTAGGGCTCGTCTAATAATGATCCAAAATGCATAAATCTTCAAAATCGATAAAAATATTGAGCTCAAACTTCTAAAATTTGGAAATTGCGCGTATTCTCGAAATTCCAAAGATGGCCTTGTTTTGGCCAGTTTGAATTTTTCTATTATTCCATCAACTTATTGGCTCATACCATCTTGGAATTCAAAAAATAGAAGATTCTCATCATTTTTCATGTCATTTAGCTTTGGTAACAATAGCTAAATCTAAATTCTTGTTGGCGTCAATTCGATTTGACAACAAGTTCCAGGAAATTTAGCAGTATATAAGAAACGATTTGATAAGCTTTTCTTTCGATAATTCTTGAGTAATAAGTTAATCTTTTGGTTTCTTATTCAATGTTCCATCTCATTTTCCCCTTATTCATAATTTCTCGGGTCGTTGAATCAGAACAATGGAACTTAGCAGAGGAATACTTTAGCCTGCCTAATGTGGGAATATAATGTTTACGTATCTACCTGCACAACACTCAAAAAATGAATATAAAAACGGATCCCTACGTAGGGTAATAGGATGGAAGATGAAGGCAGATCGTGAGAAATACGTTTGAGAGATGTTTCCTGTCTAGAGACTAAACATTTTTATAACCTATCTGTTCATTTTGTATGCGATTAAACTATTTTAATGTATACTTATGTCCAATTTTTGCATAGATTGCAACCACTTTAAGGTTCTTCAGATAATTCAAATTCGTATCCGTCTGGAAAAATCCTAAAAGGTACCGAAAATAAAATTATCAAAACAAGTATTTATTTTCGATAATCTTGTGAATTTTTTTCATGTTGAAAAAATGATTAAATTAGATAGTTCAATTTAAAATTCAAGAGTTTACAACAAGTCCAGAAGAGATTTGATACCCTCCTCTTCGCAAGAACCATCTCTAAGGGTAACTAGGATCTTCTCTGGACCTATTTAAGGTTCTTCAAGCTTTCATAATATCAAATCTAGCACTAATTAGTGATGATGTCAACCTTAGAGAAGAATCGTTATTTAATTACTTAGTAATCATCCCTAATATGTAGGATTTCTTATTTTATAGTTATTTTTTTATTTATATCTGAAGTCAAATAGTGGTGATTTGGAAATTTTTGGAATCTTTCTGAATCTGAAGAACTCTAAAGCACCTTCGAAATCGTTTTTTATCATGATAGGGTTAAAGATGAAAAATAATAACACTTGGGATATAAAACTTTTGAGGCGTTCTCAATTAAATCACTGGGTAATATGAGTATAATTCTTTTTGACACAATTCCTCTCTATTCGTCTATCCCTTTGGGTGTGTAAAATTCAAAATGAGAAGATGGCAGGAAGAGAAATCTTGTAATGCTATCCAGAACAAATAGTACTAGAAAAGTTTACTAAAGAAGAAGAAACAGGAGATACATTCAACTGCGAGATATCCAAAGTGAAGCTTATGAAATTAGATCCAAAATAAAGAGAATACAAAATCGTTGGCAAATATCCCCAGAGATGCTACTGATAAACATCAATCTGTGGTATAAGTATCCATCTTATCATTATGGTCATTTATCATTAACATTTCTCCATGTATAATATATACTGTATTCTTATACATCTTTGGGGAAAAAGTATTATTTTTTCTGTAGAGAAAATCTTTTAGAAATGAGAAACAATAATACATTGTATTTTTAATATTTCCTTATTTTCTAGCATTGCTCACTTTGTCGAATAATAATGTATTATATAACTTCTTTTCATAATTTCTTTTTACATTATATGAAAACACACAAGAATAAATGCATAGAAAGAAAGACAAGGATAATACAAGTGTAATATCAAATAGGATAAAAGTAATGTCTTTTCTTATTATTCTGGGGAAATATCCTTTGTTCGTCTACTCTTCTCTCTGGAATTTATTTCATGCTATTAACACGAAAAAATAAGATAAATTGAAAAGAGAATTACTCTGATAAACAGACGAATTCTATAAAAAAATTTCTCATCAAGAACTTAAAATCTAAAGATTACAAGACATACTCTTATCATATGATCGGTAATTTTACAAATTTCTATTAGTAAGCGCCAAGTGAAAGATTGTCCAAAAGAAGTTTTTAAGAATCACGATTAGACAAGGAAATCAAACATAAGCTAAATAAGACTTTAAATATCATCGTGATTTTAACTGTTATAGCGCATATTTTACAAAATAAATCGTTATAGTTTAAATTTTTAATTCTATGGAATAATTTTTGACTTGCTATCAGCTTACACGATGAAATACTGCTATCTAGTTACCCATTCATCAATAATTTTGATTGGTCGTTTACTAGTTGAAGAATACTATACTCTGAGACTTAATTCGGAAAAATAGTACAAGAAAGTACCGAGACCACAGTTGAGTGCAGAAATGGTACCAGCTATCTTTAAATTGGGATAAGATGGACAGATTTTTTCTTTAGATTATTGCAACTCAGTCAGTCTTTTGTCTTGAATAAAAATAGACCAAATAATACTTTTTGAGGCCCTTCTAATCAGTGATCACCCCTCGACCTTAGAGATGATGAAAACAATAAAGTTGCTAATCCCATTTTTGATTTTGTGAACTTTTATCTGTGATTTTACTTCAGTTTTGTTGTTTTCAGAACAAATTCAAGCATATTTCCCATTGTTTATTCCCTCACAAATACATCCCTGTTACTACTCTCTTAATGGAACCTCGTTGTAGACTAAAAAGAATTCTTTTTCCGTTAAGTACTTTCATGTTTTTAAGCATTAATGGTCAGTTGATTAATGCTGATGGGACTCAAGGAGTTTAGCATAATGTCAAGTTATTCACCAGGCGCTTTTATCCTAAATGTCAACCCAATTTTCCTTGCAACTTTCAACTGTCTTAATCAACTAGATTATTTATTCTTTAATCTGATTTATTTTTCAATCCCTTTTCTGGTATGATTTTTTTATCTATATCTTTTTCAGAGCTAGTTGCAAGTTAGGAATTCTGATTTCGACATTTTCCAATCTTAGCAAAGAGCCCAGAAAAGTAATAAGGGGTTGGGGCTCCAACTTGAGGGTAATTATTTGGCTATTTGCATTCTAAATTCATAATTTTTCAATCTTAAACTAAATAATATTCATTAGAGCACTGCTCTTGTTCTTAAGATATTTATTCAGGCTACAATGATGAGCTTGAATATGTATTTCAAAATAGCTAAAACTTAGTGGGAATATATCTAGATCAGGAGACATAACTATATTTTGTACTCGACTAGCTGTCTGGCTCAGTTTTTATCCAACTCATCATCAAATTGAATCAGTGATCAAGGTACAGAGTTCGAATCTGCTGCGCGGTAGAATTTGAAATTATTTTCTAGATTTACAATCTTCGAGTTTACAGCAAAATTTTTAGCATTATTCAATTTGCCAGTGTATTCTGATTACCAAAGACCGTTTGAATCTTTCTATTTCAATATTTTTTTCAAGAAAAGCGGTACTCTAATATTCATTCTGATTAGCAAAGAGTCCAGAGAATTAATTAGGGAGGAGGTAATTATTTAACATTTTTCATTCTGTATTAGAATTTCTGATTTAAAATTTTCCATTCTCAATCAAGGGTATTTCAATCTGAGTTACAAAAAATGAAAATTAGTTTCAAAAGGTCTTTTCTATTTAAATCAATTTAAATCCTCATTATTTAGAACTTTAATACCTTTCCACATAAAAAAACAGAAGAGGAAATCTTTCCAGTAGTTATGGATCCTTTCGCTGTTTCTCCAATTTGTTCTTAATTATGGGTTCTAAATTCAGCTATTGATAAGTTTTCGTTTTCTCTGATGTATATATTCAAGAATAGTCGGTCTTTCCAAGGCAAGTATTCATTTTATTTCATACTTGTAAATGCTTTATAAAAGTCCAAACACTTTCAAATTAATTTTCATTATTTGTGGCCGTTTTTATTTTTGAATAATTCAAGTTGCCACGAAGCACCAAGTTGAATCTAAAGAAGCGAGTGCCTGCTGGGGTAAGGTGAAATTTTTAGCCTCATTTTTGTACCAACTTTTCTTATAGTATTATCAATTCTAAGTATTATTTTGTGTGAAAGCATGTGTCGAAAATGCTTCAAAATTATGTCATTCAGTTTCAAAAATCCAGAAATTTTCAAATCGCCGCTCAATTGATTTTTATATTTTGGCCATTTAATGAACTTGTCCGTGGGATATTTGGGAAAAATGGGCAATGACATAATGCTTTTTACGCTTTAAAAATATTCAAAACATGATCTGAGTACTAAATTCTAACAGAAAAGTAAGTATTCTCGTGAGTTGTTCGTAGATAAAAAAAAATTCACCTTATAAAATCTATAAGTGTAGTTTGTTAAATACTATTAATTCACTATAAAACCCTTGAAAGAGTTAAATGGAATTTTAAAATCAAAATACAGATCAGATCCAAATTTTATTCTATGCACATGTGGTATTATCAAAAAATATTGTCCTCTAGAAAGATTCCTATTTGAAAGTTAACTTTAGACTATGTGTCTCCATGAGAACTGTCACATTTGATAAACCAACAAATGGCATGTATTCTATTCTAATATAAACTGTACACACAATCAAATTGTTTCTAATAACAAATGTAGTTATCCTTCAGATAAGGAAATAATATTTAATTGTTCTTTTCTATAGGAATTTATCTTTCTTTAAATAATAGCCAGTATTTTATGGGAATTAAAGAACAAGATTTTTACTATTGTATATATCTTGTAATGGGTAGCCATGTAAACAAGAGTTACTATTGGTCTTTCTGATTTTGACATGTGTATTCATTCTAGTAAGAAGAATAAACTATAGATAAAATCTCATCATGACACTATGAACGTTTTGAACAGAAGAACTACTCGGCAGAGAAGCGTAGTCTTTTGTTCGCTTCCAAAGTTTGTAATAGTCTTGTGAATTTTGGATCTAAATATCCTTATTTTTTATGTTAACCCTTTCGGGAGGTTCACCCTATATAGGGCGATCGTTTAAAGTAGGAAATTCTCAGTTATTACGCAGGTCTCAACAATATCACATAATCTATTCTATAATTCACGCTAAAGAAATCCGAAAAATACCAAAAAGTCTCAAAGAGATATGTATCTAAATTTGGATAAAATAACCAAGATTAGTAAAATTTGGTTTTCATCTACTTATTAGTAGATGGGAAATTTAATAGAAAATCGACTTTCTTAGATGGGGTCATATGAATCCTTATTGAATAGAATTTCCATTAGAATCTCATTTAGAATGGTCCTATATCAATTTTGAGTTTTTTCTAGATTGGTTTTCTTATCGTCTCGATAGGGTTAACAGAGTTTTTTAATCCAATATTTGAAGACAAGAGTTGCCTGATTTCCTTAAAAATATTTTGAGCTTGCTGACTCGAAGTCATGCTAGTGTTAAGAACGAACGAAGGATTATTGGTGAATAAAGCTTTATTTTCGTCGGTTCTCTTCAGACCAAACACCGACTTTAGATATATTTATATACATGCAAGATTAAGGAACATTATAAAATCTGACGAATAGCAATTAATCATCCAAGATTGACCAATGGGGGTTGAGTGTGCTCATACTCTTGGGGCTGTGAGGAATACATCTATTGTCTGATTGTTAGTTGGTAATCGTTTTCTCTGTTTCCCCTTTCTTTTTTGTTGCTTAGGTGATGTCGACAGATTTCTTTTTCGTGATGGAGTAGGGGCTTGTACTTCTGGCTGAGAAAAATACCTTTTTCGATCATCGTGGGGTACAGTAGAAATTTGGTTACTAGGGTTTTGTGAGTTGGATTCATTTGATGATTTGCAACTAGAGGAGGTGTTAATATCAACTGATGTCGAGGTTTGAGTTTTTGCCAATATAGTTGCTGGGTCATCGTTATTTGATCCATTTATTTGTGTAGAGGTGAACATTGGACCGCTCTCGGATTGTTTTGTATCAACTGATGTTGAGGTGGAGGGTAAAATTTCCGATTTTGGGTCTAAGTTTTGAGTTGGAGATGGGGGACTCACAGGGGACCCTCTGGTCATCTTTGAAACTTTCTTAATTATCTTGGATGCTTTGTGGAAATTGACACCTGTGAAACCTAACTTCCTGCCCAATATTTTCTGTGCACATAGCGAGGGTAACTCCTCATTCACCAGCTTCGCCTCAGCTATCTCCAAGACTTTTTGGATTTGGTGCTTACTGAGCTTTGGATCTGCGGCGTATCTGATTCTGAAGTTCTCGATTCCCGCCGAGTGGCTAGTCGTACGTAAATGTTCCTGTATAGAAGAACCGTCATTGCTGGGATTGAGATGCTCTTTGATCCTAGCTGAAATGGGCCTTACAGTCATGCCAATGTATGATTGGCTGCAGGAGCATTTGAATTCGTAGACGACACCTTTCCTATTGAGCCAATTGACCGGATCCTTGTTTCGGTCATTGAGCAACTTTGTTGTCTTCGACAGGAACCGTACCTTGTGTCCAGGGAAGGTTTCTGTTGTGATTTTTGTCAACTTGTTTCTCAATACGGAATTGGGAACATCACCTTTAAATGGGAGTTTGAGCAAAAGATGTTTAGTGTTGGTTTCGTCCATTGTTTTGTCCTTCTCTTTCACTCTGGCGTGTTTTCTAATAAATCCTTTGGGGTAGACACATTTTTCAAACCTTTTAAAAGCCTTTTTCCGCTCCTCTTCCTGAAGATGTGTGGAGACCACTCGCTGTATTTTCAGAAATTCACTTCTCACCACACTTCTTTTTGTTTCGATTGGATTGAAACTCGTAAATGGCATATAATGCATAGGGATACCAGGCTTTTTGTGTATTCTGGAGATGAAGTCTTCTGTACTTGGGCGTCTCTCGATGGAAGCTTCAAGGAAACTCAGGGAATTATCGGTTTCTCTTTCCATCGTGAACTTCAATCGGTGGTGGATTTGGTTAAGTTCAGCAAGAATCTCATCTGGATCTTGGTCATCTTTCAACAGGAGGAAAGTTTCGTCCATATAGCGTAGGTATAAGTTGGAACTTTTGATGATGTTGGCCATCTTGGAGGATTCTAAAGAGGCCAAAAATACGTCAGCTAGGAGTGGACCAAGGGGGGTTCCCCTCGCAACTCCATCTTTTTGTCGAAAGTAGGAGCCATCAAATTTGAAATCAACATTTTGAACTGTCATAAAGATAAGTGAGCAGACATCCTCGGCCGTCATTGGGATGGTCGTTGAATCCTCACATTTGTTATAAGAGATTCAGCATAATTGGTTTTCTTGTCCAATCTTGATCCTATAAAACCTCGAAAGAGAACATCTTAGAAAAAAACCAATTCTCTTATCTCTTGTCTTTTATAAATTACTGATTTAGCAGATATATGTTCGAAATAAATTTTTTTTTTATTTTTGAACTCTAATTTGTCTCACACATATTCCCATATAGAGCATGCTGAAGGAAAAAGTTTGGATGGATCAGAATTTCCTATATTTTTACATTAGAAATCTCCGATAAAGGTATTATTTTTTGGAGAGAAACTTAAAAGAATAACGAATTATTATTGTAAAAATAGATGGTATATTGAAATAATTTCAATTCTCATTAAAACAAAAATCTGACTAAATAACACCTCTTCATATTTGTACAAGAGTGAAATAGAACGCATGATTTAACTCGACATTAGATTCCCTTTCATTTGAGTCTCATCATAAAAAAATTCTCATCTCTTCTTTCCTTGATAATTATCATCAAAACGATTTATTTTTCTCTAATCTCAAAGATTTTCCATCGCCACGGGATATTCTATACCCCTTACGCCATATCATTATTATGGCTTCTTTTTATCACTTATTATTATTATTATTTATCCACCACAAGTCATCATCATGATGTATTATTTTTGTCTACTCCAAAGTATCTTTTCGATGCATTGCATCCTCGAATGTAATATACAATATTAAGAGGCTTGTCTAATTAACCAAATAGAGCACAAGGCTGTAACATAATAAATAAAAATACTCGTTCACTTTCTTTCTCCCATTAATAAGTAATAATCATGTAGAATCTACATTGTAGATGTAGGTACATTGTGCTAGGAGCACTGGGCTGTGATCATTTAATGAGCAGACGTTCTTTTTGGGTAGTAAACTTGAGCATTAAAATCCTGAATTCGTTTATTTCTCGTCATTTCAAAAAAGTCAGACATTTTGTGAGAAAAGACGTAAAGCTTAAAAATGTCTGGATCGTTTCCTTATCAAGGATAGGGAATGTCTATTATAGGAGTTATCTATTTTCCCCACGAATAAATTCCATTAGTAAATTAATTTTTTCCTGTTCTAACTAAAACTATCTTGTCTGATACACTATTATTCCAGATTTAATTAGCATGAATGATTATTTTTAAGCAGAAATGTTCTCAATTTCTAGCTCTTCAAAGTAAATATTTAGTTGTGAACTTTTCTAAAGACACAAACCTGGTTTAAGCATGTTGATGTAGAACTTTTCTTTCATCTACAGATCTCTCCTGTCACCAATCGATTTCTTGGACAAAATAAAAAAGTGATCGTTGATCAAATCAACAATTTCCAAATCTTTTTACACGAATTTGAAAACGTCATTCGATCTACCAGATTCACCAGACTTTGGACCATAGACAAAACCTTCACTGTGATTTATATTTTGGTTTCTTATATTTCAAAGGTTATCCGTAAGAACTCGAGTTATTATGATACACTAAAAGTACAACTAAAGATTTGGAGCTCTTGACGATATAAGGATGGTGATTGACTATTTAGAAAAATTAGCCGAGGGTAAAAATAGGCTTGAGCTCAGAATTCTTTTGGACGAATTAGAAACTACTTTGAAAGAAAGTCAATTTTCGTGATTTTTGATTTCTCAAAATTGGACTTATATAATCAAGACTAGTAAATTGTCTATTAAATTTTAATTTTATAGTTTATTGAGAACGCATAATCGCATTGAATATTACACAGATACCTGCATTTAACACATTCTATGATAGTTATAATATAATACAATGAATAGAAATTATTATATCGGTTAATTTTTCTCAAAACAATGATAGGGGAAATATTTTTGTATTTTTAACAATAGAATCTCTAATAAATACCATCCTCATAATGATATTCAATATTGTAATTTTGATTTATGCGGGCTTTATCACTAGCACCTATTGGTTGATTATTAAAGGTAGAATGATAGAAAGGGCGGGCTCATTGATTGAAGAAAACGAACGGTATCTATATTACTTAACACTATAATATGGTGTATCTCTAATGTAGATTCTCCATTAATTCAGTTTCAACTTTAGAAATTGTAATGTATCTACTTTTAAGTAATTATCATATACCTTTTTTGATTTTTCACTCCATTCCAGGAATATTATTCCTTTTGTTATGTTATAAAATCAAATTTTCCCTCCCCTTGTCAACATCAACTCAAAAGTTGAACCTGATTAACCAACCAGAGGATTCCATAATTGTATTATTATTCTGTATAAATATCAAGCCGTTGTAAGAGTCAAACGAAATCCGGTGAAACATACATATTTACCAGTTTTCTAATCCTCTGAATGAGTTAACCATTAGCCAGTTCAATGAATTTATTTGAAGAAGCATGGCAATACTTTAAAATTAAATTTTAACAGCTCATGTTAATTACAAAATTTTAAATGGTTAGAGTAGATTTTCAAAACAATGAATTTAAAATCTTGATCAATAAGTTTTTCAACTTTTTCTAAAACAACATCCAGACGTTAAACTTCAGCTTATAGAAATTTTACACTTTCTCACAAGATGGAGTTATGAAATGATTCTAAAAATTTGTATATCATCTCATACTTAATAGAAAATTAAATTCTGTACATCTTTAGATTCTATGTATCAAGTAATAATTTTAGAAAACAATAATTTGAGTGATGCTCTGGGATTATGAAAGTCAAGAAAATTTTGTTCGTTCGATTAGGGATCATTTATGCAAACTTGAAAAAGAACTTTCTCATTCTATTTATACAAAACATTAGTTAACATTAGTGAGACTTACTCAATCGATTAATTCACCATTAACAGCTAAAAATACAAATTTAAAAATACGATATGCCTTGTAGGTATTTTACTAACAGAATCCGTTTAAAAAGGCATTCTTCTATCAATAGAATACGGATAGTAGGTACATTCGATCGGAATGTGAAGGTTTGCCGAATAGAAGAGTTTTTTGTGAGCATTTAAATATGAAAATTTATATGAGAAGAAATTTTTTCACCTTAATCATAGATTTTAAAATTATGAAGAATTTCGTTCCAATTTTCGTTTTATTCTTTTACTTATTCGTAAGTGATGATGGTAGACCACAATGCGATTGCACTCAGCTAGAGAAAGCCGGAGGTGATGATATGATTCAATGTATTGGATATATAACTAATGCATTCGATGTTACGCCTATCAATGTTAAACTAGCCAAAGAAAATGGGGTGAATCTAGTCAGCAATGAGCCATGTACTACACCCTGCCCAGGAACCGGCAAAGAAGCAACATGTGATGGAAACAAATGCGTCAAATACAACCACAATGAAAATGGAACTCAGTGTGTTTCTGGGTTTGTACTTGCTACTCATGAAAATCGTGAATACTATTGCATCAATGAAAGTGATTTCGCTTTATCTCATGGTCCTATTTGTGTACTCACTGGCCAAATAAAAATATAGGTTTTAATAAACTGAAAATTAGAAAAATAATCTAATTCTCTTACATGCCTAGAAGCATTATATAGGCATAAAATTAGATTTTTTAAGGAGTTTGTATTGAATAATTACAAATAATGACGACATTGTGGATTAAAAATGTTTATGGATTAAAATTTTGGATGTCTCTTCTAATTACACATTCTGGCTAATAGAATTCTCTCGCATGAGGTTTAGTTGACTTTTCGATAGTTTCAATTTTAGCCAAATAAAAAGGGGTAGCATGTAGCATGCAAATAGAAGCCAAATTCTAATAGGAAAACATTGAGCATGGTAGATTCACAAGACATAGAAATGCTTTGTCTATGCCTTTCGTTTAGTTTTGATTTAAATCAACGGTTAAGGAAATAGGAACCTAGTCTAATGTAGAGGAGTAAAGCAAAAAAAGTGGCTGAGATTTTTCCAGATATCCTTCTTCAGATTTCAAGATTGCGGTAATTGCCCATCTATCTTTTCGAAAACCCTACCTTATAGAGATCCAATATAATAGAAAACCTAACAACATTTTAACAACATTTAACAACATCAATATTTCGAATATGATTTGTTGGCGCACATTCAAATATCATCACTTTTAGGCGTAATTTGTATATAAGAAAAAAACAATATACAGGTGAAGTACCCGTTTTCTATCCCACTCTGCCCAAATCTTTTTACATCTCGGTTATATACCTAAACCATGATTTTTCTCAACCAATGAGAGTACAGGGAACATTCAACCAATGAAATCCAAGCACATTGAATTTTTGATTTTTAAGTAGGATTCCTGTTGAGTTTCACAGAAATAGCCTTAAATAATATTTTTTCGGAAATATTTTTATGTAAAAGATTTAGTTATATAAAGATCTATCGTTTGGTATGCTTTTCAGAATTCTAGCTTCAGAAATAAGAAAGTTAAGAAAATCCACGTTTTGAACTATAAAATTAGTACCATCAAATGCAGAATTAAAAGTTTAGCCCTTTCCTAGAATTTCATAATGAAATATTATTCCAGGTCAAAACTAGACTATTTTAAAGTTGGATGCGTCCAAATTTAAATTTCTAATCAATATTGAGAAAAGTCGTATTTCTAATTTTCTTAACCCATTCCTAAAAAGGGGAGGAGTGTAATTATATTGTTCAATATTATGAGAATAAGAAGACGTTTAATGCTTTCATTTAAATATATTAATTTCTATTATTGGTCAATGGGTCCACCTTGTTCTCCATCTCCTTCATTACTTGACCTTAGCATGGAAAATAGTGATCGATTCAATTGTGCATCAGAATCAGACAAATCTCTCACTAAAGAATAACAAGGGAATTGAGTCTCAAAGAAAAAATAAAGCAGTTTTAATAGCATTAGTAATTTATGTGATGGTTTTTTTATATTTTGTGTGCTGGTCGGAAAAACCCTATATTATCATAGCAATCTTTAATGGGACTAGTGTTTTTATTTTGATATCTTCATCTCCAATAATCTCCAAAATATTAAGAATTATTATATCTTTTGTCCAAGGACCTACTGAATTTAACATGTTAATTTTAATGTAATCCTTCAATTCCTGGATCCTCACTTTGCATGTAAAGAATTTTTCGTAGTATTCTTTGAGTGCGGGAATAAATCTTATTATTGGGAATTGTTTTTCATCAAATTCCTTATGTTCTCGACAGATATTAGCTTTATCCAAGAAGGCTCCATACAACTTGAGTACTTTATCGTAGTTTAATTTTCGTGATAAATCCATGCTGATTGAGCATATCCTCTAACATTATGAATTCATCAATCGCCAATTTATCAAGAAAGATGTAAGCAAATTCATTCTCTTTTTCAGTTATGTATTGAGAAACTTCTTGTTCTATTGTAATTGTATCATCATAAATATAATCTATGATGCTCGTGTAATCATATTTGATGAAAGGAGTAAAATCAGGACGTTGACTCTTTCTACCAATACTCTTTGCATGCTTGTTCTATTATTTAAAGTTGTTCCTTCTATTATTTTTCTTTTAGAGGCATTCTTATCTGGTTTATTCTCTGCTTTAGTGGTTTTTGTTGTTTTAACAACCAAAGGAGTTTCAATTTTACTGGTACTGTCTGTGTTTGGTACAGGAGGTCTTTCAGGGTTTTTGTTGTTACCCCACCTATCTTTAAGGCTTCTACTATCTCCTTTTGATTTTTTCATATTAGTTTTAACCTAAGTTTATTAGTATCTAAATACTCTGTTGAGAAAATACGCATTAATGATTTTTATATTGAAAATTATGTTTTTTCTTGAATAAAAAATATAGCTTTTCAAAATCCATATCGGATAGAGAAGATTAGTGCTTGTCAAAGTTAAAATTTCCCTAAATTTGACAAAAAATTAAATTCTCAAAAATTTCTTTTTTATCAATGCAAATCTGACCCATAAATTGTAGAAATGGTCCATTTGAAAGGCATATTTCCATTAAAGACTTAAAATAAGTAATACATCGACTACCAAAGGCAGTTTTAGACACATTTCAATCCTGAAGACTCCTTTTTCCTCCTGATATCCTCAGTTAATCTTATTTCGATAATTATGGCAAAAATAATAATATTTTCTGCTCAAATGAACAGTTTTTGCATTCTCGCAGTTTCGTAACAAAATTTTTAAGATAAACCCAGCCAAATGCGTGTTGTCAAATGCTGTAATAAATGCTCGCTATTACTGGAAAAATGGGAAATGAGATTTTCATGTATCTAATAGTTATATCAATATCTTTTATGTATCCAAAAAATAATCGATCGAAATATTTCTACCTGATTACTCATGAGTACGACCATTAATTTTCAAAAATAATTTTAGAACCTCATGTGTTCTGAAGCGCCAAATAAGGCTTGAACTTCACAATAAAATAATAAAAATTTGTATTTTGGCTAATATCACTATGCTCTTGCCTCTAAACCTTTTTCCATTAATCTAGCTCCATTAATAAGCGAAATATATTTCTTTCGTTCTACATCAATAAAATAACTCCATCCGATGCGTAATGAAAAGTTGTTTCACTTGCCCAAATTTTATGCATCAATATCATAATCGGTGGAAACTAGACGAGTTCAAAGTTAATATGATCGGGATTTTCATTTTCGAATGAAAATCGATAAAATTCCATTTTTAATCTGACTTAAGTTATAGACCCCAGTTTTTTCCAATCGATGACGTCATATCATGTAAGCTTTGCCATGTTCATTTGAATAAATGCTTTCTTAAATTTGTGATGATTTTTGTAATACTTAGTTACACATCTATGAGTCCTAATGATTTGAATGACCCTTTGCTGCAGGTTTACCGAATGTGTCCAAATAAAATAAAATAAATGAAAAGTTTGTCAGAATAACAGCATAGATAATTAAAGAAAAATCACTATTTCGATCACTTTTTTGAGGTTTAATATTTGAAAATTTGTGAAGAATCAAAACATTATTCATTATTTTTAGCTGAAATATCTTTATCTTGGATTTAGAGTCTTAAAATCAAGGAATTTTTGATCTCTTTCAGATTCATTTTAATTTTTCACCTTAAATAATGATTAGTGGTAAAATCTAATTCAATTTTTAAAATCCTTACGAAAAATTACTACTGAATTTCGGATTTTGAATTTGGATTTGAACACAGACCCACTATCTGTTCAGTATTTACATGCTAAAAAACTAGAATAAAACAGGTCTTAATCAAGTAACGATGACCATACATCTTTGGTTGAAAACTACGTGGCTTTAATTTCGAATTTTTCAATTTCAACATCAGAGTTCCTGGATGTGTTGCTAGATACTGAAAAACATTTGAATTATTCTGAAGAAAAACTTTTTTTCGTACTGACTCAAAACTTATATATAAATACGCTAATTCAGAGCAGCATATAAAAATTTTCTATTCCTTTATACATTGTTGTGTATTGGACTTGTACGAAATTTTGCAAAATTACTTAAATCGACCATCGATATGAGAAAATATAATCATCAAGTATTCAAATATAATCCCACCAAATTTCTCTTCAAAATACCATGCTTCTGGAATAAGATGAAATAAATTGTGAAATTTTTTTAATTTAACACTTCTATCGCAAAAGCAAAATTTTCCATAGATGGTAAATGGGGGTGTATTTACCCCCAATCCAAAAATCTAGTGAAAAAATAGTGTATTTAAAATTTTTTTATAAATATCAGACAATTTATTTGAAACAATTTTCACAAATAATCGTATGGTGATCTTTAAATGGGTAGATATCACATTTGGCACACTTTTTATAGCCGGTTTTATCCTTGTTCCTTGGACATAAAGCACACCTTTTTTTGCCAGCTATTGTCTTCGGCATTTTTATCGCAGGTTCATTTTCAAGAATAGAATTATCTAAAACGCTGACATTAGTTCGTTTGTTTGTCGTTTTCTCTAATAAGCTTCTTGATAGGTCTTTCAGAAAGACTCTTCTTGATTTGTTACCATGCATCTCCAAAAAGCCAGGATTTTTGAAGCAATATATTACATAAGCATTGTAGGCTGATATATCTAGTATGTTCCAGAAAACTGCTAAAGACCATCTTCTCGTTGGTCTCTTGCAACTATAATTTCTTATAAGCTGGTCCAAAGTATCAACACCAGCTTTTGTCGAGTTATAATACTTGATTATTTCAGGCTTCTCTTCACTATCATCGAAGGATGTATGCAGAGATGAGAGTATTATGACAGGTTTGTTTTTCTTAGCTCCGTAGCGTAGTAAAGTGTTATGGCTGTTGAAATAGTAATCTGTTTTTCCCATCTCAATTTTCTTGTTAGAGAAACAAGCAGGTAAAAATTTTCGATTTTGACGGCAGGTTCCTACGATAGAAGTCTTATGATTATTCAGATATTCTGATAGCTCCATTGACGTGAAGAAGTTATCACAAATAACAGTCCTTCCTTTGTTGAGAAATGGATGAATTAGTTGCTTCACTACTCTTGCTCCTTGGTTCTTTTCTGTAGTTAACTCCTTGCCAATATAGATATCTGCATTCACCAAATAAGAGTTTTTGGAATCACACGCTGACCAAATTTTGATTCCATACTTTCCAGGCTTTGAAGGTATGTAGACCTTGAAAGGACATCTACCTTTGAAGTTAACTAATTGTTCATCAATAGTAACTTGATCTGATGGTTCATAAGACTTCTGGCAATTTTCAATAAATCTTTGAAATAGAGCTCTAATGGGTAGAAGTTTGTCCCGATTATTCTTTGAGATGCTATCTCTTTCTCCTTTGTCGTCGAATCTGATGTACTTTTTGATAACAGAGAATCGTGAATATGTCATGTATTGATTCAAATTCATACTAGAGAAATCATCAGACCACAATTCTTCGAGGCTCATATTTCTTTGCTTTGATACTCCAAAATGCAAACAAATTCCATTCCATGGGTTTCTACACTCCCATTTTCGATAGGAGTTTTTTATTGTTTTATATTTATAATTTTAACTTGAATTCACATTATTTCTTTACATAAAGTTGTAAAAATAATTTAAGTCCTTTTAAAATTTCTTTTCTAATAGTTCGAAACGAAATTTCTCTTATTTTTCATGAGTATTACAATTTTGATAGGTCAAAAACGTTTTAAATTCAAAAATTTTCACAATATTGTTTATCTTATTCCAGAAGCATGGAAAGGTATTTTGAAGCGAAATTTGGTAGGATTATATTTGAAAACTTGAAGATTAGATTTTCATATCGATGGGCGATTTAAGTAAAACTTGTTATATTTCTGATTGAATTTTTCATCTTTAGACTATGTTTTAAAAATTATACATATTACTATTTCTAAAAAATATTAAAGCAATACTGAAGTTAAAATTTATTATCAGTTTTAGAATGAATAAATATTGGTGGACCGATGGTGGTGGTATGATGAAATTCTTTGATTCTCTGACAGGAATTTCTGAATCATTGATACTGTAAGCGAATGGATATGCTGGTCTATTATACTAAAAAAATCATACTGCAAATGTAAATTTCCCTTAATTTTCTTTTATACGATGCTATCTCGCAATCCATTTTCATAATTATAATTCAAACGTGGAATATCAGCGAGAATTTGTTAACTTTTAATTCATTCAAAACTATATTTTCATCCAAAATATGTATATTTTTTTCTTTCAAGAAATCATACCGCAATTTTTCTTCTATTCAATGTTATCTAGGAATACATTTCTATGAAATTTTATCATAAGGTCCAAATCTAATGTGGAATATCATAACTATAGAGTATTAAAATGCTTATTTCAACCAGCTATTCACTCTGTTCTGGGAAACTATTCAGAACAATTTTTTTGCCATCATACGATCCTGAATAATGCTCAAGTATATTGATTGGAAGAAGCCTCTCTATTAGCCTTATCTAAACTTGTCGAGGAGATTAACTTGAGATACTGTAAGATAAAAAAAATGTTATTATGGCTTCAGGCATATAAGGTCTTAAAATGTATTATTTAGAAGATATTTATTAAAATAATACTTTATTTTAGTGTTGAAATTCATACAATGATCTCAAGCCACATTTTTTCAAGGTAAAGAGAGGATTTTTCATTTTAAAAAAATTTGCCAATCTGAAAAATAACCTTGAAGATAATAATTTTGAAATTATCTCTAAATAAATTATCTCACAGATAAATTTCAACATTGATTGCTTTTTATTCGGCTTAATTGTATATTCGCGATAAAGTACCTTGAAATCGAAAAATATTATTTTTCAAGTTTTTTAAATAATAAAATAATTTCAAGGCTTTTTTTGGGGGGCTCTCTTCATAACTAATTTATATTAGAAAAAATATATGCCAAGAGAAAACACACTTTAGTTAATTCATTCAAAACGAGCTTTTCATTTGACCAGTGAGAACACATGGGACCATGGGAAGGAGCAAAATCATCCTCTTTAATACAATAGTATTCATGCGTTTCATGAGTAGCAAGTACGAAAGCGGAAACACAATGAGTTCCCTTTAAATTGGGGTTGTATTTAACACATAAATCTCCATCGCATTTTGCATCACCGTCCACTCCTTGGCATAGTGTTTTACATGCCTCATCAGTGACTAGATCTATTCCGTTTTTTTGGCTAGTTCAATATTGACAGGCTTAACATCATATGGATTAGTTATATATCCAATACATTGAATCATATCATCATCTCAAGCTGCCGCCAGTTGAGAGCAATCACATTGTGGTCTGTTATCACTAGGGCGGTCACAAAATAGCAATTTTTTTGAAATAAATAGCAGAATTTTCCAAAAAATAGCAAAAAAATAGCATTTTGAAAATGAAATATACTACTTATGAGTAAATTTAAAAAATTATTTATTCTAAAATTCTATCGTTATACAATATGAAATATTTTTTGATATTATCTTCTTTGAAATTCTTCTGACTATTGTAAAAGTACTTCAACTTCGAAAAAGCTCTTTCTACTGGCACTGAAGTAGGATTTGACTCCTTGAGAATGTTGTACATTCTAGGGCTGATATAATTTTTTGACATTCGAATTATATCTTCAGCGTCATTCTTCTTAACAGCATCGATAATAATGCCTTCATCTTGGCAATTATGAAAAATCTGTCGAACTTGTGGAAGTTTTTCATAATAGTAGTCGATCGCTGACAACCAAGTGCCCCATCTTGTTACAACAGGGATTGGGGGATAGCCAATTTCAATGAATTCCTCTCGCCTTGAGTCGTTCTTAACTACAGCTGCCTTGATTGATGAAATCAGGTCATTAACCGAAGCAGATTTGTTCTTGATCATCATAACGGTATTATGTAGAAGATGTGCGAAGCAAGTAACGTGGAATAAATTTGCGTAAATTGATTTGAGATTACTTTTTGCCTTAATCATGTAGGTGGCAATCACTTAAAAGAAGGCAAAAATTATCCGATTTAATTCCAATATCAGTCAGAACTTTTTCTATTTTTTCGATAATAAATAAGTAATCGAGTTTACCGTGAACTTCAGTCACTTCACAGACATATGTAATTTCAGGTTTTTCCAAATCACCTATCATAACGCAGCATATTCTCTTCTTATTGATCCTGCTTTCGTCAACTATGAGAAAAATCTTCTTGTCTTCCATAAGAGTTTTGAGTCGATTGATTTCTTCTTCATATAAAACGTCTAGAAATGACATTGCAAATGTTCGACTTAGTAGCTGAACTCCTAATTCGGAGAACATTTCTTTGATTGCTGGGTCTTTGAGTTTATTCAAAGGAATTCCCGACTTCATAAATCCATTGGCGATTACTCTTGCTTGATGATCGTTCCGGACTTTAATCTTAGTTTGCCTAAGATTCGTATTCAGTAATTATTGATGCTTTTTTGTACTTCTGTGTTTGATTATATGATATTTTTTTGTACCCTTGAATGCACACTCACATAATTTGCAAAATACGAAACCTGTATCGTTACTCAGCTTGAATTCAGCTGAAAAGGGTAAAATGTTGCGTCTTACTGCTTGGACAGACATTTAATGAATGATATTGACAATATTCTCAGCTTGATGTTTGCAGGACCAATCAAAAGCTTCCAGACTAGGCCTGTTACAAGATTCAGACGCCTTAGAAACAGCATCAGTTGAATGAATCTCAATCAATTGAATGTACTATCTCATCGAGATAGTAAGCAAGAATAAAAATATTTGTTACTATGTTTTATTTTATCTGAGACAAGGAATTAGTCTAGAAAAAAATAGCCAAAAAATAGCAATTATTTAGCAAAAAAATAGCATTCGATTTCGAATAGCAAAAAAAAGCAAAATTATTTTCGTTAATATGCATCCAAAGTGCTTTAGAATATTAATTTCATGAATCTGATTAAAATTCTAGCAACATATCAAAAATAGCATTTTGGCAGCCCTAGTTATCACTTATGAATAATTTAAAGAATGAAACGAAAATTGGAACGAAATTCTTCATATTGCACCAAGTTAAGATTGAGTTGAAAATTTTCGCCTTATATAGCATAATTTTCGGTATTAAAAATTCTTGAGTTCATTTCCGAGTATTCTTTAAACACGTATGCTATTAAAGATTTAACATAGCAGTTACGTAAGATTCCAACTCTCTTCAGTGAATAGTTTTCACCTGAGACTAAAAATCTGATACGCTGCTCGAATACCAAGTTGATCTCCAAATATAGATAATTGATGATTCATGAATTTTACAAAAAATTCAATATTTAAATAAATCATTAAATGAAATGATTTTTTAGCTATTGGAATAAAATCAATCCGGCAAAATGTAGGCAATTTCGAATCTCATTATTACTATGTGAAATCGAACTATCCAAATTTCCAATTTTCACGAATGTAACTTTAGACTCATGTAGAAATATTTGCGATCTGGTTTGTCAATAAAATCGCTCCAATAATTGCAATGGAGAATTTTACTATTTTTTTATACAATAAACCTGCTGGCTAAGTGTGGTCACTGGTTATAATTTATAAAATTCTGATACTTTTGGTGCTTATAGTTCAGATAAGCGATATTAAAATTTCATCTTATGAAATTGCATTGTAAAATCAAATAATTTTTATATTATCGCTTAAAATTTATTGTTTTTTCAAAAGAAATTTATTGTATTGAAATATCATTGAATAATTGGTTTTCTTACAAATTGACTTGAACCGAAAAAGATTTTCCTAAATTTAGAATATTCGAAATTTTTATTTTTTTCAATTTTCGTTTCTGATTGTAATTTTTGGCTTTGAATTGATCATTGGCCAATCAAATATTTCAAAAGTTCTCTTTACGATTTTTTCTCGTAAAATATCTATTACATATTAAATAAATTGATCGATTAAGAAAGTTTTTCGAAAGACCTGGCATCTTTCTTTCATGGGGAACAGTAGTTCATACAGTCATCTTTGGTGAAAAATCTATTTTCATTTCCACCACAATCAACTCCAGCGATTTTCGATTTGAAATAGTAAAAAGATTGGCACATGTTACTTTCACTATCATAGTAGTATCTAACCACGGGGATTCCATTCTTACAATTGCCTGTCTCTACAGGTAGAGTGCATTGACTTGGCATCAAGTGTTTATCAATTTCTAAATAGACAGAAAAAAATTTATTACTCCAAATTTAATGAACTTTATTTTCAGTTGAGAGATGCTGAGTTATATAGGTTTTGAGCTGAGATATCGATAAGTTTTCCATTATTGTAGAGAGAAGAAGAAAGTGATGCCAAGATTTTCACAAATAAGGTTTTTAGAAAGAAAATGAACATCGAAAGGTTATTGGTTAAAATATCATTTTACATTACAATTGGCTCAAGCCTGTTACCAGGTGAGCACAGTGTAGTTTTTCATATTGTTAAAATTAAAATTGGTGCTAATTTTCCCATAATTATGGGTCTCTTTTTATAACAAAGTGTAAGTGTAAAAATAGTAAATTAAATAAATAAATTAATTAATTGGGTTCTACAGAACAACCCAATAATTATGATCAGAACTTTATTTATTCTCTAGAGTTTTCAAAAGTTGCGAATTTTTAATTATTTCTAGATAAACAATTTTTTCAAGAAAAACGATCTGGAAAAAACCTAATTAAGAAAAATATGAACGTTCTAGAATTTTGATTTGGTGACAAATTCCCATTTTTTTTTAAATTTAAGCTCAAATTTTTATTGATTTAAAAACATGAGGATGGCCAAATTTAGGATTAAAATTAGTCAAGGAATCCTTATCGTTAAAATTCTCCTAATTACAACATGTGAAAAAATACTCAATTTCCACTTTCAATAAAATTCATTGCGAAAGTTTAATATTCAAACAAAACTTATGTGTTGATTTATGATTTTCCAGACTGTTAATTATTTCATGAAAGAAGTTAGCTTTTAGTATCCAAAATTCATGTCAACCCGATACGTTCAACCATGTTTATTAGAGTCAAATAATTAAACTTTTTCCAGCCTAAATCTTATTTTGATGCTAATCAAAAACTAAGTATTCTTCCAGTGAAACTACTGTATATTTTTTCTATTTTATTCTTATTTGTGTTACCGTGAATATGGGAAATCAGTGAATGGACGGAGATCACTAGGGAAAATCGTTTATTTCCCCGGAAAAATGGGAAATATTTACCCTTTTCACTGAGTTTTCACTCAAACCTTCACTGTGAAAATGGGAAATCAGGGAATGGACGGTAATCCCTTGCAAAAATGGGAATTATCTCAAATAATGAGACTTTATTCTATTCAAAAGGCTTGGTTCTTATTTTTTTGATCATTAATAAAAAAACAAAGATTATGATATTTTAAAATCTATAATTTTAAATATTCACTATGGACTCCATATGATAGTATGGAGGATAACATGGTCGTCTCGTACAATTTCTGCTCATTAAGTCTCACAGAATCAAACTATACATCAATCTTAATAAAAAAGTAGTTTCACTGGAAGAATGCTTAGTTTTTGATTAGCATCAAAATAAGATTTAGGCTGGAAAAAGTTTAATTATTTGACTCTAATAAACATGGTTGAACGTATCGGGTTGACATGAATTTTGGATACTAAAAGCTAACTTCTTTCATGAAATAATTAACAGTCTGGAAAATCTTAACCCCGTAATGGGATTTTTCATAATGCGTACATTGGAAATATAATATTTTGCCGATTCGTTTTATTTAATTTGATATATATAAGTAACTATCAAATGAATCCTAGAAAACGTACTTGGCTGAATTCTAGTTCTCCTCCTGGTCATACAGACAGGCTGAGCTGGCGGACAAATATCTCGATGGTCCCTTCCATGTTGTTGTTGGAACGAAATACATTCCTCGTCTTGGTACGGTTCACATCTCGTTGATCCCCAACATTCAATATTAGCCTTTGGAAAAAGGGAAATTTAGATCTAATCTAATGTTTTTGTGTTCAATTAATCAACCCAGTACCTTTTAAACTTTATAATAATAAAATAAAAAATAACATACTGAGCAGGGATCTTGTCTATTATTTATACACATGTGAATACATGCTGATCTGCTGTAGAACCTGTTTGCATTTCCATTGTAACCTCCATAGGCAAACCATTTGCATTTACCATCCTGTCTATCGAAATACCAGCAGTTATTTTCATCTGGTCCTTGACCTTGATCTAAGGGTTGATTACACTCAGAAAAGTGTGAGCCTCTGTCATTAACTGGCCAGTTATATGGGATCATAATTTTTTCTGTATCTACATCAATGTTTGAATTTGTTTCTGCATAAAATGTTTCTTCTCCTGGCTCTTGGCGGTAAACATCTTTTTCCTCTGGATATCGGTTATCTTGATTTTCAAACACTGAAGAGAAAATGAACATGAATACTTTGTAATAAACTTTTTTTTTCAAATCTATTTAGACAATTTAAAATCAGTAGTTTGATAACCTAATTTTTAGATATCAAGAGTTTCTATTATCTTATTACGAATAAAATATTGAGGTTCAAAAATCCACTTAGATATATTATCTTCAATGAATGTCTAACTTGAACCATTATAAAAATATTGAAACTGATGATGCTTAAAGAAATCTTCATTTGGCGTTGATATATACTGTTTCTGTAATTTTCTAAATGAGTAAATATTTTATTTTATTATTCTAAAACATTCGGTTAATTAAACCCACAGAGATTTTTCCCTTATCACGTATAAAATTATCAATATTCTCCGTTAATTATAACTAAGAATTTATTTAAAACAAATTTTTAAATAACTGAAAAATACTCTGATCACGAATATGGAAGTTCCCTTGTAAGCAGAACAATTTTGCTATTGGATGCTTAGAAAAGAAATTTTGGCTCTATTATGTCACTACTTTAGAAATAATGTTCTTCAGAATTCGAAAAAAATCTCGAAACAACGGGGGGATTTCGATATTACCAAAATTGAATTCCTGAAATCTATTTCTCATGTATATTCCTTGATGTTAACCCGAGTAACAAAACAAATATTACATTCTCAACAAAAGATACAATTTTTATAATAATTGCAGAGTTCTTCGGTAAAGCAAATGACCAGTTTCATAGAAATCAAAACTAGGGAAAAATCTGAGAAAAATGAGAAGCTTAAGTAACCATGATTCAATAAAACTAAGAAATTCTAAATTGATCTGATATTTCTCAACGTTAAGAAAATTCTTTTTATAACATAAGGAGGATATCAAGTGAAGTAATCAGTATATGTGGATTTCAAATTGTTTCTCCTCTATGAACCACAAAGAAATTAAAACAAAAAATGTAAGACAGAAGATGAGTCGATCAGCTGATACACATCCAACACCTACGGAATCTCAAATCTACCGCGGCGCTATCCTTTTTAAAATCATTTTCCAGATTATTTATTTTGCTAAAAATATCAAAGTGCATCTTGCCTGCCTTTTGAAAACTTTATTTGGTTCAAGAATAAGAAATAAGATTCAAAAATAATCACTTTCTCATTGATTCATCCTTTTTTTCAGCTAGAAGAAGTAGAATAAATTTATATCTGCCTTCTTTTCTTCGTGCGTTCATTCAAAAATAAAAGCAAATTTTCAGTGAGCAGTTGAAATAATCGGAGTTGAATCCATCCTTTGAGAAGAGATTATTATGACTCAATATTTAAGGTTTCAACTCTCCATTGAAATCAATACATTCTTATCAAGAGAGTAAATATTTTCTTTGTATTTTTTAAAGTTGTTATGCTATAGCATTTGGAACTTGTCTATATTATTTAAGTTTATTTACCAAAAGTTTCCAAGAGAATTTGTTAACACATGATGTTTTATTAACACATTCATCTCTTGAAAAAAAACTCTGGATTCTTAATATGGAAATTTATTTATTTTTTAATGTCACTCGTAAAGGACGAATAGAAACCTAGAATTCTCCTAAACCAGTTAATATGAAGCTAATAGTTAACATCTATGATTTTAACAGAATACTCATTTTTTCATCAAAAAATGGAATTTGATCGAGATTTTCTAGAATTGAGATCATGAGGCTCATATTCACGAGATGGAGAGAAAAATTCAGAAAAAAATTAATTTTTAAGAAAATTACGGCAAATTTGAAATCGCCAAATTCCCAATTTTTTTGAACTTTGAGTTGAAAAATTTTAGGAGAGCAATCAAAAAATGATTTTTTAGGGTCACAATTAGTCAAAGAAATCAAATATGCTGAATCTGATCTTGAAAATCACCCTATAATCGTGTCAAAATTGAATTTTTTGACAATTTCCCTACTAGAAACTCGACGAAATTTTGATAATTCACGTTATTATGATGATAATCGGTTTATTATCTTATTGTGATCCTAAAAATCAATTTTAGATCACTCTCTCACTTTGAAATCAACAAAAATTTTCAATTCAAAGTTCAATAAATGGGAATTTAGCGCTACTTTAGGATTTCAAATTTGCCGTAATTTCCTTAAAATTCTTTTTTTTCTTAATTTTTTTTCTCCATATCGTGAAAGTGGACCTCATGATCTCGATTCCAAAAAATCTTGATCAAATTCCATTTTTTTATGAAAAAATGAGAATTTTGTTAAAATCATAAATTCCTATCCTCATATCAACTAGGTGTAGATTATTAAGATTAAACTCAACTTTTTATAGAGAAAACACAAATTTTCCCACCAAATAGCCAGGAACATGAATATAATGAGCCGATAAAAACTATTATTAAAACTTCAGTCAAATTCTACCCCAACGTTTATTTGGATACCGAAATCCTGTATAAACATATACTAAATCGATTTTATATTTAACAGAATAATGATTTCAAGAGCGATTTTTACAAGAAGCTCAAAGAAACTCGCTATTTTCTAAAGAAAATTTGTTTTGGGTGTTATTTTTCCAATAACTCGTGAGTATTTACAACTTTGTTCTTTGAAAACTGATTAAATTTTAAGATAAAGTAGAAATTCATTACCTTTTCAAGATTCAAAAAATAGCTAAATTTTTATCACATGGATTTTTTACACTTGGTTATCTTTTGTTATTGAGAAATGATGTGAAAACCAAATTTTGGGTTCAACTCAAAAGGAATTACTAACTTGGTGTCTTGTACGTTTAAAATACGGTAAAACTCACTAAACTCTTCATGATATTGATTTTTGGGATAATAGTTATTGTTGTAGTAAGGTGACTCGGTTGGATATTGCTCTACCAATGGGTATTGTGGCAAGACTGGAGTTTCTGCAGTACACGGCTTAGATGGGTCCAATGGATCACAATCTGTCATCATCGTATAATAATCAGAGTCGTATTCCTCATATTCCGGCATCTTATCGGCAGGTCTCTCACTTGTTTCGATTTCTCTATTGGCTTTCTCTGTTGACGGATGTTGTTCTGTTAATTCTGGTACGATTGACGGTCTAGGGACTGTTGATATTGTCGAATTTGTTTGGTCAATGGATATAACAATTACTGAATCTTTTGACTTTTCAGTTGTTGAGATTGTATGGATTTCTTCATCAGCAACCTTTGATTTGCCCAATATAACTATAGGATCTTCTGCATAAATGTAAGAATTTATTGTAATAGTAGTACAGCACTTATAATTACATAGTTTACCTACAATTTTCCTACTGGTACGTTTTATTTGGTAATGAATTAGCCCGTGTTAATGATGAATTTTACAGCTTACAAATGGATCCCACCGTGACTAGCATTTAGAAATAAACGCGCGTATATGTCTACCAAAGATGTATGCTTAAATGATCAGAGATTTTCTTTCGCATTAGTCACGATGGGATCCATTTGTAATATTAATCATCAACATGGGCTAATTCATTAAAATTGGTAATTCATTCGAATTTCAAAAATATTTTATTAGCCGTTGATAATTATTTAATAACCAACCATTTTCTTCCTCAATCGTATTTAGAATTGATCTTGTAGATGTTGTTAAGGTGGTAGTGACCTCTAAAGAAGGTGGAGCTTCAGTTGTCGTAGTTGTAGTCGTAGAAGCTTCAGTTGTTGTAGTTGTTGTAGTAGGAGCTTCAGTTGTCGTAGTTGTGGTCGTAGAAGCTTCAGTTGTCGTAGTTGTGGTCGTAGGAGCTTCAGTTGTTGTAGTTGTGGTAGTAGGAGCTTCAGATGTATTAATCGTTGTGGCAGTGACAATTTCGCCCAAATTATCATCATCTGATTTTATTGATTCCGTTGAGATTTCATCCTCGACTGATGTTAGTCTTTCAGAGGTCTTATTCCCATGATCAATTGTACGAGTATGAACTGAAAAAAAATCATTGTATTTTCTATTAATTTTAAAGTCAGACAAAAATGGACCAGTTAAGATACAAGAACAAGACATTTAATAGTTTTTCGATTAATTCAACTTTTCTAATAATAGATCAATTGAAAGTTAACTTGAAATTTAAATTAACATTATTATCACGTACTGTCTTGTTCAAGAGATTCCACTGAGCTTGGTTCCTCACTGGTGTCTGTAATTGATATAGTTTTCGTTTTTATAATTTCAAAAGATTTCAAGTTTTAGCTTACATTCGGTGTTTATTCCAACGCCCTGTTTCTTTTCAACCTCTCTTTCGATAGGGGAAATGGGCGATATTTCCTCTGTTACTCTTTGAGTTGTAACCTCTTCAGGCTGTAATGATGTTTTTATCTCTATGCTCTCAGTTGTACTGGGAACATCAGTTTCATCAGACTCTGGTTCCTGCTCTGAATCTTCTTCTTTGTCATCCTCTTTCTTAATTTCCTCGCTCTCCCGCTGCTCTTCATCACTGTCCTCTTCAAGATCATCAGAACCGGAAACATAAAAATTAAAATCTCCATCATATTCAACATGGAATTTTTCCGCTTCGTTTGGCTGAATTTCAATTTCTTCAACACCTCCTTCAATTAGAGGGACCTTATCAGACATCTCTTCTTCCTCTGCATCAGTAATTAATTCTGACTGAGGAGTGACAGAGTCTATTTTTATTAGAAAAATGAGAATTTCTTACTTGTTTTACTGAATATCACAGTTGTTGCATCGTTCGGATATTGAATTGTTGACATATCCTCTTCCTCAGTGTCGGTTTCCAAGCCTTCATCATCTCCCCGTATAAAGAATAACTATAAAGTAAGCAATTTTTCACTCACCAGTATTGTGAACACTAGCCAAAATTTCCAATTCATTCTGAAAAAAAATATTTTATACACTTTCAAGAAATTTATTCATTAACAAAAAAATTCAAGGTCATTAAACTAAATTTTCGATTAATCAATTAAAAAGTACAGATCTTATCGAATTAAAGTTCAGATTACTTACCTAAGGATCTTAATATGTCTTGGTGAATTTCTGAAAAACACTTTATATTCAAATTTTCATTGATGAATTACAAATCTTTCAATCTCTGGTTCAGATGTTAGATGACCAATAAGAATTGACTACTAAGTGGACTCTGATTGGTTTACATTCAAGGGGACAAATGTTCATCATGATTCGATTCTCTACAACATGAATAGATAACAGTATTATACATGTATTATCTTACGATTTTATCCTTTATCAACATAGAAATACAGCAAAAAGTAAACCTCTTATTTCACCATTTAACAACTGTTTTTCTGAATAAATATGTGTATCTTTTAGATTCGTCCTTAAAAAATACTATAAATTTTTATGCTTTGATAATAAAAAATCATTGGGAATTCAAACATTGATTGTATTTACTGTTTATTTTCAGAGGGAAGAGAGGGATTCAGATTGAACTCTTTTTTGCTGCTACAAAAGAAAGCATATAATGATAATATGGTGATAATGGAATTAAACTAATATCTAAATGGGATTTAGTTGAGATTACCTTATAGGGGATTTTCAAATTTTGCCCCTTTTCAGTCAATAGATATCGATTAAAACAGAATATCATTATGGGGAGGTATTTGTTGAGAGTGATCTCTCTGGGCTGGGTTTCCAGCAAGGGCAGCGGCAATTTTATTGTCGAACATCGATTTCATGTCAGTCATCATGGCGGCATAACGATCGAAGGCCTCATTCATATTCTTCGTAACTGCATGCAGCAGATTGGCTGTTTCATTACGATGGGATTTGGAAACTCGTCAAGGTCCACGGAAGCACCATCAGTGGAGCCTGAAAGAGATTTAGGAATTTCAGACATAGTAACGTGATTTTTTCAAATTGAAAAGACAATAATGCCTTTCCTATGCAGAGGCTTTAAACAAAAAGATATATTTTTAAATTGTACATCTTGTTCATAATTATAATTTTCTAATTTGCTCTTTCTCAAATTAGAATATTTTTGAGGATTTTGGTTACCAGACTTTGATGAATCACTACATATTAATTAACCTTCTGCCACTTTTTCATAAGCCAGATGGGAAATCTATTTTGTTTCTTATTTTCGTTAATTTGGATCACAGATCTGATGAGAAGAAATATTTTTGAGTTAATAAAAAGTTTAATGAGCTAAACTAATTACCGAAAATTTATTGGCTAAGATTGTCAGAAGTTGTACCTAAAGAAAGTTTGGGAAAAAGGTCTGTAAAGTTTTTACAAGCAAGTAGTAAAGATTGGAATTCAGTGAGGTAAGTTGCTCGGTTACTGAATCATGTTTAAAAAAGAGTTTTGTCACAGAAACCATACTGTATTAGAAATTATTTAAGAAATGTCAATTTACTATTGAAATTTTCCTGTACATACGATAAATTTTATCAAGTTCCGAAAGATTAATATCATTCAGATTTAAAATTTTAATAGATTAATCTCAATCCAATGAAAGAAAAATTGTGTATATACTTGTAAGTAGTTGCACGATAATATAAAATAATTACCTGCTTGATATCTCTCATAGTTTAGAAGATGACTAGTTTTTTTAACTTCTCTTATAATAAATAACACATTATAATAGATAAGTCTTTGGTAAAAATTTTCTCCTTAATGACAATTATTATTTTTTTTTATTTGAATAAGCATCAAGTAGAATTCAATTTGCAAATGAAATCATCTTTCTAGCATATTTAAGAAAGTTATGGAGGTTCAAAGTTTTGGTCAAAATAAGCTCTGTGGCAGAAAAATGAATTAGGAATGAATTTCAGCAAAGAAATCTTTAGTGATTTTTAATTAGGTCCTGTAGAATCAAAGCTGTAATATAATAATAATGAGTGTTCATAGTTCTAACATATTCTTTATACCTTTTAAAGACCAACAAGAGAGAAAAGAAAATCAAAAGGATAAATAACTACTTCAATAACAAAGAAATTAAATTCATTAACACTGTCTCTTCTACAACTTCCATTCTGTAGGAAAATAAATAAAATCAAAAGTCAAGTAAGTGAAATTCAAAAGCAAAACTTTCATTCAGAATGACTGATAAGAAGATAAAAAATAAATTCAATAGCAAAGTTTACTACGCCAAAAGGAAAAATAAGAAATTTACTTAGAATTTTTTTGATTTTTATTTAAAATTCAACTAAATCATCTGATTGAATACATCCAGGATAGTATTTTTTGACATGATTAGTGTATTTAATAATCTTATTCGGGGTTAAAACATTTCTTGATTCTAAAACAATTTCTTCCAGAATTCTCATTCGATATTCGGCGATACTTAGCTCTCCGTTCTCCCTGCATTTTTTGACTTAACAAGTTTTTCACCTTTTCTTTGAATGAACTCCAAGCTTTTTCTATCGGGTTCAATAAGAAAGAATATGGAGCTAATCTAAGTATATTAACATCCTCTGATTGAAAGTTCTCAATTCGATTATGAATCGGAGCATTGTCGCAAACAATTGTAATAGGCAAGATTCCTTGATTACGGCATAAATTAATGAGTTCAGTGATCCAATTGTTAAATTGATCCATTTTAAAGGATCCTCTTCTTGATGCTAGTGTAAGAAGGAAATTATGGGTAATTGCTCCGATGCAATGAATATTGGAACCTCTCTAGGATTGATTAAAGTACATCTTTTTCCTATTTTTGAACGACCAAATTTCTTCTTAGTAAATAAATTAAAATTTGTTTCGTCTATCCATACAACTGTGGAAGAGGCCTCACATTAAAGTATTTTTCGGCAATATTCGCTCCTCTTGGCCTTATTTTCTAACGAGTTCATAGACTTAGGAACGCTTTTAGTGATTTTCAATGAGATTAGAGCGCCATCCAACCAGTTCTTGATAGTTTGGGGAGTGACAGATACCTCGAATGTTTGAAGAATATGTTCAACACATTCTTGAAGAGTTGTTTGAGGGAAGTTTTCAATATAACTGATCAGATTTTGAATTATAATATTTGATTTCTTGATATTTTTGGCTCCACCTCTTTTCAGTTGAATTGGTCTACCAGATCTTATCCACTTATAAGCAGTAGCATATGGGATTTATATCAATTTTATGTAAGAGAACCAATCTTCTTTGTTTGAATAAATTTCCAAAACCTTCGCACGGACACTATCAGGGTATTTGTTCCTAGGCATAGTTTGAAGTGATTAATGTCTAACAAGGTTGTGAGCTCTTTGTCTATACTTAGAATGAAAATCGTGAAGATTCATGCTCGAATTTTATTGGTTTTACCTACTCCACCCCCACAATTTACATTACATTTCAGTCACAAATTGTCTATTTAAGGTCAAAACTGGTGCACAACTGTAGTTCCAACTTGAATGTAATTAGTAATTAAAGGGTGTAATTATCAAAAATTTACAAGTCAAGATGACGAATTAATTCAAAATTGTGATTTGATGTTTTTTATTTTCGTACTAGTCGAACGAGTTCAATAGGTTGTAGAGGTACAGATCGAAACCGGAGAAATTTTATCAACAAAATGATACTAAAAACCGAAACAATGAAAAAAATTGCCTAAAAGATTATTTTTACTTAGCCTACTTCAAAGTATAATTATAAGAAAAAACTGTTTCAGGAGTCAAAAACAGGGTGTGTTGTCTCTCAAACATCAGAACTAGTGGAGAAGTGTAGTAACTCATTTTCGAGTAAAAAGTGGCCTTCTTTTAAAGGATAAGTCTGAAAAAATAATTTAGGACATGCAGGTTCAAGAACGCATACCAAATAAATTTAAGTATGTTTATTGCAAAGCGTCGAATAGATTACTAAAAAATATTAAGCAAATACAGAGAAATAATCCATATTTTCGAGTAGACAATTTTCTCTTGTACTCTTACTGTATTACTATAAATTGGAAAATTATACTTAATTGAATGTCGATAATATCAGTCCAAAGTTATAAAATTGTCCCCAGTTTTAGTAGTTAAGATAACCTCTGGTTACTATGCTCTTTTTACTCTTCTTATTTCAATTGTAGCATAGTTATTTATTCAATTGTCCGCTATATACAAATAAAAGATGTAATCACAAATTTTGTAATTTGTCAAATTATTATTCCATAGAGAAAAAATTTAACAGGAAATTATAATAAGGACAGTTAGTTGTAAAAGAATGGAAAAAAGACATAGTATGTTTTCTCTTGATCTGTATTGTCATTGATAGATTTGACCCTTAACCATACTTTTATCTAGGTTTTATTCAATGAAAAAGATAGTCTAACAATTGAAAAGACTTTGATTTGTTCAATTTGACCAATGAAAAAATGCTATGCAAGAAATAGCCAATCAGAGTTAAGTTACAATCTCAAGGTAATTAATTACAATTGAAATATAGAGAGAGAATAGAGGAATCAAGACTAAATTTTTCTAATGCCAACTTTTTTTCTCTCTTATTAGTATGTAACATATGGATTTATTATCAGTCAACCTTATTTTAAGTGAAAAGTTGAAATCATCATCAAGAATTTAGACAAGAAGAATGTCAAAAATTGATCGTGAAACAAAACTCGACAAATGGTTTATGAAAGTTGACGAAATGAACAAAGTGAGTAGAACTATTTCACACTTTAATTGCGATTGCATTTCTTTCTGTCCAAGAACAGGATTTGGAAATTTTGAATGAATTTAACTGTCAGTTTTTTTCATTCAAAATGTAGTTTATAAAGATGATGACTCACGTAGATTTGTGAAATTAAGAAAAATACTTTGAATCGAACCAAAATCTTTCAAAATTTACACAGAATTCTACTAGAATTATAATAGAATACATTTTCGAGAATTATTATTGTCTAAGAGACATGCCTAATTAGGCCGCCTATTACAAAGATTTGATTAATCAACAGAATGTCAATTTAGTTTATAAATCGAGACATTTTTTTATCCCAAAATTTTCTCAAGATTTTAAAAGATTTATTTTTTGCAATCAATCTACATGCTTCAGGTTTATTTTTTTCCCAGATCGCCTTATGTTAGAACTATAGCAAACAGCTCAAATCAGGCGAAATCTTTCAAAGTATCGGTCTTGCAATAAAATAATTTCCCTCTAAAGGTTTTTCAATTTTTCAAGACTTGTTTTTAGTCATCTTATTTTGTCAATATTCTTACCGAGATTTTAAAAAATTAAGATTCAAGCTTTGATTATTCAAAAGAAACATTTTTTAATACTTTGTTTTACTTCAGATTCAAAAAGCAGTAGAGATATATGCGTGAGAAGAAGAGATTTCATGACTCAATTGAAATTATTTGTATTATTTCCTCAAGAGAGTTACAAAATAAGGTAGCCTTTGGGAACGGGGTGATGGGGGAGTCTTATTTTACAAGGAAGAAAAGCATTGGATGAATCAATAAAATGATCTGTGATCACCTAAAACAATGAACATAATAGAGAGTAGGTACGTAGAATAATAAAATACCCAAACTAAAAATCGTAGGGCGTTAATCCTTACAGTCCAAGCAGTAAGTAAGTCTATTTCACGCACAATATTGGGCATTATGCATTTTTATTCTTTTGGGTATTCCATAAAGAGTTCTATGATATCAAAGTAGTACTGAAAGTTATGTATTTAGGAATATCTGTCATGCCAAGTGTAGAAAATTTCATTAAAATATGTAACTAATTTATATTAACTTAATTAAATATATTACAAATGATGTCTTTCTCATTAATATCATTGAGCTTGTATCCAAGTGTTCAAAGAGAATTAAGAATATCTCAATGAAAATTTGTAACAAAATAATATAAAGGCTTGTAAATGAATATGACACACTATGAAACAAAAATTTCAAATGTAGAGAATATTATCCTGATCTCAATTTATTTTATCGTATGACTTTGACTTTACTGATAGTTTGAGAAATTCCGCATCGATTGAGCTATTCGCCAAACCTCTAACATGAGATAATCAACTTGAAAGTTTTTTTCCAAATTTTGAAACTTTGAACCCAAATAGTGGAAAGATGGTTATTACAAAAAAGTTAAAATTTTTTATATCGTTTAATGAATGAAATTTTTTCCAATATACTGAAGCAATAGAACTCATCAAGATTATAATCAATTTAGAAGAGATAACGATCGTAATGTCATGATAATGAAGATGACAAGATATGATTACGTCATGTTTGGACTAGGCCTAGTCTTCACTAGCTAGTCTTACATAATCTTGGAACATTTAAACTACACGAAACTCTTGATGGTTGTTAGTTCAATTTATATTGTCACTTCTCTTTTGGAATAGAGGGATCATTTTCCAGATCTCAGGCTAGCTAGTAACTTGATTTAATGATTAAAAAATTAATTTTTCTCACTTCCTGCAACTTCTTCGTGTCAAGATATAAAAATTCTCATTGAACCTAAAGAAGAAATCATTCAGGAAGCAGGTTTATATTCCATCATAAAGTGACATTATTTTTGTTAGTTTGTTCTTGTAAACTACATTACTCTATCTTGATAAATGAAATCCATTTAGATGTCATTGATAGCTATCAATAACTTTACAGTCCATGTATTTTTCTATCTTGTTTAACTTAGCAATTAGATAGAATCTACAAAAGATATCAAATTTAATCTAATGTAAGATCCCTGGATGAGGAAGATTATGTTATTACCGATCCGAAAATTAATAGAGACACATAGTCCAATTACTAGGAATGTCGATCTTGAAAAAAATAGTTGCAACTGTCAAGATATAAGACATGAAGCCGCCCAGTAATAAAATATGATTAAATAATTATGATTAATTAATACAATTTTAAAAATTGGATTTATGCAGAAAAAAACTATAAAACTAAGAATTCCTTTTTGAATTTATACAGCCATTAGAACTTGAATGTTTTAGAATGAATCACACCTAAAGCAATTGAGAGAAAACTAGATTTTGATGGGAAATGTATTCTTTCTTTGTATTTTATTTAAATCCGAGACACCTGTTGATTTAATACTATATGAAAGCACTTTAAGACTGGTAAAGATTTTAAAATATTGTACTGCCACTAAGCTAAAGTATCCATGTCTTTCTTTATCTCAACAGGTTTCAGTGATCTTCTTGTAACAACTTTCATCAAATTCTATACTTGAAAAGAAGTAAATAAATTTATTTTTTCCTTAATTTGGGAATTCATTCCACGATTCTTTTTAATAATGCACCTGCTCTTTTAATACTAATTTGCTTTTTAAAATTTACCTTCTTATTTCTTTCTTTCCCGAAATAGTACATAAAGTATTAGACTTAATCTAGAATGAAATTCATTCACATTAGCTCAGCTTGAGTATTCTGAGATTATACAAGACGTTCCTATGCTTATATAGTCTGTGAACTTTTTATATTTGAAAGACAAGAGCGATAAAACCTTTTACTTTGAAACATTCAAAACGTTCATGTATTATATAAGTACCATCACTATTTTACAGGTCAACATATCCAATATCTGTTGTACTATTTGAAGAATATGATTCCATTGATTTTAGGGTATTTTGGTATAGAATGAATTCAAATTAATTTGTTTGCTTAAAAGAAAATCAATACTCGATTGAATTGTAACCAAAATAAATCAAAAGAAACTATCAAAAATGGATAATGAAAATCCACATGAAGTCCAGTGTGTAATGAATTCTAAGGTTAGTTCTCTCTCAGAATTATCGAGTGTACTTTTTAAATGATACTAAGAAGAGAGTAATGTTTTTTTTATTAATTTCGATAGCATTTAACATTTCAATCACTATATTTACATAGTGATTAGATTTCGATGAAAATTACAAAACTCTAAAATCTCAATTTCATGTTTGATGGACTCTGATTTTCAAATTAATAATACTTTGGTTTCAGTCATAAATCGTAAAGTGGAGTTTTGCTGATGATTGAAGAACATGTCTCATGTCCGAGTTTTCATATTTTCTAAAACTTTATCTAACATATGTTACTAAGGTAGGGGTGGATCAACCTAAACTTTGACATTTTCTGGTTAAATTACTAACTAGATTTAAAACTCTTGGAAAAATAGATTTTTTTACATTAATTTCAATTTAGTCAAAATGAAAAGTGAAATTTCGAGAAAACGACTAACCAAACAAACAATGAGATTAAAGTTATCAATGAAATTAATTCTAACAGAAAAAGAATTCCACCAATCTCTTCCCAACCAAGTTTTTCCACATAAATCAAGTTATTGATAGACGTGAGCATAATATGCCAGGTTCTCTGGCTAATTTATTAAATTTAAGGTGCAAATATTGTCAGTGGTAATTAGACTCGTAATGTCAGGTACCGAGATCAATTTAGTCTACTACGTATAAGCTCATTAGTTTTCTGGATATTTTCAGCATTTAAGAACAATTTCCTATTCTTTTCATGGTTAGTATCAAATATGGTGTATTGTGAACTAAACTCAAGATCTGTTATTAAAACACTTGGCTTTTGCTTCAAAAAAATCGTGGAGAAAGCATGAAAAACGAATTCAACATATTGTTCTTTTTAAAAGAATTATCACTTTGAAATCAGACTGTTAACCATTTCTTATATTAAAAATTTTTCTGCATATCGAAGGTTTGTGATCAAATAGTCTGTTAAACGAATAAGTCTTGTGAGAAATTTTCTACATTAAGCTAATTGCATAGTTTTCAAGTGGAAGGATATAAAACGAATAAATAACTCGATAGCATACAAACGTATCCTTTTAAAATAGAAAAGATTTCTTACAATATTTTTTCTAATATTCGGAACAATTTCTATAATTAAAAGATTTTCCTGTTAATTTTAGCAGATTAAGAGTTCTTAGTTGAATACCGGTGCAATTTTCTGTATAATCGATTTCTTTCTTTCAATAGGACATTAAATGTTCGAATTTTAAATTTATGCCAATTTTGAAGCAGATTTTATAATCAAGAATCGAAATTTTTCAAACAAACAATGAACTTTTACAAAATATATAGATTAGATTTCATTGTTTAAACACGGTCTTGAGTCAAAAAAGAGAAACTTGGCATGAAACTCAAAAATTCATTGCATTAGCCCTATCGAGACGATGAGAAAACCAATAAAATACAAGACTGAAAATCGATATAAGAAGATTCTAATTGGAATTCTATTTAATAAGGATTCTTTTGAACCCATATATAAGAAAGTCGATTCTCTATTGAATTTCCCATCTATTGTTAAGTAGATGAAAACAAGTTTTTACTTATTTTGGTTATTTTATCTTAGTTTAGATGCCTTTTGAGACTAACTGAGAACTTCCGACTTTGAGTAATTGCTATATTTGGGTAAATCTCATAAAAGGGTTTAAAAACTTGATTACCTTAAGCTAGGTCTTCAATCCCAACATTTTCTAACATAAATATTTCGAGTTTTTTAGGCGCTTAGAATTTGCTACTATTTTCGCATTATCTTGCTCATGTATTTTCCAAGTTATAAATTATGAAAACGAAGAGCACAAAGTTTACTACAACTTATTGCCCGGTCAGTGATGACCAGAGCCTCAAAAATAGTAGCTTTTTAATTAAAGAACTATATCAAATCTTTCGGTTTTGAAATTTTTTCGAGGTGATACATTAGAGTATTGCTTTTTGAACTTATAAGCTTTTTGAGCTACTATCAGTAATTCTGAGGATGTAAATTAATATTATTAGATCTCATTTTTTTGCCAGGACCGTTTAAGGTTCTAGATTCCAAAATATATCTCATCTTTGTCGAATTCTTAAAATGTAAAAATCCTCAATTCTCATCTTCATCTGTATCAACTAATTAAAATTCCCTAATTGAATTATACTAAAATTTATTTACGCCCTTGTTAAAAAAAACTTGAAATGATTTTTTATTATTTAAATTAATCTCAATGTTTGTCATGACAACCAAGAGAACAATGTTTTTGGTTTTAAAAATGTGTACTTTTACCAAGAAAAAAAAGTACTTACTCTCAATTTTGAGCAATATTCCCTCCAGACAAAAGATAGTCTTATTTATGAAATAACCATTTAAATATTCCGAGAGATTCTGAGAATTTAATCGTCCTAAGCCTGTCAAAATTTTAAACAGCATGATATTCTCTGTATGTTTTCTCTCATATCCAGAAACGGTAATAAACCAAAATGCGTCAGAAATTTCAAGGTCATGTGAACGCGTTTTCTTATTCGATTCTTCATTATTCTTGATGTCAATTCACTCTAAAAAACTAGACAACCAATCTCTAAAAGACTTTCGAATTAAAATAATCCCCACTTCATACAAGAATAGTAATGAATCCTAAAGAATCTATAGCATAAAATTTGTTCCAATTTGAAAAAATAAATTTCTTAAAATGGTTGTGTAAAATTTCATGTATTTGTAGACCTAAATTTTTTTCAGTTCCATAAGAACTTTGTGCATTTTAATGAGATACAGTAAATTAAAAAGTATTCCAGGTCAGCAGCCCAAAAAAATCTTCGAGGAAATCAGGCAACTTATGTCTTCCAATAAAAAGTATTTATAACTTGGAATTTCCATATTGAAAATTTCAATTTGAAATGCACGAAGTACATATAAAACTGGGAAAGGTAATAGACTGTTTTAAGTTTTTTTTAATTCTATGACTTTGTAAATTGCGTTCAATATTTTCCCATCGTATTGTGATAATCAATATCAATTAATTCCTTTAGGGGGGATTGCCCTTCACAAGCAAAAAATAAAATATTTGCACAAAAATAAAAGTTTCAATTCCAAACTAGGGATCTGCTATTCGAAACGTAAAATGACTTCCATGATATATGAGATGTACCTGAAAAGCATATCATAGAATGATAAAATATACCATGATATATTTTTACATTATTTCATGATATGTTTTAAATTATTTACGTATACATCTCACTTCATGATATATATTTCATATTAAACGATTAAAATTATATCATTCTCATTAGTTTTCCCTTTTAAAGATCACAAAGCCATAATTATAGCTTTTGAATCAAAAGTAAACTTTAATTCTAAATGCTTAGCAAATTATTCAAAAAATTATCCATATTACTGAAATCATTTTATTGATATTTTCATAACATTTTATTTCTCTGCTTGTTAACAATTCTACCAGCAATACCGAAAACTCGCTCGGATGCACAAGAAGTTGCTGGAATGCAATATATATTCCTTTACCTTTATTACCAATATCTTGGCAAATATTTCCAATAAGGACTTCTTTTAGAATCAGGCATTCTATAGAATTCATTTTGTGGCCTGTTTAATGCTTACTAAGGAAATGTGACTTCCAATGAATCACGCTTTGAGGTTTTTGAATCTTATTGGTTGTTTTCGAACATATATATCTTATATGTGTCGAATATCTCATGAAGTAATTTTTTAGCATTTCATGATATGTAATTAGCATTAATGATATAATTATAATTATAGCATGAGATACAGTGATTATTCATTTAATACCTGTATATGAAATGAGATAGAACATATCATATCATATGTCATTGTTTACGTTTCGAATAGCAGATCCCTACTCAAAACTCAAATATTTGACTAATGAATCATGTAGAAAATGTAGTTCTCTGTGTATCTTTTTTCACGCAATTATGATTCTATATAGCACTTGAGTATACAAGCCAAGAAAATTGGAGTGTCCTTTTATTCTACTCTGAGTCAAATTACCTTTCTTTTAAAAGAGTAAATTTTTCTTATAATAACAGGAAAATGATCTGTAATTTGTATATCAAATTAAAAATCTGTGTGACATTCAACCTGCTTACCTTTTTTTCGATATTGAAGAATTTGTCTAAATAGTTTGCTCTATCCACAAAAGTTAAAGTGCATAGTGAGAATAGTTTTATCAAATAACTCAGAATTCCTTTGGTTTTGCAATTACAACTAGTGAAAATATTCAGTAGACTTGGATGAAATTTCGTAAAACTGATGAAACCGCCTGTAATTTTCATAATAATCATTCCACCATGTCTGGCTGAGTGAACTCTTTAAATGATTCTTGTATCATATAAACAAAATTTCGAAAGTTTTCAAATTTTGAACGTTCTTGATTTATATTTTCATTAAAAATGTCTTAATCTTTTACATTCAAAATCCAAGATATTAAAAACTATTTAAATAAAATATTTAAACTATTTATAACTGCATGTAACAGCAATGTTACAATCATGAAACATTTATATTATTATTTATAATACTACTAACCAATAGTAACATCAATTCAATAATCCATTTTGTACAAATTCTTTATTAACCAATCAGAGAACAGAACCTTCCTTAACCAATAGAAATGAAGGAGGTTAATTTGTTTAATCACGTGGGTACACAGTTCATATTTCTCTGTGTACACCTCGTGGTAAGTCATCAAAATCATAACTTTATCTTGTCATTCTCTGTAACATAATTTTATTAGCCTTTATTATATTCACACAACACAACTATACAGTCCTTTAATAACAATATATGGCTCCTCCAACTACAACCTCTTCTTCATTAATACCGACCACCACATTTTGGTCCAGTGAGGCTAGTCAACATGTAACGGCAGACCCAACAACAATAGCAGACGCATCATCCTTCAGCGTGATCACGAGGTCAGGTAGAAACACCATCACAAAAACTGATAACAACACCACTACAAACACATCTAGTCAGCCCAACGTTTTCGACTTTCAACACCCCACGCCATTTACCAGTCAAAGCATGCAACATAATGATTCAAACGTAAAAATGCCATTTTTCGATCTCTCAAAGCACATCACATTCAATCCAGACAGATTCGAAACGTGGAAGACTGAGATAGAACTATACAGCTCATGCTTCAGCATTCCTCCCACCCTGAAATGTCTCGCCGCTTGGACTACTATTCCACACTCATACAGGGACAAAGTAACCCACTCCCTCAACGTCAATGCTCCAAATGCTTTCGAACAACTTTGTACAGCACTGTCGCAGATCACAATAGAAGCTAAATTCGAAAACATCCAGAAAATACAAGCACAAGCCAAGAGTGGCCTCCTCAAACCGTCGGAAGTATACACAAAGCTAAAGAACATATACGCATCAAGCCCAGAAGCAGTCAACTATGCATTTGAACAAGCCCTTCCTGAAACACTGAAACCGCAGTACATTGAGCATAAGATACTAGAAACCCCAATGGACAAACTCATCACGATATTAGATCAAATAAAACCAACAACACCAAGTTACACAATGCCTTCTCCAACTCAGCACACCAACAACAACTTAGAAGCTCAAATTTCGGCACAACTGGCATTAATACTCCAAAAGCTCACCTTTCACGAAGAGAAGATCAGAGAACTAGACACCAATCGAAACCAAGTGAATTGGATGAGATCCAGATCAAGAAGTCCACCAAAAAAACGAAGTCTTAGCAGAAGAAGATCGACACATAACAACAACGGCATATGCTACTATCACGAGAAGTTCGGGACAGAAGCTAGAAAATGCAACCTCCCATGCAACTTTGACAAGCCAAAAAACTAAAATCCTGTATGGTAAAGACGGTTAACCATGCAGGTAATAAAACCGTCAAATTTTCATCATCACTAATACATGTATATGATAACATCCTCAATACAACTTTCCTCATCGACTCAGGTTCTGAAATATCCATATTATCGAAGCGACTGAAGACCAAATTCAATATCATACAAGATTTCAACTCCGAAATCTATGCCGCCAATAACCAGACTATAAAGACTTACGGTCTAACCCTAGCCTCAGTAGAACTCAGTCTTGATACAAAGATGTCTTGGAAATTTATAATAGCAGACACAAACGTCAATATCATAGGAATTGACTTCTTAACTCACTTCGACATATCCATTGATCCTAAGAGCCGTTCTATCAGAGACAATAAAAGAGGAAAGACAGCCAAATCAACAACAACCGATGACTCAAACACAGTACACAGCATCAAAATTGTCAAACCAAACCAAAACTTAGATGAACGACTACAAAAGATACTGGATGACTACAACAAACAAATGTGCAGCAATAAATGCCTTCCAAACTCAGCACCGAAATACCAAATCCTCCTTGAGCACAACCAATCAATATCATGCAAAAAACCATTTCCTCTAGATCCAAAAACAGAAAGCCTAGCCAAGCAAATGTTTGAAGAACTCATTGAAAATGGAATTTGTAGACGGTCGAACTCTCCATATGCATCACCTCTAATTTGTGTTCCAAAAAAAGACACCAACGAACTCAGATTGTGTGGCGACTACAGAAAATTGAACCAAATCACGACAAAAGATGAATATTGCATCCCAAATCCAGATGAAATCACACAAGCAGCTTCAAATGGCAAAGTATTCTCCAAAATTGATCTAGTCAAAGCATTTCACCAGATTGAACTTGATGAAAAATCCATTCCGTACACTGCCATAAAAACAACTTTCGGACTGTTCGAATACATGCGAATGCCTTATGGTCTCAAAAACAGCTCACCAGCATTTCAAAGATATATGGACTCCATCTTGCAAGGTAAATCATTCCTACGTTGTTACATCGATGACATCATCATCTTCAGCGCTGACAAAGAGGAACACATCACACACCTACAAGACCTATTCAACATCTTGAAAGAGAACAAAATACAGATAAAGCTAGCTAAATGTGAACTAATGAAAGACGAAATAACATTCCTTGGCCATAAGATTCGACACAAATCCATCGAACCAGATCCGCAAAACCTAGCAGCAATCGACACTGTACAACCTCCAACGACTGTAAGAGGACTGAGAAAAATGCTAGGAATGTTTTCATTCTACAGAAGCTACATCAAAGACTATGCAAAAATATCATCATCCCTGTACAGCGAACTTGTACCAGAATCAAAGAAGAAACGCATATCAAAACCAATAACTCTGAAAGAGAACCAACTCAACGACATCAAAGAAATAAAAGAACGATTCAAGCAGATCCCGAAACTAGCTCCACCTAATTTTGAAATTCCTTTCCATCTCTACACCGACGCATCGGAACTCGCAATCGGAGCAAGCCTGGAACAGCACGTAGGAGAAAAAAGAATACCCATAAAATTTTTCTCCAGATGTCTAAAACAAGCAGAGCTAAACTATTGGATCTTCGATAAAGAACTCCTAGCAGTATTCGAGGCAGTCACGAAAAAATTCCCGCACTACCTCCTACACAACAAATTCCACATTCATACTGACAACAAGGCTTTGACTCAAGCGATCAAAAATCCGACAGAAAAAAACTCGAGTCGAATCAGAAAACAACTACAAAAGTTATCAGAATTTGACTTTGAAATACTGCACATAAAAGGTGAAGACAATAAAACAGCAGATATACTAAGCCGAAGAACCTGCAACGCCACGTATCAAAACCTGGAAATCCTCACAGAGAAGGAGATACTCAAAGCTCAACAGGACGACGCCCAATTCCTGTCAATAATGAGCAACAATTCAGGCAAATTCGAGAGAAAGAAATGGAAAGACGAAGAGATTTATGTAACCAAAGAAAAAACTCCTGTTCCAGTCCTACCAAAGGCCCTCAGAGAAAAATGCTTCACTCAGATCCATAGTCTACATCACCCAGGAAGAAAAGCAACTCTGAGAATGATCAAAGAAAGGTATAATTGGCCTAGGATGAACGCTGACATCATAAACTGGTGCAAAGAATGTCACGCATGCCAAACAGCAAAAGTCACGAGACACACAATTTCTCAACCAGGTCAAATTCCTATGCCCACCGAAAGGTTCAAAGTTATCCACGCTGACATGACAGACCTACCCGAATCTCAAGGTTTCAAGCATCTCTTCACAATCACTGATAGATACACCAGATGGACAGAAGCCATTCCTATAGAGAACATGACATCGAGTACGGTAATCAAACAGCTAGAACTTCAATGGATCGCACGCTTTGGAACCCCAGAAAAGATCATCACAGACAGAGGCAGACAATTTACCTCAAATGAATTCAAAATATTTTGCAAAAGAATGGGCATAAAACATCAAACAACCACAGCATATAACCCGAAATGCAATGGCCTGGACGAAAGAGCACACAGAACATTGAAAAATGCACTGAGAGCAGCAGAAGATATGAACTGGATTGAACATCTGCCAATGGTACTACTAGGCATGAGAAATGCGAAAGGATCAGACCAAAAATTCTCCCCCGCCCAATTAGTCTATGGAGAAAGTATGAGAATCCCAGGTACAGTGATCCCAAGTACTAGAGAACAAAATGAAGAGGAAATCAAATTCTATCTGGCACAATTGTTGAAACATATTGACCCACAACCGACGAGGATCAAGGATGACACCAAAATCTACATCCCGAAAGAACTCGAATCATGTAAAGAGGTTTACATAAGACAAGACGTTTGGTCAAACTGTCTCATCCCGAAATACAAAGGCCCATATCCCATAATTCAAAGGCACGAGAAATACTACACAATCGAGACTGACAAAGGCCCGGACAATATCTCCCTAGACAGACTTAAACCTTGTTTAATTTCTTCGCCCACGGGGTGAAATGTAACAGCAATGTTACAATCATGAAACATTTATATTATTATTTATAATACTACTAACCAATAGTAACATCAATTCAATAATCCATTTTGTACAAATTCTTTATTAACCAATCAGAGAACAGAACCTTCCTTAACCAATAGAAATGAAGGAGGTTAATTTGTTTAATCACGTGGGTACACAGTTCATATTTCTCTGTGTACACCTCGTGGTAAGTCATCAAAATCATAACTTTATCTTGTCATTCTCTGTAACATAATTTTATTAGCCTTTATTATATTCACACAACACAACTATACAGTCCTTTAATAACAATATATGGCTCCTCCAACTACAATCTCTTCTTCATTAATACCGACCACCACATGCATAAAGTTAATAAAATCCGATATAATTAATAAATATTAAAATAAAAAACGTTCAAAATATGAAAATTTCCAAAATTTTGTTTATATGATACAAGAATCATTTAAAGAGTTCACTCAGCCAGACATGGTGGAATGATTTAGAAATAGCTCAAAGATTATTTAAACAAGATTACAGGCGGTTTCATCAGTTTTACGAAATTTCATCCAAGTCTAATATTCAGTATCTTGTATTAAAATTTGGTTAATAGGAAATTTTCTTCGAGTAAAAAATAACTAATCATGGCTCGATTATTATGCCAGTTCTACAATAATTGGTGATAATTATCATTTCTGAAACGTAAAACTGATTGAGAATTTTTTAATGGAACAATGTTAAAATAATTTAAGAATGATGATTTTCATCAAAAGACCTACTCCGAGACAGATAGCCTCTTGAATGCTGTTCTCAACAATATTATCATATGTTGGCAGGAAAAATAACTGTCCTATTCATGTGTGAATGCAGAGAACTACTTTTCTCTGATTTGACCCCATATTTTTTTATTTTGATAAGGACACTGAAAATTTATTACATCAAAAAACAGGTACAAGTAAGCCCGGTTATTTGTAAAATGCTTGCAAAGACCTGAAAACTATATAGTGAATTAAATACTGTAGGTTCAAGTTTTAATTTTAATTACAGTCTATTTTTAAAAGTTTGAAGAGATTATTATTACGAATTGCATTTTACATTTTTTGCTTTCTTTCTGATTTTCCGACCTTGGGTTAGAAACTGACAAGAGAGATGATCTAAATTACTACTCTTAATATATGTTAGACTTGGACGAAATTTTGCAAAATTACTTAAATCGCCCATCGATATGAAAAAACCAATCTTCAAGTATTTAACCCTTAAAGTCCCACTGGGTTATTTCTTTTAGCAACTCATTATTATTCATTCAAGCATCAAAAAATACTTCGTTTAGCACCCATTCGATAGGAAATTTATTAATCTCCTGGAATACGCAAAGATCTTGGCTCTATCATTTGTCAAAATCGCACTATACTAATTCAAAGAGAGTTGATATTTTTCAAACATTATTTTTTGTTTAAAACGTTTTTTTGAAAACCTATTTCCCAGGGTCATGGATAAAAAGTAAGATAACTCTTATCAAGGAGTCATACCTCCAGAATTCAAATATGCAATCTCCTGAACTCTATCTACTAAAGCTACAAAACTAAATTGTTTTGGATCTAGTAAATAGGTCATTTTTTGATGGATAACTTCTGAACCAAAATTAATCGCGTTAAAAAACTGTAGATTCGTAATCAGCGTATTCACAAAAGAGAGACAAAAGATTGAATACGAGTCATGAAAAAAATTCTCTGGGACTAAATTTCGCTTCAAAATACCTTTCTTGAAAATTTTCTAATTTAAAACCTATCAAAATTCTAATATTCATGAAAAATAAGAGAAATTATTCTGAACTCTTATCCAAAATACTTATTTTTATGCTGAAGCTTATACTTGTCAAGAAATGAGAATAAATACAAAAAATATCATGAACAGACGAGATCCTTTTGTCTATTTCTACGATACACTTGAAATCAAATTTTGATCTGAAAATTCGTATTGTTATTCACGATTTTTTGTATTTTCTATAAAATTTGAAAATAAAAGTATCATTATAATAGATGGGAATTAGTCAGTCAATGGAGATTGTTTGATAAGATTCTTATTGAAGTTAATTTTCTAGGGTTAATTCTTATAAACACCACAAGAAAATTTTTTTTCAAAATATGATCCCAAAAAATTTTCCAAGAATTACCCAAAAAATGACCCAATGAAAATTTCAACTCTTATCATCAAAACAATTATAAATGTTGTAGAATATCTTGGTGAAATTTCTGTCGCAAATTGGGCCAGCTTTGTATTCTCTAAATGCCGCTTTGGGATTTTAACTTCTAATTTTGCTGAATGCAAGTCTATTGAAAATAAGAGAAAACATCCATTCAATATCACAATTTCGTATATGTCAGATAAATTCTTATAACGGCTTAACTTCAATTCAAAAATTGAAAGTGAACTTTCTCCTTATATAGAACCCCTAAAGAAGATCTATTTTATGTTTCTCAAGATCGAAATATTGAATTAAGAAGCGTTGTCAATTTCAAAAAACTACAATGCTCTTGTAATTTTGCAAAAATTAATGGATATCCCTGTTAACATCTGAGTTCCATGGCTAATAAGTTTGAAGTTCCTACGGAAAAGTATGTCTCAAATGAATAAAAAGTAATCCCCTTGAAAGCTGCTTACTCGGAGATTATCATGGTCTGTGACGCCGAAAATCTGAAGAAGTCGTAACTTGAACAGAATAAATAAAAAACGTGGAGGACCATGTAAAAGCCGTAAAAATCAAGAGCAAAAAGTGTAATGAGATTCAGTGCTGAATAAAATTATTTCTAGTTACATTATTCATAAAAATTTTTTTCCGTGGGAAATTTTTTTGGAATTAACCCTAATTTTCTATTAATAAAATTTTTAGAAGATAGGTCACTTTCTAGGTAGAGATGTTTACCAATTCTACTCTTATTATCTAAGGTTTATTGATTAGTTTTATTGCTTCTATGAATTGTTGGACCAAATTTGTTTTTTCAGCTGTTTTATTGATTAAAACAAAGAAAAATTCTTCCAGACTTCTCTACACTGTGATCGTCTTGTACCTTATCTTGTGGATGAGACGCTTATTATCTGAATTCTATTCTATTTTGTCTAAAAAATTTAGTATTCCTATCGAAAAACTCTTCAAAATTACAAAAACCTTAAAACAAATATAATGACTTGTACCCTTTATCACCTAGAAAATTTTTTACATACATTATTCTGGTTAGTCTGATAGTTGACCTGATAGTATTAGAGTTGACTTTGATCAAAGAAGTTGGACTGAAAACTTTTCATTGTTCCAGTATGATCAGAAAAGAAAATATTTCCGTTATTGAAGAAATTGCGTGGATAGACAAGGCTTAATTCTATTTTCACAAATATTTTACTGAAGATTATAAAAAACAACTATTCCTCTTTATGATTTATGCAAGATCTAGCAACATCACAGAAAGTGAATGGTAACCTTTCAGTGTGACTTTCTTGATTAATTCATAAAACTAGCAGCGAGAAGTGGGATACTGAATTGAAATTTACTCTATACCCTTGTAAATAAATAAGAAAATTATAATGGAAATAACCTAGCAACCATGGATCATAAGTTGAGAGAGAGAGAAAGAGAGATAATTCGTCTATGTTACGGCGTATGTTTAAAAATAAATAAGAACAAGTGTATGGAGATCTTGGAGAAGAGAAATTATTAGACATACCCTACAAATTTATTTATATTAGCCATCTCTGAGATTCTACTCTGCACTCAAGTACTTTATTTTGATACAAGAACATTTTTTGAAGAATTTTGCTCAAAAGCTCAAATTCCTCTCTGCGTGTACAAAAATTGATTTTCTTCTTCATTTGATTCTAAAGAGAAACTGATTTTTTTCATCAGAATATATTGATATCATGACAAATATATGTTACCGTTAATCTTATTACTCTTGATAGTCTTAGGACTATCAGGTAGTCTTAAGACTAACGGAATGGTTTGTTAAACTTGTTACTCGGTTAAGACTATCAAGAGTAACGAGATTAACGGTAACATATATTTACTTGCCACTATTGGGGATATTTGAAAATAATTTCTTTGGATTCTGAACTCATAAAGTATATTTTGACTAACATACCTTGAAAATAATACACTCTAAATTGGAAAAATTCCTCAAAGTTTTTCATTTAATTTAATAAGGTTTTATTTAATGACTATACTGTAAATAAATGTAAAATCGTATAACTCTAAAGTCTGAGATCCAAATTGAGACATTTCTTTTTTCTCTTTCCTACCGGAGCTACTACTAAAGGTTGGCTTGTCACTTGATTACCTCCAGCAGACTTCTTGCTAGTTTCAGGTCTAGCCAATTATGAAACTGTTGCTGGGGTAAAACTTGCTTCCGATTTGATTACTGGTTATTACTGACTTGGAAGAAATTTCGCAAAATTACTTAAATCGCCCATCGATATGAAAAAACTAATCTTCAAGTATTTAAATATAATCCCACCAAAAAACGTTTTAAATTAGAAAATTTTCACAATTTTGTTTATCTTATTCCAGAAGCATGGAAAGGTATTTTGAAGCGAAATTTGGTGGGATTATATTTAAATACTTGAAGATTAGTTTTTTTCATATCGATGGGCGATTTAAGTAATTTTGCAAAATTTCTTCCAAGTCTACTGGCTATAGCCAACTCCGTTGATTGATAAAACAGCAAGGTTTTTAAAAAAAACTGACAAACCTGAAAATTGAGAGAATAAAACCGTTTATTCTCATTGCTTTGACATTGGAAAAATTATTCTCTGCTTTCTGTCTCTTTTTTGCTTATTGATTTTTCAAAGATAGTCTTGTTCGAGATAAAATCTCCTCTCCATGTTCTGTTGGTATCTTTTGAATGGGAATGATTTTCAAATACAGATTTTCTCCTTATCTTTCGATCATAAGGTAAATATCAACTCAATTTTGAATAGTTTATCATTTGGAATACAGTTAGTTGTAGCCACAACGGTCCAGAAAAATGAGAACATTATTATATTCCTTAATCTGAATAAATATCAAATTTTTACTCGGAATTTAACCTATCTAAAATTTAAAATCAAGTTTATTGTAGAGAATAGAGAGGTCTTATATGGTTTTAGAAAATCATGGGTCCACCTAAAAGCTGGCTTCCAGATCAAGAGATCTAGGTTCAAACAGTCTAAATCTCGAAGAGGCTTTACTTAAAAGTTGATATCACGAATCAAAATCTGATCACCATAGCAACAAAGTAAATAGTATGAACAAGACATGACGCCATTTTATGGCATAAAAGGACACTTTTTAATTGAAAATACCCAGAAAATACTATGATATTGCTTTGAGACGTTTTTGTTCTTTTTAGAGAGGCTAGAGAGCTTTTATGTTTATACTAATAGGAAATTTTATAGTAAGTTAATCGACTGAAATTGTATTTCCAATATATAATTAATGAAATACCCTTGGTGATCAAGGGTCACTTGTGAAAATTTATCTAAAGTGACAAGTCTAAAAGTTTTTTTTACTTCAAATACAATATATTGGTTCCTAATTCTAATTGTGTCAATTAGACATTAATTTTCAAAATAGGCTGATAAAAAACTAATTTTTGGTTCAAGTACATAGAAATATTTGAAAACCGAAGCAAACTGAGCATGTTTTCAGAGGCCAAAACCAAGCACGGAATTATGAAATATGAAAGTAAAGTTCAATTCATCTATTAGAAAATAATGTTAGCTACTTTGAGGCAGGAAATTACAATTGTTTGTCGTTTATTACAGCAATATAAACTTTATATTATAAAGCAAAAGGTTATGATTCTTATTTAAAAAAATTCACCTATATACTTTAAAGTATAATCATAAATAAAATAACAAATATACCATTGTATATTAATATATTTTTTATCATATGATTTTTTCTTTCTTTTTTCTCTTAAAAGTTATCAATTATTCAAGAGCTTTTTACTACTGAAAAGTTTAAAGTGTAATAAAAAGTACTGTAAAAGTATGCTGTACAAGTGTTCTTTTGTTCACTTGATGTATTTAAAATATAAAAAATCTTTTAAAAATATATAAAAAGCCCTTTCTCATTATCGAGGGTTTCTTGGTTCAATTTTGTCCTGGAGAAATGCAATACAATGAATTTTACCAGGTTAACTCAATAAAATCACTTAATTATGATGGATTTATCCCAGCCTCTGTTGTAAACACCTATCCCAAGACGAGGAGTGTTAAGCATTTAAGATTTTTAGCCAGTTATTATCAACTGGATGACTCATTCAATCCAAGAACTAATCAACTAACTGCCCGTCATATTGGGAATTTAAAATTTAATGCAAAATCAAATAGTTTGAATAACTCTCCCGAGTCCGAGAGTAATCGAAGAAGAAATCGAGTCTTTGACATTTTCTTGGAGTCAGTGAATTTATTTATCAGTGGAAAACCCAGAGTAGGTTTTGTTTCTAATATTTCTCTTGGTTAAACACTACATTAAAGCCACTAAATCTTTGTTAATTGCCAGTTTATCAAGTTAACTTTTTTTACACGAAAATTTGGTGCCTTTATAACAGTGATTTTCTGTTCTTCTGTAAAAATATTTTAGGGCTTGATTTTAAAAGTAAGATAACTCTCTTAATTAATTATTCCTGATTAAATGCCAAGCTAAAAGTTACAGGATTATCAATCTTGTTTAGTTAACTGTCTCTGAACAGTAAATCAGGAACCGTTTACACGGTTTTCTTAATCTATCAAACTTGAATAGGATTCAAAATAATAAAATCTTTTAAAAAAACAAAACAATGGTTAAATGTTAGCTTTGTAATATACATTAGCGCCATAACCAATTATTTCATAAAACCTTTTTTATAAACAAATTTTAGAGTAAGAAATGATGATCCTGATTCTGTGTATATAAATGGCTTATTTATATAGATATACAGTATATAAACAGTATTATTGTTATATTTTTTTCTGCTTTATCCTTGCGATAACCTTACAAGGTTTCGCATCTTAACCTCCTAGTCTAAGCTGGTGATCTCTTTCCATTCAACAATCAAAAATTTTGCTTGTAAAAGCTTAAGATTGGTATTTTTATTACTGTCTTCCTTTATGTATTATCACTTCTATTATGACTATTTCAGTGTATTTGATCTGTTTGTTGAAAAAAATAGAAAATTGAGGTAATAGAGAGAAGCATCAGGTGAAAAATTGTTACAGTGAATAATCTAATGATTAGGTGACGAAGGTGAATCATAACTCAAAAAGAAGAAAGGCTTTCTCAAATAGATCATCTTAATACAATTATAGACCGATGTAGGTTTCAAATGATCTCAGTGTAGGTCATTAACTCACTCAATGATACAGCCAGATTTTCATTTATCTTCAAAGAAAAAATCAGAAAATAAGTGTAATTCTTCACAATAACAGGAGAAATTATTAGTTTTAATAAATAATTCTTTAGAAAAATTTCATTGGTTGAAATCTACCATTGGCTTTGATAGATTTAATCATGTGTTATTATTATTACAGGAACTATATCGTTCACCGGAGAGTTTCTATCCAACCTACCTACCACCAGTCAGTTCGAGGAAGAAGTCAAGTCCTCGTTTTCCGGAAAATTTCATTGCCTCAACTGGAGGATATCAGAGACATTCTCAAAATTATTCCCAATATCGTCCTCGTATACCAGAGCATAGGAACGCTCATACTAGAGTTGAAAGTCAACGACCAAAAATGACCGATGCTGTAATAATACATCCCCATAATCCGGTACACTTGAATAGGAATATAAATGACTATCGAAAAGTCCCAAGAAAAGTTAGGAATCGATCAGCCTATCAATCTAGCAATGAGGAATTAACTGATCGTCATAGCAGACATTTGGATCTAAATAATAATATTATGAATTCAACACCACCTGATCCCGCATATCAACAAAAACTTGGTCATTTTCACGAACCAAAAGATCAACATTCAGTGAGTTGGGTGTAACAAAGTTATGACTATTTTTAATCATAAATTATTCATATCAACAAGTAAAAAGTATTTAAAATTTCCCTTCTTTAGAAGAAACAACAAAATAATGTTCTAAACACCAGAAAAGAAACATCATTAAATGGTGATGATCGACAACAAAAAACGACAATGAAGGCGTATCGAGATTCTAACGATGCAAAGCCACGACTGATCGGAGGATTTACAAAAGAATACGGAGACTATGCTGTTGTAAAAGTCTCAAATGAAAATGCTAGCCAATCTGTAAATCAAGGAAGCCCATCAGAGTTATCCCGATATGAGAATATCCAAAGTGATTACGAACCTCTGGTTAATCAGGGTCAAATGAGTAAACTCAAGAATAACCGGATGAAAATGATCAACCAACCGACTGAAAGGCAATCAATTAAATTACGAGTAAGCTGAAAAAAGTCATACTTCCCTTTTAAGACTATTGAAAAATTATTAAAGAAAAAAGTTGGAATTTAATACACTATGAAACTCATGTCCTCTGAAATCAAGATTAGTAAATTCTTTGAAGCTTTTTACGCAAGTGTTCGACGCAAGAACAATTTGAGCTCATTACTTGGCGTTTAGAACCACTCATCATAAAATGGGTAACAATTTGTAGTTCTAATTTTGAGATATAGGCTACTGCCTCTATGTGAAACATTTGTTTATTTTTCAAATTGAATCCCCACTTCTGATACAGAATCTTTATAATCTATATATTTATTACGTTGCATTACATTTTATTAAATGTAATGTAGAAAATTAAATATTCCTAAATTTCGGAAACATACTCTAAGAATAGGCAATGAAATGTTATTAAAAGAAAGATAACAGAATATTTAGTATTAATTGTAATAAATCTGTTACAATGAATAATACAATTTAGAGATATAAGTCTAATGAGAAAACAATCAATACTATTATTCATTGGTAAATAGGGTAGTTTTTGATAAAAATTTATTGGCATGTCGATAACGGGCCATACAGACTTATTATCGATGCCATTTTTAATGATTCAACTCCATTAAGAAGTTTCTTAGTTTGTCCTCCTAGAGATCTGTTCTTCTACTTAAGATACTTTTAATTATAATAATAAATTCACAGTGGAAGATATTCTTGAATTACTGACCTAGAGTTATGCTGGAGTTAACTTTGTTGAAGAGAAATACGTATTTCGCCAGGTCTTATCAATCTCTTATCCTGGTCTGATTAAAGTTTATGGAATCACAAATTATAATGAAAAATTCTTAATGAAATTGTAAAGCTGTGTAGAAAAACTTCCAATTGATGAAAAACCAAAAAACTTCTCCATTCTTGATTTTTTCAAGTATAGAGAAGAAAAATTAAAAATCAATTGGGCCAAGGTTTACTTTTGTTGGTTGTATTCAGAGCAAACGCCACCTATAGTAATAATCTTGAGAACACGTTAAAAACTAGTCAATAGCATTAATTCATCAGAGATTGACCAATAGGAGTTGAGTATCTTCACACACTTGGGACTGTGAAAACTACATCTTTTTTCTGATTGTAAAATGAGCTCGAATTCTGTTTTTAAAATTCTTGGAAACAAATCTATCAGGTAGCAATCAATTTAATTCTAGAAACTATTTTTATCTTAATGGTTCACTGAATAATCAAGAAAAGTATTTATAGCTTTCAAAAATTCGAAAAATAATTTCCTTTTTTAAATACCTTCAATGAAAAATTATTCACACTATTAAGGCTGTCTCAAACTTTTGATATTGAAATCTTTACGAATCCTCATCTTGTCTAAAGTTTTCAAATAATAGTCAAAAATCTTTTTAGTTATAAGAATTCAAGAAAAGATTTTAGCATGATTTTATTGCCTGAATCATGAACTTTCTCTACTAACCACGCTTTGTTAGAAGATATCTCCAGAAAATTATTTCTTTGTTTAATACTTTTGACATTTTCAAATTCTAGAAAAACTTTGAATCACCCGACTATCTAGACAATAATTTTCAGATTATTTAATCAAATTACACAAATCAAAATATTTTTATTTTATGGCGTTGTCAAATAAATCAGCTATTATTTTTCTTGATTTGACAAAAAAAGAAAACAGAATTTGTTCTTGACAAATTTTTCGGAAATTGTATACCCAACTTCTGAAGGGTTAATCATTACTCATCGTATTTCAAAAACTAGTCTCAGCTGTAAAGATAATCGTTCTCAAAAATATAGAGTTTTCATTTCTCAAAATTAGTCCAAATTATTTTAGACTTCATCTTGAATTCCTTGACAAGCTTATGAAGACACACTTTTTAGTAGTTTATCGTTTTATACTGATAATTCGCTATTACATTCTTCATTGAATTACTAGTGTAAGTAGGAAATTCGAAAATTCTAAATCTAATGAGCTCGTTATATTTTCAATTTATCTTTCAGCAAAGCTCCATTTCGTCTTCCTCAAAGAATAACACCTCCAAGTCGCCATTGCCGTCTTTAACAACAATGTCATCGATTCAACAATGCACAGACTTGGACAAGAACTCTCAACTCGATAGGGGATCAAGTAGTTCTGGGTATTACGAAGAATTCCCACCGCCACCATCTCCGCTAAATAACACGCAAGATTTCTTTACAAGAATGGATAATAAACTGAGGAGTGACTTTGCCAGATCAGAGCCTCATTTAGCTGTTAAGAGGCTTGGTAAGGCTAAGGAGAGCCTTGAAGAGTTGACATACTGGAAAAACGCTCAGAATCAAGAGGAATTCAAAAGGAGTGAATTCAAAAGAATTCGGGAAAAAAGCAAAGTAAGCATCCAATTTCTTCTTTTACGTTCTGTGTTCTCTTGAGTCTTTTGCATCATTTCCTTGGATGATATTCAATTAACAAAAAGAAATAAGTACATAGCTATGGTGACAATAAAACAAGAAGAAATTTCTCTTCTTAACCAGGCGTACAGCAAGATAAAATTGTTTTTTTCTATGTTTAATTTATTAGTTCATCCTCTTAATGTAGTGATGGTTGTTTTCACCTGTCATCTATCTCTCTTCAGTCTACAGACATGATATTTTCGTCTATGTTTAATTTCTCTTTCTTTTTTGACACCAATTAACAAATGTTTGCGTAAAATATTCTCCAGATTTATATTTGGATTTGAAAGAAACTTTTTTTGTAGATGAAATTTTATTGGTCAAAACTTGGTTTATCAATTTTTTTCAGTATTCAATCTCTCTGGGTAAAATGAAATGCTTATTCAAAAGTTGATTTGAAAGATAAACTTATCGATCCAAAGTTGGTTAGGTTCACTTACATCCTGACCTCGTCTTTTGGTTATCAAATGGGCAAATGAACTTAGTGTTGGAGATGATCCTAAAAGAACTCGAATATGACGAAGATTCTTAGGAATCGAGATCATGTAGTCTACATTTTTCAAATTTCGATTTGGCGCCAAATTTCCATTTTATTGATTTAAGAGGGATAGATTTGACAAAAAAAGTTTTTCTTGATCAAAATTAAACATGAAGATCATTATTGTCTGGGAGCTAAATTTCGATTTCTTGATCATTTTTACTACTAATGGAAATCTGGTGCCAAATTGAAATTCGATAAATTTTCATTATAAATGGCTAAATGAGCTTCATCTTATCCGTCTTGATGATATCTTTGAAAAATCATTAATTGTCAACATAATATTACTGTTGCTATTTATTGAGAATATATCAACGCTACCTTATTTTTTCCTTCTTTTTTGTAAATTATATCAAAATTTTATGTAACTACAAATCTATGCCTAGTAAATTACCAACTTTCGTCAACTTCTCCATATTCAAAATGAAACCCAAGGAGGTATTTTTAGCATCTCATTTAGAAAACCAGGTGATGAGATTAAGCTAACCTTTTAGTAACATAATTTGTTTCATCAGTTAAACTGTTATTTAACAATTATAATTATTATTCAAAAAATAGGAATAAATTTTTTCATTGATTTAAAGATTTAGAAATAAATTAAACTGCAAATTGTAAAAACAATTGAAAAAGTATTCATATAATCAACTGTGTTATCATTTGTCGAGGTTGAATTGTGTATCCTAGTGATACAAGGGGATGAATCTCGTGATGAAGATTTAGCGTTTATCAACACCCTACATTTTTCTGTCAAGAAATTTAGATTTATTTTCAATTCATAAACAAATAGTATTTTATGATTTAATTCTATTCTATTTCGGGCATTGTATCCTGTAAGATAACTAGACGTCTATGAAAATTTCAAGTTTTTCTTCCTCAGTTTGATACGCTATCTCTCGTTCCGTATCTTGCTCAAACTTTATTATTGTTCTCTGGACTTTAGAAAACTGCGCCTTTGAAATCTTTTTGCTCAATCACCGTAAACCAATCTTATTTAAACCCTCGGGCACCTTGATAAGATTACCATTTTTGGTGTAAAAACTTTGAAAGTTTAAATGGCCAAGATATTAGCGATCACGTAGTAAAATTAGGTGTAAATTAAGGATTTTTTAACATGTATAAAATAATTATAATTATAATAATTATTTCATATAATGGATTAAGATTTTTTACAATCCAGTATTGTGTTCAAAATAAGTTTATCGTAAAAGTCAGTACACAGACGAGGTACTTCCAGAGAAATATTTTAAATTTTTGTTATTTATTATAATAAATAATTATTGATATTTTTCTCAGCAAAGGTACATTTCAGTATCAGTTCATCGAGATAATTATTTACCATGTATCTGTCGAATAAACGAGCACACAACAGTCTTGGAATTGTTACAACATGTTCTCAGCAAGGACAATCATATTCTCACTGAGAGATTCGCCTTGGTTGAAAAAGTCCCTTATATGCGTATTGGTAAGAAAATTGTATTGAAATTTGTAAATTCCTTTGATCTTTGTTACTTTTAGAATCAAATAAAACTAATTTGAATCTAACCTGATTCAGGATCAAACTCTCAAATCTTTAGTTAGATTTAGAATGAAAATTATCAAATTTGAGGAAAAGATATCTATAAAAACATATCAAAAAGATTTGGTGGGAAATTCGAAAATTTTGAAAATACTAATGAAAAAATTAGAAATCCTCTTTATGGATTAAAATGTCTGATGAGAACCGGTGAAATAAAAGCATTATTTAACATTATTACTCAATATCTTTTAAAATCCTCTAAGAAATGAATATTTCTACTGATATAAAGTTGGTTAATATGAGGTTGGGAATCTATGATTTTTACAAATATCTCGATTTTTTCATCAAGAATTCGAAATTGTTAAAGATTCTTTGGAATCCTAATCATGTTACCTCATGTTTTACTATTTGAAGAAAAAAATTTTACGAAAAATATAGTCGTTTTTCAAATTTCGATTTGGCGCCAAAATCCCATTTTTTGGAACTTTAAACTGAAACTTTGAACTGATTTGAAAGTTGAAGGCAGAACAAAAGAGGTTTTTCAGGATCAAGATCCAAAGAATCTTTAAAAATTCGAATTCTTGATGAAAAAATCGAGATTTCTGTAAAAATGATAGATTCCCAACTTCATAACAATTAGCTTTAGATATTCAAAAGAGTTATCAAATACACCAGTCTCTATATTTGTGATTTATTCTATAGTTTTATATCGAGTATTTAATGTAGATGGCATTATTTTGACTAGAATTTGTGTTGATAAAAATATCTTTATTTTCATAGAAAGAGTTCTAGAGGATGATTGGACTTTAATGTCAAATCTAGATATTGATCAATTAACAAATGGGCGAATATTATTGCATGTGGAGGAGAGGAACGACATGTATGGAATGTTTTTCGATTCAGAAAATTGGCTATTACCCTTCCATGTTGACTGGAAAACTAATCGAATGAGTCTTTTCCTTATTAAAGTGAGCATCTAGTTTCTTTCGAATTACTCTACATTTGAATTTAACACTTGTATGTATTCTAGGAAATCTTCGATAACGATACAAGGTCAAATGAAATTCGTGTGCCAGAGTTTAGTGATTATTTGAATTTCCGAAATTCAATGGGTAAATGGAAAAATCTCTACTCAGTCATGAGATATTCTGGCATCTATGCTGGAAAGAAAAAGAGTCAATGGGTAATTCTCAGGAATATATTTAAACTATGATTGGTTTATTTCTCAAAAGTAGAACAGATGATCTCATAGTTTAGATGATGACGATCGATTTTAAAGTAAAGTGTAATTTAAATTTAGATAATACCCTTTAAAAATTCTGAGGGTAAATCTGAATAAAATTCCATCAATTATTTTCTAGTTAGTTGACAAGATACTTTTGATAAAACATTAAAGTTGTATGCTGATAACAGTTCTATTTAAACCTCAATATTCTATTAATTAATTGAAAAAAATCCAAGACTGATTTCAAGTTCAATTACGAATGCTCTAAGGCAATATGTTGGAATGGAAATTGGCCAGCTGACTCAACTTTTGATTTTGCATCGAATGGTGTTAAATTGAATGAGTTTGGATCCAAAATAGTGAACCCTGTTATTTAAAGAGATATGAGTTAGAAAATCATTCTGGTAATAGAGAGCTAGACACAGAGAGCATGACCTATTTATTTGATCCAAAACAGATTAATTTTTTAGGCTTAGCATATAGAATTCAGGCGATTGCAAATTTGAATTCTAGAGGTATGATTCCTTGATAAAAAATAACTTTTTATCTATGACCCTGGGAAATAGGTTTTCAAAAAAACGTTCTAAACAAAAATTAATTTTCGAATGGGTGGTAAACAAAGTATTTTCTGATGCTTGAATGAATAATAATGAGTTGCTAAAAGGACGTGTGATAGAACTATCACTGTGGGTTAAATTCGTCTCATTACTCATTAGTAGAGAGGCTTAACTATTTTAGTCAGTTTCTCTTCTTTTACTTTTTTCAGAAAGTTCACTGTAGTAAGAAATTTTACACAGTTTGAATATGGAAACTGAAGAGACCAATCTGTAGTTCTTTCGTCTAGTAACACTAAACACTTTGAACATGATAAATTAAAAGTTATTTGATGGTTTATTGTGAATACTTCTGTATTATTTTTACTTGAGAAAAAAATGAGATTAATCTATTTCTTTCCAATGCAGTCAAGTGATCTGAAAAGAATAGCTGAATTTGATTCAGATATTTGCCTTTATACTGGGACAACTGAATGGACAGAACTCAGTGCACCTTCTTCGTATGGCTTTGTGTTAAAGGTAAATAATTTCTGTCTGTATTTCTACAATTGAAAAATTTAATGATTCATTACAATAGAAAAAGTCTGTAGTCAACTGGACCTCGGAATTCTCGTCAGCTTTCTGTACACAAGATGTAATGTCTCTTAATTATTGGTACTGTTACATCAGGATGACATTTGTAAGTAAATTTAAAAATGTAATACATTTATTTTTAACAGCAATGTCAATCCCTAAAAATGATTCTGCATTTTTTGACAAATAAGACGAAGAACTGAATATTTTTCTCATGATAGTTAAGAACGTAAATATTTTTTTGAAATTCGAAAATGCCCCAATTTCTTAGCTTTTCAACCTTTAAAGTCAAAATTTTTATCGATTTCTAACATAAGAAGCAGTTAAATGAGATTAGAAAAAGAATTCGAGTTCTCTTAGGTTATCAACAATGTAAATGTGACAGTTTATCTTTATAAAATTTTCAATCCAAAATATGCAATCAATTACCTCCTGTTCTTCAGTTTTAAAAATCAGATCAATTAAAACTAGAAAACAATGAAATGCAAGTATTTATCAGCGTTACTTAGAAAATGAATCAAGTCTGATTTAAGGCGGTATTTTATCATTGACTAAAGAAGGAGGTTTTTATCTTTTTATTTGAGTCTATATAAAATCATGTACACGGACTAAAATTTGAAATTCCAAAAATTATAGATTGATAGTTAGAAGAAGGAAATGTCTAGAAATATACTTCAAAGATTACACGATAAAAGAAAGTAGGAATCCATAAAAAAGACTATACTTTGGAAGAATAAAGTTTCATTTTTTTATAATGTTAAAAAAGGGGAAATAAACTAAGAAAGTTTATCCATCTTCCTTTGTATTTATAGATGGGCAAGAAATTATGGACAAATTATCTCAAACGACAAGAAGCAATAAAACTACAATTCGAAAGTGATCAAACATCTTCAAGGAGATCTCGCTGGTCAAATAGATCACTGAATAGAATTGAAAATGTTTCTATCAATAGCTCAATTTATAATGCAACAACCATGAGTTATCAGAGTTCAGCAATGACTTTTAACGATAAGTTCTATGATCTCACAAAGAGTATGTGTCATATTCCATTAGGCTGTGAATATGGTGAGTCATTAAATAAAATTGAATATAATTATATCAATTTACTTAAAAGTAGTAATGTACTGACCTTTTTTTTTTTCTAGGTGAAAGTCTGCACATACCGAAATTAAGACGTTCACGAAGTGCCTCAAGCTTCAATCAATCTCGTTCCAATAGCCTCACGCGAAGCCTCTCACAAATCTTCAATAGCTTCATCAGTCCAAATTCAAAGTCGAAAGTAAACGGAAATAATCCAACCAACGTACGTGCTCTCAAGAAAAAGATTAATAGTGGCAATGGGCCGTCTGCTCGCAGATGTTCCCGCTCAATAAAAATGATCGGAGCCCCCTTTTCTGTTACCTCAAGTAATAGTTTAGTTAACTCCTATTTAAACGATCATGGCTCTTCGCGTTCAGAAGCCAACACTTGTCTATATGGAGATAATAATGGTCCCTTGTCAACAAGCAATAATAATAACAAAATTGGAAACCTTTTATCCAATGAAAAATTGGCCAAAGATAGAAATTCAAAGAGAAGAATCATTGTACATGATTTATGAAAAGTTAAACCTATCAGATTTTAAAATATAATTTTTAATATGTTCTATATACTTATGAATTCTAATTGGAGATGAGAAATTTAATCTAAATCTCATCTTATCACAAGTATAGCGGAATTATTGTTTTAAGAAATCTGTACGGCTGAATAGCTAACAAATCGAAAATGATTTAAACTCAATTTTTTCTTCTATTTTCAGTGACATAGTGGAATTTTAAATATTTACATTTATCATGCAAGATAGAGCTTCCCGTAAAATCTGTTCATGTGCCTATAGCTCATGAGTCAATCACCACTTTTCGCTAATTTCACAAGCTTTATATCTTACTTAATGTATTTTGGTAGGAATAGAACATGAATAGACCAAAAATATATCGAAAATTTTATCGCAGTTTCATGAACAAGGGTGGGCAATGAGTTTCGCAACTGACTGTAGAAACGTATGGTTTGTAAAACATGCGTTACAGGTAATCTGGAAAGTTAATAAACAATTTTCAGATCGTAGATATATTTGCTGTGATCGCAAAACAAATACTACTTGGAATAGTATTTCGAATAGTTGCAAAAGCTTTTTTATGCAACTCAAGATGTCCTAATTAGAGACTCATTCATTACTTAAATAAAGAAACGCTAAGCAATAATATTAAAATTAAGGGTTAATTACAAAAATTCCAAGGGTAAAAGTCCTATTTAACAATTGGTCTAAGTCATTTTTACAAATAGTCTAAGATCTATTCAGTGTATTATCAAATGGTCTAAGTCTGTTTACAGAAAGTATAAGTGATACAGGTGGGAACCGTATTTGTGGAGTGTAAAATCACACCTCCGTTCATTTGTGTACATTTGTGTAAATTCACAGTTTTTCGATAAATAAAAAATATTTCATTGTACTTTGAAGTAGGTCTATTAGGGTCCTGGTATAAAATTTTGTCTGAAAATTTCAAAAAGTTGAGATTTTCAGATCAATCGATAGAGAATTAAATTCTGATCAGAATGGTATAGTATATTGGGGAGGG